>NNCF01126357.1:298008-337641 GCA_002313205.1 Laupala kohalensis | reverse complement strand
TTGTGTGAACAAACCAACTCAAAAAGTACTCCTAAGCTTAATTATATTATTTTAAAGCCCAATGTGCCGATTACTGATGCTCTATCAAGGACTGATAAATGTACTGCAGTACAATAAACAAAGTATATAATTTTCCTGTCAATGTTTCATAAAAGCATCGAAAAAAATTTAAGTGGAAATAATGTACCATTTCTCGAAACCAGGGACTGCCAAAACGGATATTTCCATCAAAATGTTGCGATCGAATATTTTCCACATATTTACAATACTTCCTATACCCTACAAGAACTAGTAAAAACAGAAGTACCAAACACAGGAATGTCATAAATTCGTCGGGTTTGGGGTTTCATTTTTATTAGAATTTTGCGTGGCATTCGAAAATTATAAGATAATAGAAATACAAATAAAATTACTCAATTAATTGTATTTTAAATATATCTCCAGTAAGTGACTCACCAAATCCATTGGCGGCAGGTAGGTCGGTTAGCATGAGGGTGGGCGGCGGTGTGTTAGGCCATTAGAGCAGGTACAAAGTGCCGAGTTTAAGGGTACCCAAAATTTTTTAGACCTAACCCGACTTTATGACCCTGAGGAACTGTTAGGAACTCCGGTATACATGACCACGCCAGCTACTCTATTTATTACACCACATAATTAATTTAAATGTGAATGACTAAATCAATGTACGATTGTGCATTTAAGATGTATTAATATTTTCATATGATTTTCGACCACTTTACCTACACCATCCATATTGACAAAAATAAATCATATTTCTTGTATACGTATAATATTTGAATATGTATTTACTTACATTTACTACTTGATACGCTGTACATGGTATCAGACAAGAGCTCGTGAAGAACTGACTCATCATCAGAGAATTCATCACGTCTTCTAGTTTATTGATATAACTGCCAGAAAAAAAGAAATGCAAACAAGAATTGTTTATTTCGATTTCAAAACTGCAAATTTTTTTCGTGAGCTAGATTCTGAACTAGTTTGAGTATCTGCTCTAACCATCACTGATCACCAAGAGCAGGAGATCAGGATAGGTTGTGAACAAAAGTCTTGATATTCGAGTTCCAGAATTAATAAAACGTTATCACGTTGCTCTACACCAAAAATAGTTACATTAAACTTTTACGTATTTACTTCGTTTATAAGTGTATTGAGAGTTTTTACATAAGTCTATTTACATTTTTTTGCAGGTATAAAGAAAAAAGTACCGGAGTTTCCACTCCTGCAATCGAAGCACTGATTTTGAAAATTTATTGCTTAATATTCACTCATCCGATATCATCTAAATTTTAATATGACATAAAGACACTTCTTGATTAAACTNACGTTTACCAACTTTTTAATATATCACATGTAAAATAAAAATTTTCTTTTCAAATTAGCGCAACAACATTTTCTCGGTTCTAAGTGGTTCCGTGATGGGAAACATCATACCGTGACCTACTGGAATAGTCAAATATAGTACGATAATTATTATCGTAAAAAATCTGAAATTTTCAAGAAAGGAAGCTTACGCTGTTACCTACGAAGGTTTTTAATTTATATTTGAAATGCATTGTTTGCAAGTAAGGAAAAAATATAATGTACAGAGTTATAAGAAATTGAACCAATATCTATAATCCCATCATATTAATAACGAAAAGAAACGCAAAATTCTAATTTTAAGTATCTACTTATAATCAAATTTAATTCCCATGTTTCAAGTGCACATTTGAAGCACTAAACATTACTTATCAAGGTGTATTAAAGTTTTACAACTTTTTCATAGACAAATGTATTTCACCCTCAAAGTTTCTGCCAGGATTTTGACCTTCGTCAGCTGATACAAAAATAGTGTAGTATCACTTTAACATGTCATAAAACGTTGTGAATGAAATAAAGTTATTTGTCTATAAAGAAAGTTGTAAAAATTTATAATTTAATAAATTATTGATTATTAACGACGTTAGGTTAATATGAGTTTTTCCTCATTGTAGCGTACCAATATATCACTATACACTCAGCTGATTACTGGTCTTGTTAGATCGTACAATTGTAGTGGGGAAGCATATAAAAATATGTTAAACGAAATACTGTTAAATGAAATACATTTTTTATATACCATGCACAAAAAGCATTGTCGTGGGTCCTGTTTCGACAAATCTATTTCGATTTTCTTTAAAAAGAAACGTACTAAAAGATGCCTATCAAACGAGTCTCCGTTTGTGTCAAATGAAGACATCTCTACGTGCCTGCAGTAATGGGGAGAAATTGTTCGATTTATCCTGTATATTTATGATAGTGAGAATTGTAGATTGTAAATTCAATATAAATTGACATTTAAGCTTATACAAGCCTTACTTTTACTTTTAACAAGAACAATTTTCAAATAAGATTTTTTTCATTACAACTGGCTCATTAATAATATGTATCTATCATCTAGTATTTCACTATTAATTAAATTTATCATCTCATTCAGCATTGAATTGAAATTGATATATATATTAGTGATATAAGGCATTTACTTTCACCTGATGTTTATAAAGCTTGCTAATATAGAATTAGAATTCCACAAGCAGCAACCTTATTCTCTATGCTCCTTCGTTGTAACTTTACCTTAGGATCTCCTGATGTTCGCGAACTCTATGAGAAAGCATTCGTTGCAACCTCACTTCTTCTCCGACCTCCACTTGCACTTGTTCTGCCATCTGATCTTCCATCCGCAAAGGATG
Organism: Laupala kohalensis; assembly: GCA_002313205.1. NCBI lineage: Eukaryota > Metazoa > Arthropoda > Insecta > Orthoptera > Trigonidiidae > Laupala > Laupala kohalensis. Next base: position 334,909 of record NNCF01126357.1, on the reverse strand, counting down.
GAGAATGGAACAGTCCTTCTTTCGAGAACTGTAAGAAATCATATTACTTAATATTCCTCTAAATATTTTATTTATCCTGGTTTGAAAAAATATGACACAATTGGCATTCTAAAAAAATTATTTTGCAGATGAATTCTTCAAAAATACTATATAGTTGTAGGTTTGTGTTTCAATTGAGGATTAGTTTCTGCTAAAATATTGCCGCTAAGGGTTCTTCTACAAAATTCAGAAATTTTTCAAAATAAACCAGAAAACTTTCTTTGCCAATCATTTAATGAAAAGAATTGCTTTTGGATGACACGGCTACCGTGAGTAATAACGGGGAAAATAACCCCATAGATAATTAATAAAATGTACTTTAGAAAGTGTCATTCAATACCAAGTCAATCTTAAGTTAATTCATAAATATATCTGACAACACACTACTTTGAGATGTTTAAGCATTTTTATTAATTTTAGTCGCTATAAGTATATTGTATCCCATAACCATTATAAATATGTCGTTACAAATGAAAAGTCAAAAGGGTAAGTACTTGAACTCTTAATTGGTTTACGTGCCTCCGTTGTATATAATGTCTATAACTTCTCAAACTCACAAAAGGTATTAGAAAGATTTTAAATCTGATCTTACACTATCAAGTGCTGGGTAACCGCCCAAAATTAAGTGGGAGAATGGTGGGGGGAGGCAAGTGACATCAATATATTATAGGAAACAACGGGGCAAGGACGACATCAAAATTTAAATGAACTCTACTTTTTTTATATAGAAAAAGAAGTAACTTAGAGGAGACAATTGAAATACAAAAAAAAAGAGGTTAAGATCATCTTGTAAGATTTGCGACTACTTTGTTTCACTGAGTTTTGATCGGTTTAGAAGGATTGTATGGAAAGTAGGTCTGTTTTACGAAAACAAACTTTTGTAATTAGTTCTGAGCACCCTCCTATTTTTTGTATGCCTTAAAGTAAGTCTTCCAGAAAGAATTTCAGATTTAAAAAGATTAGGCCGCAAATACGAAACACTGAAATTTTGAAAATTTTTAATCTTGGTTAATAATATTTTTCAGATATTAAAGCTAAAACAAAATATGGGGTAGCCCATTCAAATATTGCTTGGTAATGACCTCTACAAAATGTTTTTAAGATCTATTTTTTATAAAGGTTGCCCCGTTCAAATTTTAAAAGTTGATTTTTAAGAACAACCTTAATAGCACGCCATGCATATCAGTAGTGTAATAATGGCTCATATATTCCATGTTGTTCTCACTTTGCCTCTGTCAACTTATTCGCGTCTCCGCGCAGACGACCGAACGCCGTGCGCAGCAAATGCAGACGCGCAGCTGCGTGCAACAAGAGTCCCGCGTAGAATCCATCCAGGCCAGGCACGCACAGAACCTGGTACAATCCGACGATAGAATGGAAAGTGTACAGAGATACGTACACCCAAATTTTCTCCTCGTAACCCTTGGGTATTGGGACCACCATCTGTGTGTCAACAAAGGATTCATATTACGCTTTATGCGATACTAATTTACAAGTACTTATTTTAATAACGTACCCAATTCTCATGTATATGACCCTATGGAATGTAGAGTAACAGATGTGAGACAACAGGGCAGGAACACTTTTAACGCTTTTTCGTTTCAAATACATTGTAGTTAAAAACTATAATAAAGAGATATTTACTTTCATCCATACAATCTTTGATGTTAAACATTCTTGAATATCATTGAAAGAAATTAATTACATTCAAAAAGTTACTGACTAAAATAAAAATGTTAATTTTATTGTCAAAAAATCTGTTACCAACTTCGTATGACCACGTGAAGAAAAAAAAGCATAGATATTTCCCGGAATTAAGCAAGGGACACTTCCATCAATTCTCGTAATTAACGATGAATACTGCGGACTTAACATCACATAAGTGCATGTAAATTAGTATCGCTTAAATCTTTTACGTGTGACGAGAAAAGATGTTTAATCCAAGGTACCTGACTAGGATTGCGGTGATGGTCAGTGTATGTCGAAATTGTTTAGAGCTAGTCAGAGAAGGTAAGCTGGGAAGCGGAAAGAAAATAGTTTAGTTGACGATGTGGAAGTATTTTCCAAGGAGATGTGGTGATTTTAAAGGAAGAAAATAAAGAATTAGTATCGCATAAAGATCATATCAAAAAAAAAACAGAAATCATTTTCTAACAATCTTATATTTTTAACTATGTTATATTNAAAGAATTTGTATCGCAAAAAGATCAAATAAAAAAAAACAAAAAAAAAAAAAACAGAAATCATTTTCTAACAATCTTATATTTTTAACTATGTTATATTTTCAACAGCTGCTCCCCTATAAGCTACGAATTCTCTCCCTCTTCTACAAACCTATTCTTCGTCCCCTACTATTGTACGATTGAATCGGACGGTATAACGCAACACCCACAGATATTGGTAAAATCCATGTATTCAAAAACGTAGTGATTCAATTAGCCAACAGAACGCTCTAGTCTATCACAAAAACTATTTCCTTTTCTGTCGACATCGTACATCATCTCATCCGTAGACTACGAAACTTTTACCCTCTTCATTTATATTTAGTTGTCGCTCTATTTTATATGTTGTTTGTGTAACCATTTAACATCTAAAAAAGCTTCCAGGCTGGGCGATATACGATTCAATTATTTTAAATAATTTTAATGTTTAGAAACAACTTTTAGGCAGGTATAAATTTGCCATTTCTGCTGCTCAAGACAAAACCACGATATTCGCTCTCCTAAAATAAGAACAAGAATATTTTTGTTTCAAACCTTGAGTGGTAGCAACGGATCGTCGTCTGGTAACTGGGCATCCGAGTCGTTGCAGTGTTTGCCACGATTCAGCAGCACATGTATTGGTGGACGCACCACAAAGAACAATATAGTCACTGCAGCGGACACAAGCATTACAATGGAGTAAACAAACTGCATGTTATCGAGAGAACTTAGGTAGGTCACCGTTTCGGAGTTTTCACCTGTGGAGATAAAAGAGATATCAAGTCGAAGACTTTCATTATGGTCGACTAATAACTTACTCAGGGGCGTTATGTGCAATAAAAATATCGAATAAACATCGCATTTACCTAACACTGGTCGAAAAATGTGATAAGACTACATCACTCAGAGACTCTACGACATTCGGTCAATAGTGTTTTCGTTTTAGTATTTCATAATTTCTTTACTGCAAATTCATAACATGTAACACTTAACTTGTATCGTCCTTATTGAAGTCTAGAGGGGAAAGTTGGTAAAGTAGCTTTGGGAACTAACTTGACTAAAATGTCTCTTTCATTATATCTCGTAATTCTTCGACTCACATACTCTTGGAAAATTCTAAATATATATGTTCTATGTCTGTATATTTGTACTTATTTTCTATCTTGTTCTCACAAAACTTTTTAACTTTCTCATTTATTCTCCTCTGCGTCTATTGTATGCTTGATCATTCCTCATAATTTGCTCGTACATCTCGCTTCTTTCTCGAGAAATACAGTCATCGTATTACTGCAGAAAGAGCATTCTTGGAGTTAGTCTACACACTCAGGCATGAGTATAGAAGTCCCGAGTAACTTCAACGGGGTTTAAACCCTGACCATCTAGTCAGTACCTTCAAGAGTAATTCATTAACAACGCTAACTCAAGAATTTACTTGAATTGTGTGTAAAAAATTCTTACGAGATCTCTTTCGGCCGTTAACTTCTGCGTAGTTACAAAGTGTGAGAGGNAAAAAATTCTTACGAGATCTCTTTCGGCCGTTAACTTCTGCGTAGTTACAAAGTGTGAGAGGAAAATAACCAAACATTTAACCGACTGACACAATATTAGTTGTATATGAATTAAGCAAATAGAGAAGCTAAGAGAACAAAAAACAACAGTTAATTTTTTTAAATGTCGTCGAACAGTATCTTTACAACATAATAAAATAAACAAAGTATCATCATGTATATAAATATCACATACATTCATAAGCTATTCATTATTTTGAATATATAAAAAACAATACTCAATAGATTTAACTAGGTCTACCAGGATATAGTCTCTGATAATGGCGGGGAAGGAATGAAGGGGTTCCTCAACATCCAAAAATTTTCATCTATTCCCAATGAGATCTGTTTATTAGCCACCACAATTGGACACAACATTACTAATAACTCATCCATCACCAATTACATATTTTCCGATCACGCAGGTATCACTGTATACCTTTTCACTCGTTATCTCATTCACATCTCCCTCAATTATCGTCACCATATCACTTCTCCTTCGCTAGCATAGTGGACGTCTGATAGATTTTCCTTACAACAATTCCGATTCCACTTTCTTGTACAATCAAAATCACATTTTCCAGAGCAAAACCAAAAACTATTACATTCTCTTACTCCCACCGTCCACATCTCAGTATGCCAAAGACTCTGCATCCTAGAACGATCCCGAGTCTACCCTCCTTGCGCTCCACCATTGTCCACCAAACTCCACACAACCGAATCCTCTGTCAATTTGACTATTCACACCCCACGTCCTCTCTCCAGCCCCCTCTTTACAGGACCGATTCCGTCAACCTTTTTTCCTTTCTATCCCCATAGCAACTCCTATCTCTGTAATCTTCTGTTCTTCGACCGCCCAAGTGTGTGCATCTGAAACCTACCATGTCGAGTTTTGCTTCCCTCCTGGATAAAGAATAAAGAGTAACCGATGCATAAAACCAGAATACTTTTCATTGCTGTCCCTCAAGCTCTCCTTTTGAACACCATTATATTAATTGGAGCTTCTGTAGATACTATTGTTGCCCGTTTCCCCCCTTCGTATCAATACCAAATGATACAGGGTATACACTCACCTTGCAGTTCAAGTGGGGCGCGGGTAATCATGATCAATTTGGACAGAAGACTGCGATGACGGTACAGAACTAGAAGCTTGTATCCCATCACTAGGAACCCTCCCAGTAGTGACAAGCACTCCGCCAGCGTTGAGATGTCATTCGTCAGACGAATCTGCAAACGAGAACGTCAGAATCTATACTTATACATATTGCGATTGTTCTTTTATCACAATTAATTTTTTCACATATAATAGTTCTTGATTGGACTCAGCAACTAATCCTTTTAATGCTCCCACAAAGTTTGGAGAATATTGTGACATCAAGATTTGTCACACGATTCTTACTAAATAGGGTTCGATTCCTGGCTCGTCACCTTTTTCATCAGACCAAAAGTTAACAAGAATTTAGAGTTTGGGGACGTAATTATTTGTTATTATACAGAAAGATCCTTAATTCATGGTATAAACTTTAACAAACTAACTGTAACAAACTTTTATTGTATAGGGTTGCAATTTATGGGTGCAAGTTACACAGTGAGGCGCAAACACAAGAAACAAGAGATGGAAGGAAAGACAAAGTATGTATTAACAAGTGCAATGTTTACAATATTTGTTCAAAATTGCGTCCACTAGCAGTGACACATGCTTCAGTGCGTCTATGAAACGGTTGAGGTACACATTAAAAAATGCCGGGTATTTTACACATATGTGCAGCAGCTACAAATATTCGAGCAACGATATCATGTGTTTCCGGTGTTCGTGCGTCACTGCGTCCATACAGTATCTTGAACCAGTCATTAAATTTTGTACCGTTTGTTTGGAATCAACCTTTCTAAAACAGCAACTTTTACGCCGCAAAGCAATGAACCAAAATGGATGAACCAAAATATGAAAAATATTCACACCCTTACAAATAAGAAAGGATCTGTGTAGATGACGCAACGATTCTTTGTAATTTGGATTTAAAACTTTTTCTTACTTTTGGAGTTTTTTAGAAACTGCGAACAGACAGACTACGAAAAGGCATCGAAATTCATACTTATTAACATGTTCGTGATAGATGTGCCTAAGTGCACCACCGAGAATTGTTTTTCGAAATTCGGTTTAGTTTTTCCCATAATACATAAATACAGTAATTAATCACCATTTCTAGTCTTTGTAAATCACATACGATACAAGTTCTTCTCTTTTTTACGCACAAAATTATTTCTTTTATTCAGTTACTCTGTTCTATTTTACCTCTAGTTCCATCACTTTTGATAAATTATTGTGACCACAAAATTATATTCTTATTTTCTTTTTTGATATTATAGCTATGATTATTGCTATATGCTGTGATTAATTTTAACTATAGGGTTTTTTTATTTTCTTACCTGATTTATGCAAGAAATCCATGCAATGATGTACATGATAGCGGCGAATATTAGACGTAAGTTGGGTACATTGCGTGTTTCGGTATTTCGATCGGGCCATGCTCCCATGATCCTAAGAATGCTCTCGTTGAGTGACATGTAGGGCTTGACACCTTTTCTGATGTCTTGTGTCTTTGAACGAGTTCGTTCGGATCTTGAATACATCTTTCCTGGAAAGAATTTTGAATTTTTTGTCTCGGTATTAATAAATGCTTTTAAAAAATTAACATTAAAAAGACAATGTTTTAAGAAGACTAGTGTTCAAATCATGACTGGTGGATGGTGATTAAATATACCATAAAACATTTTTGTTGTATCGTGTTGCTTCTCGCGAAAGATGGCTTATCTCTTATATTATATCCAAGGTAATAATGCAATAGTTGTACGATTTTTCAGCGACTTACTAAGAAAAGTACTAACAGAAACTAAACGCTTATTAGACGGGGAATGCATGCATATTTCCCCCCCCCCACACCTTCTCCTTACTGTTAATAGCCAGCTGTGTCTGCTATGGTAGCTCTTTCCTCGGAAACTGTTTTACAGCCCTTTAGACATACATTACTTTTCGTCGCACTTCAGAGGTCGGTGGGGAAATCTAGAAGGTGTGCGCCGGATTAGACTCTGAAGAAAATATGTTTACGGAAAAGTATGAATTTTCCTCCTCTTTCACCCACGTGTTCTCACTTCTGGTTCGGTATCCAGAGCGAGAGATATGTTGTGGGGGTTGTACCACCTTAGTCTGAAGTCAGATCTCGACAACCGAACTATCAATCTATTGCGTCCACTTGTTCACTTTTAACTGACTGCCCAATGTTCAAGAGTCCTACGAAGTGGTTACGTCCCTTGCAAGTAAATAAACTCAGCTGACACCGCTGTGAGTTGTGGGTGAGATAACATTGGACGGAAGATACTGCGAGGTGTCGCCCTCTCTCTCGCACACTTACTTGGTGGAGGGTGCGCAATACACACCAGTAAGAAGTCACAGAGGTGAATCAAAGTTCCCCCACCTAAATCATGTGCGAGAGAGGCAGAGATACTGAACTTAGTTTTGTTCTATAGCCAGCGTTACATAAGACCGCTGAGTCTGTTTATATTTATGTCCACCCAATGCGGCGTTGTTAATTCCGAGGGGATTAAAATGCATACGAAACCAAATCAATTTCTTTTATATATATTATTATCAATCCAAGGCACTAACAATAAATATTATTTCAAAATAAAAGTTACTTACACTTATTGTACTGTCATTCGTCTGTTATGCCAAGAGAGGGATCACGCGAAGGAAGTTGAGCTTAAGGCGTTCTGTTAGACCTTAATCGCTCGCTGAATTCGATGTACTCTTCCTGAACTTCCTTGTCGATTCGTTTTCAAATTTACTGTACGACCTATTTCGTCCCATCCGACGGCGTATCAGCCACCCTGACTGCAGCCTGCCTTCATAGTCTGCATCTCACAAAGTGCTCTACCTAAGCACGTCGTCCCCTGCTGCCTATACTTGCCCTCCTTGCATACCTACTCTATGTTCAGCAATCATCTGTCGTGAGAGGGAGAAACGAGGATAGAACATGAAAGAAAGTGCACTAGATATGTACGGTTGAATCCGGATTTTAATTCTCAGATCACACATCGCGTGAAAGGTGTTTAATCTTGGAAATAAAAGGTAGTTTATTATAGACTAGATGAATGAAACTGAATGTTCCCTGGAGAATGAAATGTATAATATTTGTTTCTAACATTGATGTCACGAGTAAAGTTCATTATGCGCGACAGCGTCGAAGCCATCGCGAAAAAAAAAACATTACATTTTTGTCCGAGGTGACTCTCAACAGTTCCCATACAAACTCCAGGAAAGTAATGCATGTTTCAATAAGTGTACCAAAAACAAGATTTTCAAACCGATCGCGTCTCTGCCGAACATTGAATAAAACTTGCAAGTGAGTGAAATGCAATAATGGATTTTTAAATTAGACACACGTAGATGAAAACGAACTACCCTCTTATATAGACTAAAATATAGAAAAAATGAAATATCCCGTTTCTAGATATTCTAATTCGCAAAATTAAGGCACAGAAATCTGAAGTCTATAAGTGCGTGAGATATCGGAAAAAGATCGAAAATTAATAAGTAATGAAATTGGGAGATGGGGATGATTTTAGAAATCCGAGTAGATAGTGGTTTTTATAGTGGTTTGAAAATCATGTGTGCAAATTTTCTTCATACTCATACATTACAACTGGGATTAAAACAGATATTAAATTTTGTATGTATTATTTAAAAAATTAGTGCTCGCAAATTTAGTAAGCAAAACTTTGAAAAGTAATGAAAATAGGAAAGGGTGTCGTTTTTCGCAATGTGAAGTAGACAATACTTTTTCCGTAGCTTTCTTACTCCAGTGTCCAAATTTTCATCATGCTCGGATTAAATCTGATTATATTAGACGTTCACGAACATACACCAATACACTTTTCTTGATATGGCTGTGCAGGCGAGAATAAGTTCCAGGGTTCTAATTAAAGTCAACCCATAATTTATTATTCGGAACAGATAATAATAATTATAAATAAATACGAATGATAGATTTACCTGATTTAAAGTGCTGAAGAAAGTTTTCTCTAAATATAAGGTATAATTTGGTTAAAGAAAATCCTCGTTTCCCAAAATTGGATGTTATTGCTCGTATCCTTTGACTAGCTCAAGGATACAATTCTCTCAATATGAAGAGCTCTCTGATATATATGGTGAAATGAGGTCTTCGTGACAATAAATGTCGTCCTTGGTAAAATGATGTCGTCGTCCTTTAAATTCCGCTTGAGTCTTTGAACATGTTATTCCTCCCTCTATCCGTGTGTGTCCCGCAACAGAGAATATGTGATGGTTATTCCAGTAATACGATTTTACGTAATATTATTCTAAGGTCACGTACTGTATCTTATACTGCTTCGATTGTTTCTAATTTAGTTTTCCGTTTTATAGTAAAATGTTCAATATTATTGTTAGTTTTATATTTAGGTAATACTTCTTTTCTCTCTAAAAGTACATTGAGAACCTAATCGGAAATTAGTATTGATAACTTAATTATTGTTCTCTCTTTGTCATTGTGTTGGTCCCTTTTCTAACGAAAAATTTAATTAAATTAAAAATTTAATAGATCTTTTTCAACAAATCATTTCCACGTGTCAATCTATAAATGAGGTAAATAAAACACATATTTCAATCACAATACTTAAATCTAAATTATACTGCATAAAGTGTAACGCGTATGCAAGAGTAAACTGAAAGTTTTAAAAGTCGTCTTCTGCAAAGAGAAGCTGAATAATATGTCTTATGATCTTATACGAGACAACCAATTAAGATACGGTTTTATTTCTTTAAGTATTACATTTGAAACTCGAGCGGGTCCTAATATATTTCCTTCTTATAATATGTTTATAATAGCGTATTAAGTGAACTTCGAAATACAGTATTTTTTAAATTTACATCTTAACGAAGGTATTACTATAAAAATCCATAATTACATATGAAGTCTTTCCTTTATTTCATTAACAAACAGTTTTCTTATTTTGTTTGTCTTTAAGAAATGCAGACTATACGGGAACACTATGATAGAGTAAAAATACAAAACGAAAAAAATTAAACCGGAAAAAATTAGCGTATTTGCGACACTACTCGTATGCATCGCATCCAACAATATATCATTGATAAGTTAGTCAAAGCCTGGAAAAATTGTCGACAGTAGCAAAATGACCGAAACTGAAGGAAGATTTATTTGTGTATGAAAGCAAATTTAATTTCATTGTAGTATTTGTAAATGGCAAATGTAGCGTATTGAAGCGTAGCACGATAGGAGGTAGGAGTTAGCTAGTACGTTAGTGACAGTAGGTGGTTCGGTTAGCTGGGTTTACAAACAACTTGACCCACGTGGAGGGGTAAGGAAGAGTTGTTAAGAGTTATTGATACTATCAGGAGGTGGTTAGAGGAAGGATGGTTTGCTTTTCACTAGTCACAACTATATGAACAAGGACATTTATGTAAGGAGCTACAAATTTTTCTGGCCCTACCGGGTTTTAAACCCGGAATGTCTTGATGATGAGTGAGCAAAAAACAAATTGGGCTTAATTTAAATATCCTTTTGTTCACATATTCGTTGAGTATATTTACGCATATTTTACGAGTTACACATTTAGTTGACCTATCATACTTAGTACGTTGAAAGAGGCATTGACCTCGCAGTAAGATCACATCCCATCATCAAAACATCCACACACATCGCGTCCTCATACATAATTTAAAACCTACACTGTTCCACACGTGCGGGAGAAAGATCGCTTCTCATGAGGTCTGTCATTAAGACAAAATAATTCCTTCTAGACGACCACACAGCGGTCAGAGATCAAGAGGCTACGATGAATCTTGCACGAGTGACGCAGTTTCAGAACGTAGTGTCTTGATTTAAGAAATAATAGCTGCTTCTCGAACATAAACATCTTTGTGATCAATAGTATGTGGCTAGTCAGCAGTCTTTAATTGAGATATGAGTATAATTAATGTATTGTCGTGAGGAAAACAGATGTGCAAAGTGGCTTGTTGATATTATAGATTAATCATAAAGACTTGTATTAAATTATGTGTTCTGGATCAATTAATATCTAATTACCTATACACACGTATGTAGGAGAGTTATTAAAAACGGTCTTCCGGAATAGCTCTTGAAAGAATAAAAATAAAGAAGTGTGGTTTCCACGGAGATAATTTGTGACTTGTCGCTAATTATTTTACGTAGGTATGTATTTTCTTCAGCGCTGTTTGAAAGTTAAAGAAAATATGAATAAAACATAATAAGTATATAATTTGTACCAACAACATCAAACTTAAACCAAACCTAAATGTTGGTACCAAAATTTAAAAACGTGTAAGCATTGACGCTTTCGGGTGGATGTATTTTATAAGGGTATTGGAATATAATACGATCTCAGAACCTTGATTAAAAAATTTTCATTCGGAACATCGAAGTACAAACAAATTTTTAAGTTCTCAAGATATTCCGTCGTTTTAAAATCATTTTCATATTTAAAAAATGAGAATTTTTTTTCCAGAAAATGCATTGTTTAAAAGACTTATATTGTAACAGATGAAAAGTATTCTCACATATGAACAATTTAGAAATGTTCATGTAATTTACAAAGAATGAGCAATTTTCATTTTTGGTAGACTCTAAATGAAACTTGTCAATTTATTTGTAACTATTTACATTTGTATAAATATTGTCTTTTACTTCGGAGCGAGTAAAATATACCTTTCTCGTGTTAGTACGGAAAACTAATTCCTTGGAAAAATATGATGATGCATGGTTACAGTATAGAGTACATCATACGTAAAAAGGAATCTCAAATGATTACTCACGTATGAACTTGTATTTTCATAAAGACTCACTAATACCGATAAAAAGTAAAATTTTGTGATATCGTTGTATGATATATAATTCAGTATAAAGTTTCGCCAGGTTACATAACTAGTAAGTATGACTTGCTATGCGCATCACGAATATGTCCATGGATAGATGTATTTTGTTCAAGATTTTCCACGTAAAATGTATGAATGACCATTTAGATTTCGCTATCGCCATAAAGACGGGTTAAATCCTAAGTTGAGAAAATGCGTGTTACAAATAGTCTGTTATGCTATGACAAAGGTTTAAGTTTCGTGAGGAAAAGTTATTCAATTAATTAATAATCGAACTTTCATATAACCCGCTTTTACGAATCTGTCAAATTTGCGAAAATGACAGGAAATGTAACATCAGACGTTACGCACATCCTTAATTTTACACACGTCTCTGTTTTCAGTCCCACCGGTGAATTTTCTATAGAACTGAAAAACATGTGAATAGATTTTATTTTCAATTAATTTAATTACACTTTTTTATTATTGTATTAGTTTGATATAAGGATTCTTTTTTGTCCTACAAGCCGTCAAGCCTAAATATTTTTTCCTGTATATTATTAAAAGGAAATTAATATTGCAAAAGTTAAACTGGAATAGACTACTAAAACAAGTACGTTATGGAACTTGGAGTTGAGTACTTGTCCCTTCTCCCACCACTTGAGCTCGTATTATATTTATTATTCCGTCCAATCTACCTCATGAACTGAATTCTGCTGCATTTGTACTTCATACAAAGTTTAACTACCGTAACTTTCTCTAGGCGAGGCAAATGCACACTTCGGGCGCTCAATGGAGTTCCTGTAAACCCAGTCCCCCGCCGGCAAATGTTCGCAAGAAGCGTTTGGTAGGTTTTTGCCGAGATATATGCGTGGGATCAGGGAACTCGGTAATCTACATATAGTTAGGAACAATAGACAATAGGTGGTTTTTTCAATACTAAGTTTTTTTTAGTATTCAATATTTAAAATGTGTGTGTGACTATGTTGAAAAACTGTCGCCCCCCGTCTATGGGGCGTTACATAATTTATAAGGATGACCCCTAAATTATCATTATCTCAACAGGATAATGTATTGCTATCATTATCGTCTATATTACATCTAGGATTACAAGTAGGATTAAAAAACCTGAACTTATTTCAATATTTTATATGTTTGAATATTTGTTCATTTTTTGCTCTTGGTTATGTGAATAATTCCTTATATGTAAGTTGTTATTTTATCAGTATATCGTTCAATCATGACAGTCACTAAAGCAAGTAATTGTTTACGACAGAGCGACGTCTACAATAAAAGAGACAACTTGTAAGACGATCAGACTATCCGCTATTGATAGTTGTTCACTATCGATTGTTGGGTCAAAATTTACATTCCTTCCCAAAAAGATTTGTATCCTTGGTATGTAAACTGTATCAATCCAAGAAATATGTTAAGTGAGTTAGTTTAAGTTGGTATTTTGTGGAAATAAAAACTTGTATTTATAATTTTTGTAATTTAAAAAATAGATTAAAAAACAAATTTTTTCATTCATGTTCATAAGATTTTTATGCAAATATTATCAAAACCGAGAAATGTAGAAATGGCAAATGTAAATATAATTGTGAGGGTAGTGTGGACACTGTGTCAACATAGTTGGAACATTGACAGCAGAATATAGTGAGGATTTCATTTGGATGTTCCTAACCTTTAAGCAAATAATCGCTTGGTACCTCACGAACGTCAACAATCAAACATCTCCCCATATTCTACCCATCGACACAAAAACTGTCCGTGTTTGCTCTAAAATCGAAAAGAAAACCATCACAAAAATGTGTCATTATTGTAGTTCTATACAATTTGATCCCTATCTTCATTAATATATTATATTAATACATTTTTTTCTTCACATTTGTGTAAATTTTTGTGAAAGTGCCTTAAGGAGGGACCAGCAATCCAAGTTAGTCATATCACTGAGATGAATAATCGTTTTCCGTATTATCCTTCTAATTGTCATAAAACACGACAATATAAATATGAATGGTGAAAAATAATTATTTAATTTCAATCTATCAGTTAACAATATTGTACAAACAATATTCAGGGTCTCGCTTGACTCGTTTGATAAGGACAAGAGCATAAAGTAAAAACATGGCGGCGGAGGACAACTGTTTCGTGATTTACGCATTGCACCTCGGAAAAAGTGAAATTTTTTTTTCAAATGTCCAGTAAAAGTTACGAAATAATTTAGTACGTATCAAAGTAAACTTGCATCATTTTCGTGATTCAAAATTTGTCTTATATTGTAAATAAGTGCTTTTACATAAGACGCAATGTATTACACCAACAATTATCATTGCAATTCTTTCCTTACAATAGCCGTAAGGGTAAGTCTTTCTAGTTGAAATTACAATGAGCACATGTTACTTCGTTTATGTATGCTGATTTACGATATATTAGTGGTTTAATTTTTACCTACGTTAGTACTGGCTTAATGTAGTTCTGTTCAACTGGCGGTTGCCTTGTCACAGACGACCAGAAAATTTGGTTTCACGCCCCTCGAGTTATAGTAAATTGTTTGACATCCAAGTTCTCTTCAAACGTTGGGGAGCTGAGCTTTGAGTTATAAATATATGCTGTCAGAATTGACATTCGACGTGGTATGTTCGATGGGAGAAAATATAATTTTTTTTCGATATTACTCCGTCATTCATTACAATAAGAAAATATTTTATTACAATACTAAATATTAAAAATACGTTTAAAAAATTAAGAAATATACTGTTTAATTTTTCCAACTCGAATGACATTAAATTGATACTAAGATTGAAAATATCGCGTTATAAATTAAAAATATCACCCATTAATTTTATTTGTCGGTCAATATTTTGCCTGTCTTTCGAAAGTGTGTAGAAAACGGTCCGCGGACTAGGGTAAGTTGGATAGCGCTACCTATATGCATTCCCAAATAATACACAACAGAAATTTGATATCTGAAAACCTTTATTTTTAGAAACATGTGAACGTAGCAGTTAAGCTGTAAGTGAGTAAGAACTATTTTCTCGAGAAGGCCCGAATGCCTTTTTTTGGAGAATGCTGGCTATGTACCTGTAAGGATGCTGGTGTGGATTCCTCCCTTTCGGGTTTGGCTGGTTTTCTTCACTCCCGTCTTCATCCTCATACGGCGTGGTATCTTCATCCGCGTAATCTGAAGATCTCATGTTCCGGTCTCTTTGCGAGAACAATGTTCTTTGGAGCCTATATCCCCAAGTGGGATTCGATTTCAGGGCGCGGAGATTCGATCCGGAGGACAACTCGTCGTCAGCCACTTCATCCTCAGTCCAATCCCCGCCACAATCCCCTCCAGCACACGAATCCTTGTTGGGGGTGGCCACCCTTCCAGTGCCTACCACTAACACCATCATCACAACGGCGACGGCTAGTACCACGGCGGCCATCAGGATCTGTGTGGGCTCCGGTGCGGGTGATGGTGTCGTCACGTACGTAGACTCGGTGACGCTGACGCAGGGAGACACGACTTGAGGGCTCCCTGATTCACTTTGCATTTCGGCTCTCTGCATGTGCACACAATTCATGACGTCGTTATCCGTTGTCTCGCTGGCGGTATCACGGGCCTGGGGCAACAAACAAGTTGTCCGGGTCAAGTACTTGTCTTTCGTTCCGGGAAATGTCATATTGAAAGGGGTGCGAATTGGCGAAACAAATTCTCCTCAGAGCCCATGGTGGCAACAAGGCTCACCCATTATTGATCATGGATTACTTGACAAATAATACATATTTTATGGCAATTAATTTCAGTCGATGTATTGCTACTTCGGGTCTTGGGAGTCATTGATTAACTTATGTATTTTACATATTATTACATAAGTGGATTTACTAGCGAATGTTATTGGTGTTACGTTAACGAAATCTGAGATATTATAGCATTTACGATCGTTATTGAAAAAATACCTCTGTTTAGTATAATGCACCAAAAACATATACAAGGTGTCTCTAGTCTGCAGAGATTTTTATCCCACCGTCTGGGGTGCTGGTTTAATCTTTGCATCGCCAATAGGCTATCCGGGTGACGTTGCTTCGAAATTTTAAAAACTAACGTATCCAACAAATTCCCATACTCTCCTTCGTTGAAGGCGAAGTGAAAGGTAGTCGAAACGTTGATTTTTCGAAACGTCGAAAGTTGAAGCAACGCAATCCACAGAACCAGATTATCGACTTATAATGGTCGTCATTTACTAAAATTGTTTTGGAGGATGAAGGGATGGTCGATTCCTGGGATCTAGTAGTATCACAATTGTAACCTAAATTAGTTTTCTTTTCGATTGAGATGTAAACTGTCTTGTAAAATTCAAAATGAAATACTTGGATGTGCTCTAGGCCAAGGAGTTCAGAATAAAAAGTTATTCAATACCGGATATGAATTTTTCGTTGTAAGAGGTTAAATATGCCATTAAATATTTATTAGACTAGTATAAAAAAGTTTTAAGTGCGTAGATGAAAAAAATCAAAGTTGACTCAAAAGACAGAAATGGAATTATTTGAAAATCTAAATGTAAGTTTGCGAGTAAATGTTATCTCGTATTTATTTTTTTCGTAATGGCCAGAAAATATGAATTTTAAGTGAACTATTTACGTCATTAATTCACATTTAGAATTCGATTTAACCAAAGATCTCAGATGAATGAGAATAACGGGAAATATATTTAGGCAATTCATTTTCCTTTTTATGGGTGTTTGGTCAATGGAAGGATATTTTGCACATGGAAAAGTCAGCTAAAATACTAATATTGCGATAATAGAGAATACAGATTACTCCAGTTGGCGATACGCGATATATAGTAATGAAATCTGGAAGCTTGATTTTTGACAGTTTTAAACTTTTGCAGTTTTATCTTTTTTATTAGCTGCAAAAACATTTTTGCATGTATTCCTGTTGTGCGTACAAGTAATTTTGAAGCGTCTTGAAAAAAAAGGAGATGTAGTTGCCAGTAAGATTTTTATTTGTAAACTCTTCCACCCTGCATCCAAATTTTCTTCAAAACTGATAGATCCATGAGTGAAGATCGTTTTTCCGTATAGAATCGTCCATCCTTAGTATTCTGTAAAAATTTGGTGATAACTTGCCAATTTCAATTACTGATATCTGCAAATATATACCATATTCAGGATATATGTCTTACCCGCCGTTAGTAAATAGCTTCAAAATAATAAGAATAACATGTGTGAAATGAAATAGTTTAGTTTGAAGGACAAAAATACCACTTAACCCGTAACTACATTTGCTTTCTAGACTTCGAGACTTCGCGAATCAAAGTCTCGAAATAAGTGTCTGAAAACTGATTACTTTTGCTGCTTCATTTGTTATTGTTGAATAGTAGACAAAAGTACAGTTTTTGTTTTCAAAATACCACACTTCCTTACAAATTAAAAAAGTGCCACAATTCATACACATTTTTTGTCTATATTTTATCTCTTAGAAACTACTTTATGGAATTTTTAAAGAGAAAGAAAATCTACTAAGGTAATAAAAAACGTTTTGATATCAAGAAAAGATAAATTAGGTTTCGTATATAAAAAAAACAATGATTTTCTATAATATAACAACTAGAAGTATTTTACCTCAACACTTACAGGTTAGCATACCATTACATAATGGCACTTATTTTCACTTATCGCATATTCATCTAGCAATAACCCATAAATTAGACCGTCTATTAAACAAAGTTACAATTTGCCTGAAATAAAGGAAAACATTTCGTATTGAAAAATAAAAAGTTTTAACTCCATAGGTTAGATTTTGACCCCTATGGATTCGAAACTACGGATGTAATGACTATTGCTTGGCGTGCGTCCGCGTATCGTAGAAGCACAACCTGTACAAAAAATAACATGGATGCGGAGCGGCGATATTCCCCTAGAAACGGAATTATAAATCAAAAAGTGATTAATGGGGTAGAAATATACCCCACGAATGTAGCTAGGTGTTAAATGAGGCGGGGGGGGGGGGGGTGGCAACGCACCTGAAGTGAAAGATCACTGCATTCACTACTTTCCAGGCCGTAAGCTTGGCGGCACAACTGCTCCGTCTGCATTTCGTCTTCCACTATCATCATAAGATCTTGCGGAATCTTGAGTTCCTAAAATATTTCCCCGGAAAATTTGTAAGACAAATTTTGTACTTTAGTAAGACAAATACCCCTTGGAAATGGTAAGAATTAAGTAAAAATTTGAGTTCTTTTCTCAAAAAGTTTTGTGAAGAGAAACGGCATAGGAATATTTCAATCTGATTTTATTAAGAACACTCATGCAAGCACAAGTAAACATTTGATGTAGTAAAATAAGACAGACATTAAAAGTGTTGAAAAAAACAATAGAAGTATTGTGTAGTGCGAGAGTAATAATTGTCCCGCTGCAGTTTCTTAAATCTACGGTTTTTGAACTTATACATATTCTGAATCATGACCAGGCGTAAGCTGAAGGAAGATCCATTTGACGATGGGGCATTTATTTTGATTATTCGAAGCAGTTAAGCCATGGAGTTAGATAATTTCCAGGTCTAGATATGTAATGCACTTTGTGCTTCTTTTGTGCTTCGAGATATTGTTTGTTTTCTCGTTCACTTCATTGAACGAATTCAAACATTCAAGACCATTTACAATCCTCTAAATTGTTATGGTACAAACAAAATTCGATTGTGATTAATATCGTTTATTTTCAAAACTTCACCTTGTATACTCTGGACCTTTAAGTTTGGTAATGGATTAGCATTCTAAAAAACTAGATTCTAAAATTACTAGCCACATTACCAAGTAAAGATCTAACATATTCTTCAAAATCTTCGTTTAATTGTAAGTGGAAACTACTCTCTTCTTTATTTACCAGAATTTTGTATTACTCTCAACAACGATCTTTGATCTGTTTCAACAACAAGTGTACAAGTAAATATTTTCCAAGAATTTTCAAGGCTACGTACCAGTTTCCCTTACGTATATGAATTTTGTTTGGGACTCAAAAATTGGCCGTGTTTACTCCATGCATTAGAATATTTACAGTGAATAGCATAATTTGTGCTTCAAAAAGATGAAGGTAAATACTTTGTATTATCATATTTTATTCCGTGCCGTCGAATTTTGCATTATTAGATGGATGCACCTCCATAGATCTATTGNTATATATATATATATATATATATATATATATATATATATATATATATATCAATTTGAAACAAATAGAATGCAAGTCATGACTTGAAGATAATTCTGTCTCAATTAAAAAATGTTATCTTAATGCAATGTATCTTATTGGTTATATAAAGGAAATTAAGTATTAGTTCAGATAATTTTAAGATGTTTTCTTCTTGTTTAGTTCAGTGTAGGTTTAGTTAGTGAAGACTTTCCTATATCAATTCTCCAATCCCCCGCGACCTTTGAACCCTCCAACGCTCCCGACTCTCTAACCTTTCAACCCTCGACCCTCAAACGCTCCCCATCCCACCAAACGCTTCACCCCACCAACCACTTTGGCCTCCACAACTTCCCCCGCCCCCCCTCACTCCATGCTCTCCTGTGTTCCTAGTCTCAGGCCTGCAGAGCCTGAGCTCGTGGTCTCTCTCACCTCCTGGCGCTTGACGATCTTTAGATCCTTGACGGAGAGAGAACCTTCCGTGCCTCCAATGTCTGTGCTGGTGCCGCTACGTCCGCGCCAATACGTGCGGTGACCGCGACGCCACCGCTGTCCGACGGAAGGTGCCGGCGTTCCGCGTCGCAACGTCAAGCGTTTGCCCAATGGAGGCCTGAAGGCGGCGTTGACGTCGAGGTGGCGACTGTCGTGAGCCGATACAGCCGACAGCGGCGCCAGGGACACGGTCGCATCAGTCATAGCCTCCGTCGCCGAAGCCTGTGTCATCAAGGTTGAAATCAGAATCCAGGAGTCTGTGTATCATACGAGATGTACATACACTGCGTCGGTCGCTCGGGAGTTTAATCGGCCATTTCACACAATTTCATGAAGTTTAAGAAATACAGAATCAGCAAACAATTTGGTTTCCAAATACTCAAAGTATAAAATATAGTTTATAATTCCAAGTTTGTCTCTGTCCCTGTAAATTCGGTTTGTCCCCAGTTTTAGGAACGATGTTTTATCCTCAAAGTAAAGCGCAATAATGTAATACATATATCTCTTTATTCGTCTTTTCTTCAATACATCGAGGACTCTACCCCACTATTAAATGCTCCTTTAATATCTGTGAATACAGTTATCATTAATTTTGTTTATCGCTTTTCTATGAAGTCTGTTAGTCCTTATCAATGCGTAAACTCAATCATCCATTTCTAAATCTGTATTGCCGGTTTTCCAACTATTTTTCCTCCACCAATCTGGTAAAACACGTTATTAACGTTTTATAAAACCATTTTCCAAAACATGGTAGTAAACTGATAAGTCGATATCCTTTTGTATGTTCCGTTCTTCTACCTGTTCCTTCATGAAGTAACGTTCTTTCAGTTATCTGCCATTGTTTTGGGAATATTTCAGTCATTAGACACTCTTTGCATATCCCCAACTGCCCTCTTTTAGTTACAGGATAACTTTAATTCATTTGTTGTCCCACAGGATCCTGATCCTTTACCGGTCTTTAGGTGTTGTACCGTTGCGACCACTTCTGCTTCGCTAAATTCCTCGTGGGTTCTATGAGCCACTTCCATTCTCTCCTTAGTGTTATGTACATACCCCATCTCTCGCTAGAAATGTCTCGAGCATTTTCTTCCCTGTTTCTTGCCATGCACTCGTTTCTCCGCTTTCATATAAAGGTACCCCCAATTTATTTGTCATCTCGCTGTTTATGACAAATTCCTGCCATGTCTCCTGTTTATGCTCTTTTATATTGTGCTTGTAATTTATTTATGCTCCATAATGTTTATAATAATAGTCCTCCATTTGTCGTTCTTTCCTTCTCATCCGTCGTGTTTTGTTTGTTTCCGTTTTGAGTCCCCAAGAGCTTCCTTGATCGACGGGCGATTTTTGCCGCTGTGTTCATAATTCGATATCTGGAGATCAAAAACCCTCTCCTTAATCTCGTCCATGAAATTTCCTAAAACTATACCCTTTAACATTATGCGGAATCTTTCTATACGAATCTTCAGAAATTTTCTTACCACATTATTCATGTTATCATCTGTTATTCCTAAAACAAAAGATATACCCTTACAGCCAGATGTTATCCCCTCATCAGATATGCACCCTGTGAGTGGTATCACTGTTGTTAGGGCATGCTCGATTAAAGACTACCCTTGTTCAATCGTGGAAGTTAATTTGTGTTTTTTATTCCCAATCCATAGATATATTATGTATTCCACTAACCTCCAATTTCCGTCTACCACATTTCCAGAGTGAAGATCTTCTATTACCATATAAATACAGTGTATTTCTTGTCCAATATACTCCCTCAGCAAACGTTGCAACAATTCCATATATTTTTATACCTCTTCTTCCACATGGATCACAAAATGCCGCTACGTAATCATTTCTCTGTCTCTCTTATTTGACATGTCACGATGTATTTCGAACAGTACTCCTGTGCAACTGGTACATCTAAGTTAACATTTAACTCAATTGTTGCAGCCTATCGTCAATTCTCCTTGATAACTCGCGTATGTAACTCGTCATGATATGATTTCCCAGTAGTTCTTTTGTGAACATGCTACGTCGATTTGCTTCTCTGCTAATATCAAAATTTTCGCGGGACGCCAAAATTGATCTTTGTTGTTCTTTTTTCTGTAATAATCTGGACTAGACACTCCGACAACCCGATGACTTTATGGCCATCGTTTCTTCTACAATTTAGATATGTTGCACCACGTTTTGCATATATTATTTTTCATTCTCTACCATCATTTACTGCTGTCGGTATTTTCTAATAAATTCTCTATCTGAACCTATGCAGTGGAGCATTATCTGTTACTTCTCTAAATGTTACTTCCTTATGCTTTCCTGTATTGTTCCACGTGCCATCCATAATATTTGTAACTCGCTCTTCAATACGCTGCACTCTCTACTCATCTAATACCTGCAAATTTGCTTCTTTTCATTTCTTACTCAGTTGCACGATATTTTTGCCACCACCCGTGTTCTACCCATATTTTCTGGTTTATTTCTAATTTGTTCATTTTCATTCCTAAAATCATCTACAACATTATTTATATGGTGGTGTAGCTTCCAACCTAACCTTCTCAACATATCATCTTGAAAAGCTTTTCTTAAAAGACTTGTAACATTCTTCCACATAGCTACCTTTCCAATCATTCATCACTGTCCTACTTCTCCTAGTCTAATTAGAGATTTAATCCTCTTCATCCATGTTGGTGCTGTATTCGCTAATGCTGTTTCTTCTGAGACGCCACCCCACATCCCTTTTCCAATACTGCCACAGGTTGTATTTTCCGTCTGCCACACATTCTATTTGATTCCCTCCCCTCAGTGCTGTCCGCACCTATATTATCAGTATGTTCTTGTTCCTTAATACGTGGCGTCATGTTTGAGGTCTTGAGTAACTCAAAAGTCGTAATCTGTACATTTGTTATAAAGAATGTGTAGGAACAGTCCCGCAATTCGCGAAAATTTTCTCCTTCAGCAAAACACGTTAATTTTAGATCTATTTCTCAATTATTCACTTTAAACCATTTTATCCTGATCTTTTCCCCCATCGAAAATCGCCCCACAAGTTCTCACGACAATACAGTGTATAAAACTGAATGTATTCCTCCTCGTAGTCTTTTCGATATCTCGTCTACAATTCGCACACTGAATGAAGTGTAACCATCCCACGTGTTAACAAACTACGTATACAACACACCAGGTGTGAGGTAAATTACAAAAACCTGTAGCTAGGAACTTGTAGCCAATAAAAAAACTGTTGGAGACTTCCTTTTCTCGGAACCTGCTGCACCAATAGTTGCTCCGAGTTCCAGAAGTTCTCAATACAGTTTGTTAGTATTGATAGCTGCTACAGTGTGTTTCATATACCCTTATTATCCCGAGAGCACATTATTATGAGTTGTTCTTCCGGTATAAACATTTATGTATGTTTAATATTCAAAAATGCGTAATCAGTAATTTCACAACGTATAGCAAGCCATTGGTCCTATTTCAACTTGGTTCTTTGCCCATGGTCTGCTTCTGATGACCATGGTCTGCTACTTATCTGCTTACGACAACTCATTCATGTATTACACAGGGCTGTCACATTTCACACTCCTTTAATCATTCGGCAATTCTTCTTAGAACCTCTTCAGTTTCTTTCTCCTCAACTTCTCAATCTTTCATTTTAACGTAAAAGTCTTGAACATAAATGAACACAATGAAATCCCAGTAACAAATTCAAAAATCGAACACANTCTATTGTATTTTTTTGTGTTAAATAACTTGCGTTTTATTTCAAACACTAATTTCTAAAATTCGACCCAGAAGGGGTACATATCACCCAAATTTACTCTTTAGGTACCTGCGTCATCCCGAATCAAATTTCACCTCTTAAAAGTATTCTCGGCGTACAGATAATTATTTACTTTTAGTTGATTAAATTGAAAGAATACCTGTTAGTATTGAGATAAAATCCTCTTTTTATTTTTATAGAAAGCCATTGTTAATTTTCGTCTCTATTATTTACTTAATCTATCTTTATTTATCTCAAAACATTGAACAAACAAAGAAAACATACTTATATTACATTAAAAACAAATATAATAAATAAATAAATAAATAAATTTATTGTCAAAAAACAGTACAAACTGCGTATGACCACGTGGAGGGAAAAAAAACTAATTTACTCTCCGGAAGCAAGCAAGGGACCATCCCATCAATTCCGATCAAGGGCCCTAAGGCAGAGGCGGATTCAAAAAATTCAGCAAAAATTCCTAGATAAGATAAAAAGTTAGCTGCGAGTTATAATACTAATAGAATGTCAATATGTTTGTAATTTTAAGCAAAAAATTACATGTAAGTTATTATCGAACTATAGATTATTCTGAGTATAGTGCTTAAAAATTGAAATAACACTAAATTCACGATTTATTGTTACAATAGACCCGCCCCTAGACAAAGCCTAGAGAACCTGTATGATAAATCCGCCTCTACCCGAAGGAAAACCGGAGAAAAACCCGGGCCAGGATGGGGCTACAGAATTTATGTACACAAACGTGCCAATGTTGAGTACACATAAAACTAAATTAATATGAGCCATAAGACAACACAATCATGCAAGAAAATAGTTTTTGAAGTTGTTATAAGTTGTTTAAAAAGTACTACAGCAATGGCGTGATAATATAAGTAGGTTTTCTTTATTTGTTCAACTAAGTCATTCCTAAGAGAGAAAATATTCGACTGGTAATAAAAGTGCAAATTCCTGTTCATATACTCGTTACATTTTAAGGAAAGTATTGTTTTTCAAAAATAGTTAACTACTCCACGAAGTTACTTACGTAAGTCTGAATAACAAATATAATTTAGATCGAATTGTCTTTGTTAATTTTCGTCTTTATTATTTACTTAATTGTGGACAAATAATCGTGGATAGAGATTAAATTATTGTCACTAAGGAATTTTATTTGGTTTGTGGGATACAAAAAAGCTGTATAGTATTTAAATCCCTCTTAATTTACCCAAATTTTTCCAAGCTCCTCAATGTGTGATGAAGCGTTGAAATATTTTCAGACGTATTTTTACTATATACACCTACTTATTTGGGACAGGAAAACGCTAACTGTAGTAAAATTGAAGTCAGAGCGTAGGAAAAAAAATTACTGCCTAATTGCCTGCTCCCAGCTGTCTGTATTGAAGCCAATGTATCTAAAGAATAAATACAGATGTCATTATTACCTGATTACTTCAGTATACGTATATCTGTTGGTTTCAAAAAATTATAACACGTTTAACACCACCATTCTCTGATTATTTTGATACCAATTTCAAGGAACGTGCCTAATATTGACAAACAATTTATAAAATTATGATATAATATGACATTATTATAAAATATGATTATTATCTACAGTGCTCTAAGGGAAAGAAAAGGAATGAGGGATGAGACCATGTGATAGTCGAGAAGCTAACACCATACTTGCAAGATTGATGACTCTTCTTCTGGCTATAGGGACGTAGTCGTTTTGCGCGGGTCAGCTCGAGTCGTGGTGATTTATAATCGAATGCTGCCTTTTACATCAGCTGATTCGTGGAACCGGCAGTAATTGATATACTAAGTGGGGTGGACTAAGGACATAATCTCCAACCTTCGTCCTGCCTGACACTGCCTCAAGTTAACTTTTCCACGGGTTATAGCATGCCGCCTGGAATGGGTGGAGCTAAGCTAGGCCACCTCCCGTAGCAGGTATATGACAACAACGCTCTTTCAGTCCATTGGTTTCATCTATTTTTTTTCTTCTTTCGGTGCGAGGACTGGAAAATATGATTTCGCTTTCCCAGACCACCATTGGGAGCTTAGCTACAGCAATTTTGCTAAGGGACTTCAACCCCAGATACCCTTCAGCGCAAGCAGTTCTGAAAAGGGAGTTGGTGTCACTAAACGTACTGTAACATCACACCTCAACCCTGATGTGATGTATTTATTCTTTTGGTAGAAACGGGATCCACATGCATACCCAAATACCTATGGTAGTTTTTTTCGCTGCCACCAGCTCGGTTTCCCGAGCAACCAAACTCACGTGTAATAATAATAAATAAGGATTTATTACAAATTACATGAAATCTGAATTGTTTACAGACACAAACTCCCAAAATCCTCAATACATCTAATAATCGTTTACTAGACAAATAATGCTGTAAGAGAGCATCGTTTATACTTTGTAAAATATAGTTGAATACAACTAAATTTTAATAAACCCTCAGGTTATCGGTTCTTTCGAAAAGATAAGTTGTTTTCACCCAACAACTAACTGAAACTAGTTACGCCCCTCGCACTTAGTAATGAATACATTAAGTCTACCGCAGCAGCCTTAACAAAACAAACTGGTCTCCACGACCAAAACTTAGTACAGTCACTTGTCCGTGCTGACGGATCTCTCTACGTTCCTTTGTAAATAATGAATCCCTTAGGAGGTGCACACCTCTCAATATATCTTGTATCAGACGTCACGTGATCAGCGAATGACCACGGCTTCGCCACCACCGTGTAGGCACTTCTAGGAATGCAGAGGACGCGCCGTAGAGGACGAATCGCTATGCGCGTCACCCCGGCGCTTCGCAAACACCTGTTTAGTTTCTTTGTTTTCTTCGTGGAATTAGTCTTTGAATACACTGGTACAAACTTTCCTTAAGATGAAAAGGGTTTATTTGAACAATGCCTTCACACGGAAAACTCGTCGCACGTCCGTCTTTGCGCGGACCGGCCACTTATTGTCATATTCTTAACAGCATCTTGCTTAGAAAACACAAAGAGCTATTAATATTTTGCAAGTTGCTGGCGTGTCCTGGCGCCGACGTTACAGCTCCTCCCCGCTAAATCTTTCGTAGTGTCTGAGCCTTCAGTTATTGACACGAAGAAAGTCAACACTGGTACACTGTCACTTTGGTGATTACACCACACATCTTTACACACGCACAGCTGAAATAAATGACATAAAAACAAAGATGCAAGCACCCATAATCCCTACTAGAAACTACAAGTCTCATGACTGCATTATCTTATATCAACTATTATAGCTACCAAATCCCTATTAAAATAACAATACAAAATGAAAATTAATTTTAACCCTCATCCTCAAAATACAGTTATTCTACTTTATATTTTTTTCTATAGTATTATGAATATACCACACCCTAATTACCTTCAACACCCATTCTACTGAGAAAATCTGCATTAACATGTTTCCCTTTTCGGTGCTCTATAATGAAATCGTGCTCTTGTAGAATAAGAGCTCANCGGACCGGCCACTTATTGTCATATTCTTAACAGCATCTTGCTTAGAAAACACAAAGAGCTATTAATATTTTGCAAGTTGCTGGCGTGTCCTGGCGCCGACGTTACACTACGCAAGTTTATTAACATTCTTTCGAACAGTATGAATAGGCATAGACCGGTGTAACACATTGGAAATCCAAGGACGATTGACATCGCAACTTGTATTTTATCCCAGGGGACAGACGTCACATAATTCTCGGAGTTAGCACCGAGGAAAAGCATCGGTGACCAACATATCCATGGGTTTTTAATGTACCGTGCAATCGAATGCTAAATAATAGTGTCAATTAGTTCCCCCAAACTAATTTTTGAGTGCTGGGTGGGGCTTTCTACGAGTAAACAAATTTACTCTACCGTACCCCCGACTGCTTTTAATAGTTATTCTAGGAATCATGCTAATCAACCTTCATGAGTAGAAAGCCATTTACTGAGAAGACAGGAAGAAATAATGTGGATGACTAAATATTCAGGGCGGGTAAGACGAAGTTGACTAAAGAAATACTTCAAGTGTAGCAGATCCTGTGAGATAGGGGAGGAACAGGAGGACAAACAAATAAATTACTGGCGTGACCGTAATTTAGATTAGATAGACATTGGTTTCAATCATCATGTGGAATATTGGAAATGATTACTGGACTCTGTAATTTCCGAAAGTGTCGGTAAAAGTGATAATGAAATATGTCCCTGTAGAGAGGATGCAGAAATAGTGGAACAGGAGCACCCTTTACGACGAAGAAAGGCGCGGTTGTATAATATACCTCATAAAACAAGGCGTGACTAATACTACGCAAGTTCCGGAGTTGATATTTCTGATAAGGGACTGCGAAACGTTTAGAAAATACAATGACAAGATTTTCGCAGTAAGATATGTAATTAAGAATGGTGGCCTGTGATAAGAAGAGGGAAATACATATTAGAGAGGAATGGTAATTATTGATCAAAATCCAAGTGTTAATGTTTGTTTGATATAATTAAAATATTAATGGTGTAAGTAATAAAAAGTTATGGTGAATACATATTAATTATTGATATTGAGAAACAGGTATTAATTGACAATGTTCGAAATATGTATAAAATAAATACTAAATAATTGTTGGTCCGCTAAAATGGAAAACGCGGGTTCGAACTCTGCTCGGCCGAAAGAGATGGGGTTCTCAGTTGGGAGTCTCCTTCGCCTTCACAGATATCAATTCAATACCGTAAGTTCCTCGACAACCCAACATCTCACCTTCCCTATACCCTCACCAGAGTCACGGTCAGTTGGACGAGCAGACCTCACGGCCTGAATCTTACCATTGGTCATCATCGCCATACTCGTATACATTACTACGCTAAGTTCCCTAGATTTTTCGTGCTTATTCTGCTTAACTGCTCGGAGCAAGTCTCACAGATGAAGTATTGTACGTTAGAGCGATAAAAGGTGTGTCGACGATTCCCTATAGTTTCATCTTTCACCTTTCACCTTCTCCTTTCCGAGATATCAGCATTTAAAAATTGTGTCAAGAAAAGACTCATTTACATGATTCCAAACAAATTAAATCACCTGGTATGCAATTAAGAATTTAAAAATTCGTAAATAATTGTATGTGAGTTACTTTATGATCCATTGTGTAAATAAATATCTGTTCTGAATAAATTGTCCTGTTTAAATTGTTAATGCTAAGTATAATAATAATAATAAATTTATTGTCAAAAAACAGTACAAACTGCGTATGACCACGTGGAGGGAAAAAAAAGTATGAACCCGAATGAAACTTGCATATGTGGGAAGATATGGGAGAAGTTAGTGTCTGAAATATGATGCAGGTAAATAAAATATACTTCATACATAACAGTAAACATTCATATTTACGTACATAATATAGGTTAGATTCAATTTAATCCATCTAAATTTTACCTGAGGTTGGCGTAGTAAAATAATAAATAAATAAATACGTGTTTGAATGCGTACCACTCGGTGCTGAGGATGGTGGGATCTCGTTGAAGGTGTCGATCGAGTCGAAGCCATTGAAGGAGGAGAGTGCGACGAGGGGACTTGCTCCGTTTCATGCTGCAACGCCGCGAGGGCGCGCAATATGGCCGCCGCACTTTCCTTCTTCCCCTACGATAGGAAAATTAATTATTCATCACAGTGTGAAATATGACGCACACCTAAAAAAAATCATCAATTCTACTGTCTTCTTGTAATTAAAGGCAATGTAAAACAAAACGGAACTTAGAAAACTCACACAGATTGAGCGAAACGTTTCGGCTTTCGACTTCGTCAGTCCTGGAGGTGAATTGACAAAGGCGAATGTCGAAATGTTTCTTCCTACGTGTGAGCAACTTTTAAGTTTTATTACTGTTATTTTTTGTTTTTATTATCATTAAAATATTTGCGATGAATGTTGTTCAGACATTTTTGATAAGTTCTCATTAAACAAGTGAGTCGAATCCTTTAAGGCGATGTATTGACTCATTTACTAAGTGAATCATCTCTGGAGAACAATCTCTTTGACCAATTTAAGTGATTTATCTTGATTGTTGATAAGCTTGGGAAATTTTCCTTTCAAGCCATAGGTTGATTCAAATATTTTGCCTTGCACTTAATATATACTGTCTCNAGAAGAATTATTCATCATCATATGATTTACTGAGTTAATTACAAGTTCCTTCGCCGACTACATTGGAGTGTTAATGCTGTATCACGCAAGAGTTGGGCGAAACCAAACTTCCTTGTCTCGGCTCGAGTCGTCACTCCTAATCGACTTAGCAGAACGTCACATCGATTCATCGAATCAAATTGGCAACAGCGCACTAGTTTCAAACAATATAAGCCACATGGCCTCTTCACTTCTCCACGCTACTTCTAAAGGAGATACAGTTCTAGTACACGACTGCTATGATTACTACTATTAAGAGGCGAGATCAGAAGTTTAGCCTCTTATCAGTTCGAACTCTTTACTGTCGATGCCAAACCGACATATATTTTCTCTTCTTATTACGTTCGAACCCATCGCATCGTTACTTTTATTCTCGTCGCCAAGCCGACATTTTCTCGCAAGATCGAGCTTATAATTGCACCTCGGAAGATACGTGCAACCAGAGATTTACTACTCATCAATTTTCTGGTCAACACATCAACCATCCGGATCAACCCTACAACAGCTTCAACAAACTGGTTTCCAGAATTTCTCTCAACATCATGTCAGCTCTAGGAAATCAGTATTGTATTATTATTTCTCATCATTTCATAGCATGTCATTAAATCATTTTAACTTTGTTAACTATTAACTTTCATCTCTCTCCCTCACCCACCATTATTTTGCATTTTTCCAATCATTTCATTCTTGTGCAGGTAAGAATGAACTTATCTGTACAAATGTAATACCATACGTAGGGCATTATACGCGATGCTTCATTGGGCATTATCATATACTATTCATAACATTTTTAAATTCATAACTATGCTAATGTCCTGTTAATATGATATCGGGTGAAATTTGTCTACAAAGTACAGGTGGATAGTACACCCAAGTTCATGTAACTTTGCCGAAAATTATGCAATATGGCTGCCATACAGAAATTGCCAACTCCTTCGAATTTATGTAATATCCGAATAAATATAAATAGGAGTCACAAAAGCGACTATTTTCTGGAAAAAAAAATACAAGTTAATAACGCAACAAATTTAGACATCAGGCAATGTTCGTTCCTCACAATGACGAAGAAAGATCAGAATAGCGCCACAAGAGCAAGTGAATTCAATTAGTGACCGATATTGCCGATACATTTAAATATTCAGCAATTCGAATGTCCTGCCAACATAACGCGAGTTACAAATATTATTACACTTATGGACAATGGCGAAGTAAAAGTTTTGGCTTCATTGAGTTCAAGCTCTGTACCAACATCAAGTCAGTTAGACTGACAGAAAATAAATAAATGTATAAATAATTTATTGTCAAGAGAGCGGCTACAAACTACCTATGGCCACGTTGAAGACAATAAAGTAATTTACTGCGACTAATATACAATAAACTAAAAAACATTGTATTTCCGTTCGTGTTTTTTAGTTAGATTTTCTCAAAGCGAAAAAACATAACTTCGAGTGTAGTATCTGCCATCTTATCTAGATACACTTCATAAAAGTACACGTTCAATTTGATTAAATTGCACGCTTTTAATTAGCGTAATTGTTCACCCGTTCGGAGGTGGGCGAAGCGAAGAATCGCGGCGCGACGGCGGCGGTGAAGCATCCGAACGCCATGGCGTCCGGCGTCGTCGGCGATGGCGGCGGCGACAGCGCCGACGGCCGTGCCCTGGGCGGCATCGAACCGCGATGCAGCATCGCCGCTCGCTGGCGCTTCATGCTGGAAGTGGAGGAGGCGGTGGAGCAGGATGACGAGGAATGCATCGAGAGGGCGGCGGCAGCGCGGCGGGGACCTCCGTCTCAGAACGGGATCGATCACATCACGCCCTCACGGCCGACCAGCAGCAGCAGCCGCCTTCGGAGGATGCGGCCTGGGGACGCGGAGGCCCGAGGGGCTGGGAGGAAGGACAGCTGTCCGACGTCACGAAAGAGGTTTCTTCGCCTGGGTGCATTGTTGCTTGGAAACGGCCACGGGGATTCTTGCACATCTTCGTTAGTCGATCTACGACTTAGGTTTTCTTCCTTCTATAAAACCTTTGTTCCGGTAGGTTTAACTACATTAAAAAAATAGATGTAGTATTTTAAACATACATACGATATACATTTTATATACATACCGAATTTTGTTGTTGTTAGGAGTATGCTGAAATGTTAAATCCGCCTCTGCCGTAGGGCCCTTGATCGGAATTGATGGGATGGTCCCTTGCTTGCTTCCGGAGAGTAAATTAGCTTATTGTCCTCCACGTGGTCATACTCTGTTTGTAATTGCTTTTTTGTAAATAAATTTAAATTAAATAGATACAGAAACGATAGGATCACTTGACCGACTACTACATGAGAGCAGATTGGATGAAACTGAAAACAGACGGAAATTCCATTCTCTCCTTTTCCTTCATAAAATACTTCAGAATAATACCCGACCCTATCTCTATTCCTTTTTCCAATTTCCATCCGATGGACATAACTTAAGTACTAGCTCTTCTTCCAAATTAGTTCTTTTAATTCCCAAACACAAAACCTAGAAATTCTGTCGTTCCTTCTCCATAGAGGTGGCAAAAATTCGGAACAACCTTGAAAACAATTATGTAAGGAATTTTTCAACGAAATACTCGTTCTCCAAAACAATCCTCTTTTGCTCTCAGAGTTGCATTAACACAAGGACCACAGTATGAATTGATGAATGAGTTATTCTTTCTCTTCAGATATCTTCCCCCTTTTTATTTCTTTTTTTATCGTATAGAGAATGTCATACATATTTATTTTACCATGTAAATGTAAGAGGTTAAGTGTAAGAGAAGGCATTTGTTTTAACTTCGCCTCAAAATAAAAATACGTTGTCATTATTATTATTGTTAGTATTATTAATACATGCGAATATCATTTATAAAAAATTGTCGGCGAGGTTCAGGGTTTACTACGTAAGCATGATTTGGGTTAGTGATTGTGCAAGGAGAAGAGATAAAAAGTTTATCATACGCATTTCTCGTCTATTTAGATTATTTCTTTTACATCCAATTCAAATACATACAAAATACAGAGTGTTCCCCCACATCTGGCAGTTAAGACCTGTTAGCCACGACTTCAAACAATTCATTCCGAAACGAATATTTGTATTTGTAACATTTTAATTGTTTAAATTGTATCAAGAAGCATTTCATCTTAAGTAAATAAAATATTCCAACGTTTCATCCAGAAACGTCGGGTGCGAGCCGAAACCACTCGACACTCCACCGCTATTCATCGCCTCCCTTTCTGCACGGTTATGGGGAACAATATTGCATGCGCTAGATGAAGATTCCCTTGGTGCGACTGCATTTCATATTTGAAATGTCGTCAAAACGGGATTCTTTATTTGATCCAGAACTGAGAGAAGTTTCAATACTCACTCCCCTATTTAAGCCCTGACACCTAATGAATGGGTAGGGGTCGGGTTGAATTGAGACTCACATACCAGGAAGACACGACATTCAAGTCTGCAGACGGATAAATAGTTGCTACTAACAGAACAATCTAGAAGCTGAAAAAAACGATGCGTACGACTCTGATATGAGTCTGAACCCTCTCTCTATGGACTCCACCTGTTTAGTAAGCGATCCACAGCATTCACTTTCATAAATTTCATTGTCAAAAAAGCAGTTACAAACTGCGTATGACCACGTGGAGGACAATAAGCTAATTTACTCTCCGGAAGCAAGCAAGGGACCATCCCATCAATTCTCATCAAGGGCGTTAAGGCAGAGGTGGATTTAACATGTCAACCTAACTCCTAACAAAATAGTTCGGTACATGTTCTAATATTAATATAATATCGACAACTTTATATTTAATAAAACACAAGAATGTAATTTGACGAGTACGTATTATTATCAAACTATAGATTATTCGCAAAGTATTGATGATATATTGTAACTATTAAATAACACTAAATTCACTAATAATTATGTCAATAGATGCCGCTCCTAGGAAAGAGTCTAGCGAGTCTGTATTTTAAAAAAATTCGTCTCTACCCGAAGAAAAACCGTAGGAAAACCCGAGCCAGGATGGGGCTACATAATTAAGGTGCACAATCGTGCCATGGTTGAGTACATATAAATCTAAACTTATGAATAATAAGACACAATACAGGCATGAAGGAAAATAGTTTTGAAATTGTTATAAGTTATTTTGAAATCACTGCTGCAATGGTGTGATAAAGTACATGACGGATTTAATTTTTATTAAAATCAATAAACTCTTTTACGTTGTAGAAATAATAAGTAACTTTTAACCGCGAATTTGAAGAGATTCAATTTAATAATAGTTTTTACATTTTTTTTTTTGGGGGGGGGGAATGCTGGGTAGGTGAAATTCACTTCAGAATTAACTAAAGAACACAATATTGTGTGTAACGGAACTCTACCTACCCACCTATATTGTGTGTATTTGAATATGCGTGCGAGTTCATTGTCGGGGAACCTATGGGCAACTGAATTTCTTCATTCTCCTGGATTTCGCGTAATGAGTACGCATTGTTTTATCACGCGTAATTTGAGTGATAATTGTTTTCCCTCCATCGAAGATAAATATCCCATTATCCATTAGTGTGAAGCATTGTTTTTTGTGGTGTTAGAATATATCAGTTTGAAGTTCTGAGCAAGTTGTTTTTATATAGATTTGGGGGTGTGATGCAAATGCTTGTGACGATTTTGGTAAGTTATATTCATAATATATTTTAAATAGGGTGAGGTGGATATCCTGAGTAATGGATTAAACCATTGTGTACATGGTTATATTTTATACGAGTAAATTCACCTTTCTTCTGTGATCCGTGTTCTGATAATGACAAACATTTTCAATCGATGTCAATAGGTATTGAAGAATAATTATTTATGTAGAGGAGTAAAAACATGACGCGAGTTAGTTCGCGGGAACTCGATAGGTGTATTATATTTAAAATTCTTTTTCAGAATTTATTTTTATATGTATTTATAATTAGATCACCTTTTGAATACTGAGATGAAAAACACTATATTTTGTCGAGTATTTTCGTTTGCATTCATCTGTACCTGTGGCCGTTAGTTCGCTCCTCTACACAATGGAGAACGTAACTCGTTAGAGAATTACTGCCCTGTTTGATGTTAATTGATGGTACTTCCCGCGAGCGCTCTGGTCGTACATTTGCTCTCCTTCCTCCTTTCCATCTGCGTCGCATGCATCTCCTTCCGTCCCTTCCTATATTTCCCCTTCTTCCCTCTTCTATTTCTCTCGTAACAACTCCCTTCTTTGCTAGAACTTCGCTCAGTAATATTCACGCCCTCGAAGCAAGGGGGAGGCTGATACTGCGAATGCTTGCACACAAGAACATGCTTGTTTAAAAAGAGCTTCCCCTCTATATCATGCCGAGATTTTGCGAATTCATGATGATATGTGGTGTCCATTACATATACCCATTACATATATCCATTACATATACAGTGTATTTTTCTATTCTGATATAAAATATTTTTCTATTCTGTTATAAAATAACTGAAATTATTTTTTTAAAATTAATTTATGTTTCAGTATTATAATAATCATAATTTGACCATGACATTTATTTATTTTTATTGCAGTAGCTTACGAAACTTTAGCATTAATATATTATATTTTCTAATTTTTATGTTCATTGAGCTGTATCATTGCACTTCAACTATATTATTATTGTTTATTTGTGTGAATTATTGTATTGATTTTATATAGTTGCTTTGTGACATTTATTTCTTCGTCCTTCATCATTGTGAAGGTCTGAGAGTTTTAGAAAAATTAGTGTAATTCTTAATATTCAAATTTTGCATTATCTTATTCCTGTTGTTTTAAAACTCCGGAAGACTGATGTCTCTAAGTCCTTCCAAAAAAATGCGGCTTTGCTTTGCAGTCTCTTCCTTTAGCTCTATAGCTAAAATAAATCATACTGCAACCTTTTGCACACAAGTATATATAAAATTATAATTTTGCATCAGGAATAATTTTCTCAAATTTATTAAAATAATATACTGTCGTGAAAAGAAAAAAAGGACAAAACAATGCAGTATTCAAAAACTATCTTCTATACTTTTTATTTCGTGTATGATTTTGCTCTTTTGTAGTTTTATCTTGTATTTTCGAATGGATGATACATTTTAAATTGACTTATTTAGTTTTATGCATCAGTTGTTAACTATTTTTTCGATAGAAAACACTTCCTTACCTGGAACAAAAAGTAAATTTCATTTCTATCTATGCCAATTTAGCTGTTGTGTTTTTTGTTTATGTGGAGAAACTACCCTCCGTTGATTATATAAAAACTACTTGTATTTATGAATTTCTGTACCAAATATGGTCAATTGAGCAAAAATGTTTCATTCCCATTCCAAATAATAATTACTTTCTTATATGATGTTTTGGCGTACTACGATTAGTGATCTCTAGATTTATTGTTTGCTTCAGAAAAAATATGAACATTCAAAGTACACATTGAAACTGATATTCGTCTTATGGCTACACTCACTAATCCGAAAACCCATTTTTCGTAGAGTTCTTTGAACTTTAGAACATTTTTTTCGTATTTATCTGTTAAGGTCGTAACTTTACCCATTTTCCCAAACTTCATAAATATGTAAAAACGTAATATAATTGGAATATCTAATTTAAGGGAGTCAAATTTCATTATACAATAAATCACCAAGCATATTGCCATTTCTTGTCATCATAAATTGAGCTTCATGAAGAGTAAGACTTAGTATCAGCCCTTGAAGTTGCTCAACTTGCAAGCAACCCCTGTATGTTCTGCAATCTATTTAAGATGAGTTTCATACAAGTGGTTCTTGTGTTACGGCGCTCAGATGAAATTTAAATTTAATCAATAATGACAAATTTTTGATTGCGATTATATTTTATTTTACGATTAATAATGAAATTTATTGTCAAAAAAGCAGTTACAAACTGTATATGACTACATGAAGGACAAACTAATTTTCTCTCCACAAGCAAGCAAGGGACCGTCTCATCAATTCCGATCATGGGTCCCAAGGCAGAGGCTGATTTAACATTTCAACTCACTCCTTAGATAAGAATAAAAAGTTAGTTACGTATTATCATAAACTATAGATTATTCGGAAAATATTTCTTTTATAAATTGTAACTATTAAATTAACTCTAAATTCGAGATTTCTTATTTTAATAGACGCCGCCCTTAGGCAAGAGCCGTGAGAGCTGTATAAAAATCCGTCTCTACCCGATGGAAAACCGGAGAAAAACCTGGGGTAGGATGGGATTATATCGAGTTATTTAGGAGTAAAAATTGCGTGTAAATTTGTTGAATTAAAAATAATTGATGAAAAAGTATAAAACTTGGTAATTGAACTTGCTTTTCTTGAAAAATTAATTGATGTGTTCCTTTTTTATATAAATATATTGGATTTGTGTGGGATAAAAACAACCTTACAGGAGCATGAATGCAACCAGCTTAACCGAACCTATCTTTTTAATCCTTCCTTGCGCTTCAGCTTCTCACCTATTTTTCTTTTTTCTTTTCTTTTTTGGGGGGGTGGGGGTCTTTACGGCTCGTCGACATCGAGGTCATTAAAGCCCTAAAATTCTGTACAGGTAGGG
>NNCF01126357.1:261871-297776 GCA_002313205.1 Laupala kohalensis | reverse complement strand
GCTCGGGGGCCCGTGTTTGCCAAACACGTACTTACTAGATGTAAGTCCCCTGGGGGGTTCTCACCTGTCAATTACTAGGATTGTTTCTTCATCGCATCATGACATAATAGTATAAACAGTATTGGCATAGTTAAGTAACCAAATTATTGGAGGAGTCATGTACATAATTTTCACGGATCGCCCTGGTATTAATTATTGAGTTACTTGTAACTGTAGGAATTGTTTTTGCAATAAATTGTTTTATTATAATTTTTATTCTAGATGTACGATCAAAAATTTTAATATTCAAATTGTTCCTCTTATATGTGCAAAATACGCTCCTTTTAGTGAAGAATGTGATGAATGGGAAGAGTTGCACTAATTATGTGAAGGGAATATTTGTGAGCGTGTTCAAATGGAATTTTCTTCAGAAATGAAAATTATAATTTTAGTTATTATTTCATCGGTTTTCTTATCGTGTTAATAACCCCTTTTTTGGAAGAACTCCCAAGAAGGATTCTTCATTGGCGTTTTTCACTCCGTTCGGTTACCCAGAAAAGGAACGCAAAATTTTCGGGGATACTTGCGTATTAATGTATATAATGATAATTATTGCGGAAGACTCTCGCTGAGGACGTAGCATACAACGTTCATAGCGTAGATGAGGATCATCTCTGCCTCACCATGGGTCTCACCAGGGACTCCCCGGGTTCTCAGCCTCCCTCTCCGTCGTTCGACGCCTCTGGGCCCATTCATTAGACCACGCGCGGCGCTCGCGGGAACCCTACGCCGCTCGGCCCTGCGCTCCACTGGGTCCTTGGGAGCTCTCCCTTCACTCTTTAAGGACGAGCATCGGTGCACGCCAAAGTTCGTGCGTTCGCTGAGATTGTGAGAAGCGAAAATGCTTATATTAAGGGGATAATCAATACTTTGGATGAAGCCAAGTTGCGCACTCATCATCGCATCGTACGTAGATTTGGAACTAAGGACATTTGAAGTGCTCAAGAGAAATGGTGGTGCAAGCCTCACTCACGTTCAGTGAAAGGAGTTTTTACGTAAAAATTTATATTGCGTATTAGTGAAATACAGAAATCTCACTATCATAAAATGCAGAAGGACTTCTCCATAATAGGGGCACACTTTCTGATATTCCTTCTCGATCTTGGTGTCGAACGATATTTATATTGTGCTTTGAATAACACAACGTTTTGACTTTACGTTTAAGTCGTCGTCGGGCTACTTGTTATAATTTGTTACATCTGACGACGACGTATACCTTAAGCCGAAACGTTGGGTTATTTAAACCACAAAATAAATATTGTTCGTCCGTAATAAGGTTGTAAGTTTTAAATTATTTATTTCTTTTGTCCTTTTATTTTTGGGTCTAGACCAAAATAACTGAAAAAATTCTTAGTAAAGGAAAATTAAGTTTACATATACGTATTACGTAAGGGAATTAAAAATATTTCTTTGACGAGTTCTTCGGATTTCGTATCAAGTAAGAACTACATGTAAACGTTCATTCAGAGTGGTAGGCACATGAATCAAGTACATTGGTTTAGTCCTATTCTGGGAAGCGCGGAAAACTACAATATTTATGAAGGAAATGTTGTTCAAAGACAAATGTGTATTGATGATTGCCACTTAAACTTACTTCTTGATTTTGATTTGATTTGACCCATCTTGATTTGACATAAAGTACTCAGAGAGAAATCAGCCCACAAGTTTTTCAAGGAATCCGTGCAAAATTGGGTTGAAATGAAATCAGTCTGATTTCATAGAAAATGTGAACAATGCAACTGGGAAAATAGTCACTCTATAAATAAATTCTTTTAATAAAAACCCTTGGTGGGACTCGAACAAAATGTTGGATTTATTTTCTGCAATTTGGTCAATGAATAACAAAAATTATTTAAATCGCGCCAATGTTTCGGCCACCTTTATTTCGGAATATGGAAACAATATCTAAATCGAAATACTTAACAATTATATAAATTACTGATTTCTCTCAAACACTTAACTAATAAGCGACATATTGAAAATCCGTTCCACCCCCTCATAGATCTTATAATTCGCAGAACAGCGCGTTACTAATAGCACAACACACGATTTAATTTTTTATCTTCATATTGTACCCGAACTGGAATAAAATTGGAAGATATTATGTATTCATAGGTTTTTATAATTGGTTGCTTTTTCGACTGCGTTGAAGCCATCATCAGTCAAACACTTGTTATTACAGGGTACTACATGTTTCGTAATACGAACCTGGTGAACCTTCTTCTAGATCGTTACGTGAACATAATCCTCCTACTATGCACCCCATTGGACATCCCTCACTGCTCTTGCAGATACTGGAAGCCCTAAGAGTACTTTCTCCCCCTTGATTCCTCAGGGGATTATCTATTACCAGGCCATTGTAGACGCTGTGAACAGCCGGTTTCATTCGCCACTTACGCTGACTAATGACTCATTGAGGTCACTCCTGTTTTAACTGCACTGTTTGTAATTGGTTGGGAACGATTCGTATATTTCTGCATACCAGGACTAATAATTGTTTTACATATATTTATTCTGTGTACCCTACACGTAGGGAAGATATGTGATAACTTTCAGTCATGTGAAAATGGCGACGAGCCGGGAATCGTACCCGGGACTCCTGCATTGATCGCGGGGGTGTTAACCACTACACCACCCTTTCGCCTTCCACAACTGTACACCATTTCTACCCAGACCACTTAATAATGGTTTGCTCACGTGGTAGAGGGAGGTGATACGTCATTAAACATTTTAGAGAATCATCATGAGCGCTGAGAGATTGGTACAGAAGGGTGCACTTGTAGCTTCTGAATATTATTTTTTTACGATCTTCCATCATGATCGTGATATTCAAGCAAAAAAGTAATCAATTGAAAATAAAATTAATTGAAAGATTTTTTATTCAAATATTTCGCTAATGTCATAATTGGGATACCTTTTCAAAATTATGATCAATAATTTTTGAAACAAAGCTGAGTTCATTACCAAACCTGTTTATTACATCATCGGTCAACTTTGAATATTTTTTGATGGACATTTAGCATGTGTGTAGGTACTGCAACTGGAACATCCTTTAGCAAAGGAATGTGTGTAGGTGAAGGTCAGTGAATAAACTTATTAACGTGCAAACATTTCAACACATGTAACATGTTTAATGGAACTAAAAATAAATTACGTGTCATTACAATAAACATTTTAAAGCAGACACGAAATATGTGCAATTACAATAACAAGAACAATTAATAAATTCTTCAATCATTAAAATAGTAATATTACTATTTACCTATTTCAAATTTGTTAAAGTGATAAACCCACCAATCAACCATACGGTCGTAACAAGTTTGTTTGTATTGTAACTTGACACGTGCGTTGTCTGAATGTAAAGAATTACGCACGAAATTGAATGTTATTGCATTTCTTTGAAGGAATTTCTGTAAGCTTATCTTCAAATTACAAAGAAAATTTATAGCTATCAACGCAAATTGGCTAACTATAAAATATCACATATAATGATGCATGACTGTGACTAATATTCAAGAAATTAATGTACTGAAAAACTCATTAAGTCGTATTCGGAGTTATGGCGAAGATTCCTAGATTTGGAATATGTAATAAATTATATTTGGACTACATTTGTTTAGTTTCTGAAGAATTCACAAACATATATATTTTCTCTAGTTACAGACTTTGGACCTTATCTCAAATTTTAGATTAGACGGTATTGGAATTTTATTTTGAACTTGATATGTCATAATTCTTCGGTTTCACCATTACGGGAGCTCAGTCGAAAGAATGCAAAGAGACGAGAGCTCTCCCTGCGCAGCACCCAGCGGCGTGTGGCCAATTTATTTCTGGAAGCGACGCCCGACGCCTGCTTGGGACCTCTGGGAATATTTCCACGCCTCCGCCCAGAAGGTACTCTCGAGCTCTTCCAGCTGTCTTCCTCTCTCAATGGAATCTTGGAAACAAGAGGAAGAGAGAATGAACAGATAGGAGGTGGGGTCAAAGATAACGGTACGGTTTAGGAACTAAAACAGAAGTATACTATCCTATTATAAAAGTTTGATCGATTGTAAAAATCATCAGAGCAATAATTATTGTTTTATGCGATACATTTGTGAATGTTTCCTTAGGTTAAACGTATATGTCTATACGCACTCAAGGTTACTCGGTTGGAACCCATTCTGACCCTGGTTCTTCTCCGGTCTTCCTCCGGATAGTGGCGGATTTTTTCCATGTGGGAACGTCACGTAAAACTTTTGTCATTACTTATCTCGAATTTTCACTGCACATTATATATGTACGATTCGTTTGGAATAATAAATGGATAACTACATGTTTTATTAAATATTTTAAAAAATATAAGTATTAACTGTCCTTTGGTTCTTGATCGGAATTGATGGGATGGGATGTTTCCAGAGAGTAACTTAAGTTTATTATCCCCCACGTGGTCATTCGCAGTATGAAAGTGCTTTTTTTTAACAAAGTTTACTTATTCTTATTCAAATATTAATTAATGTCTACGTATTGTTGCGTGTACACATTATCTTCAGACTGTATGAAGACTAAATAAATACACCAATTTCTGTAAAAACAAAAACTCGTAAAATTATTAGCACTCAGAAATGTAGACGACACAAATACATCTACATAATATCATTTCCGAAACACATCTACTGACTTCATTAATATTGAACAAAACCTGAACAAAATCCGGTGACTCAAGAGTATTCGTATCTAGTAGTGTTTAAGTGGGAAATGAGAGAGAACTTCACCTCTCAAGATGTAAGGGGTTTTCAAACGGTTCACCTAATATATTTTAAACACGTAAATATGAACAGATACATACACTTAAAACATTTTAAACCGTTAAATAAATAATATCTGATTATTAAATCACATTAAAATGTTTATATTTTAAAATACACTGGATAATTAAACATGTACAAGTAGGTATTTAAACACGTTTGTTTACAGCTTGAATATGGGCGTCTCCGAAAACACTCCCATTTTTCTTGCATACTGAAGTGTATTGGGATATTCGGGATACCATTTATAATAGCAAGTTATTTCTCGTGTCTTTTGCCCGTACATTACGAACTTGATATATTTTAATCTACTTTACATGTCCAGGTTATTGAACCAAACCTTTTGCAGAAAAGAATAATACCGTTTACATTTCACGCTCAATTAAAATACACAATATCTCCAATCTTTGAAACGCTCCATGGCAACGGTATTAAATTTTTATTCTTGATTTAATGGAATTAGACATAACGTGAGTGGGTGCTCTGTATTTTCCTTTTTCATCGTTATACAATTGAAGTACCTGTCCAGCCTACTCTCTACGAGATAGTATCACACTAGGAAACCTTTCATCTAGTTTATTGCCGGTGTCAGAACTAAATGAAATTTTCTAAGAGGGGGATAATAACGACGCTGAGGAGGGAAGTGAAACCTTTAATAGTTTCATCTGGAATATGATCATGTCTTAATAACAACGTACCTGAAGTTATCCAGCAAAGTATCCATTCTTTTATGTCTTTCAGAAGGTGTAGGTTACGCTGCAATCTAAACGACATTATTATTGTTATTAAAAATTTGATACAGATGGCATGTCATATTTTTAAAATTCGATATAATTATAGTAAATGAAAAAAATGCCTACTCTAATATGAAGAGATACATTAGTATTACGGAAAGATGTCATGTCTGAATTAAATTTAGTAAGTACCTAAACATTAATCTTACTTTTTCTTCTTACTATATATAAATGTTCCATTTCTACATACTGTTGCAATTAGAGACAAAAACTATGTATTTCCAAGAATTTGTAAACACACTTAATTAGAAATTAAATTAATAATACGCACACAGTTTATGCATACACCATGGTAACTTTTGTTCAAATATACATGAAGGAAATTCAATTCTCGTTCTGTGCTTAAAGTAATTTTTTTAATACTTTTTTTCCTCAGAAGCGAGGAAATAATTAACAAGAAAGGACCTAAGGTATTATATCCGCGTTGACTGAAGTAGTTATACCAACTATTCACGAAA
Source organism: Laupala kohalensis (assembly GCA_002313205.1). Taxonomy (NCBI): domain Eukaryota; kingdom Metazoa; phylum Arthropoda; class Insecta; order Orthoptera; family Trigonidiidae; genus Laupala; species Laupala kohalensis. Next base: position 291,698 of record NNCF01126357.1, on the reverse strand, counting down.
CTTGCAAATATTCCCCAAAGTTGTTCTAATTAATTAATAATTCATTGGACTGATTTTTACTGTTGGAAAAGGACAATTATTTTATAATTTTAAAACTTGATAATAAATTGAGATTGTCGTTTTACTTTTTTTTTTTTTTTTGACAAGGGTTGCGTAGTCTTCAGTCTCGTAACGCTGCTGCAGTTTTCGGTAGAACAGCAATTCTCGCAAGTTTTTGGTGAATTATTCTAGTAAATGCCCTGTAAGGTATAAAAATCTTACCGTCTTTGCGTTCCTATTTTCTGTTGCTATGTTTTCTTCGCTACGTTAAGATGGTACTTTTTCCAGTCCGCGAAAGTTTCTCCATACAAAAGCCCATAGTAATTTACAGAAAAATCATTCAAAATTTTGTGCCGCAAGGGTATGAAAATTCATGGCCACTGGATAGAGAAATGTGAAACATTTTAAGGGATACTTAATCCTAGTCGCTCTGACGAATATAATACAGTAAAGTAATTTTGTTATACATTTTTCTCCTCAGGCCTCAGGCACTAATTAACAAGCAAGGACATAAAACGTGGCGACGCGTCAAAATTTTCACTACAAAAATAAACTCCCTCGCAAGAGAAGGTAAGGACGGGATTTCTCATCCTTGGCGACGTACTGTCTGCGTTGCTTCCTTTCCCTCCACGACTACCTTCCGTCCCCTGCCTTTCTACAGTCGCGGCTCCCCTCTTCACAGTATCCGCTTCCGCCTTGCCTCTTCGACAATCCAATAAAATAATTTATTGTTCCAAAAAGAAAATCAATGCGTATGGTTCAGAAGAAAACTTGCTGCGAGGGTCTGCATAATGACCCCGGGAAATTTCCAAAAACTCAGATACGTAGGGCATGAATAAAGATGTCCAATGTTGGATATATTCCAATAAGAAAAATGAGGCGTTGGTCTATAAAGAGTTATTATTTTCACCTGACTGAATATTATGATCAACATGTTCGAGAGTATAATTTATTCTAAAACTGATTTTATTATGTCCGCGGGGCTGGGTGGTTAAACTTGGATTCACGTAGTTACGAGGTCGAGTAGATTTCTATCGTTGTGACCGTATTACGGTGGCTTCTCAAACTGAAGTTTACTCTCCTGCGAAGGATATGCTGGACTAGTACCCTAAAACTGCGCACTTATCGTGCGTCGTTTAATTCGCTATATCTTCTCACCTTCTGCAAGAAAGGTACTCTTTTGGAAACCGAGGCAGTGGCTGCTATTATTTGCTATCTCTCTCTCTCCCCCCATGCACCCTAAATTTCTGTTGATATTTCTCCACGTGAGCGTTCATCACTTTTCTACTCTTGTACTTTTTTAAATCGGTTCTTCATCCTCGCCGCTATCGCGTTTCACTCCCTTCTACTACCCGCTTGTTCTCGACACTTTCTCTTTCCACGCCATTCCATTCTCAATAACTTACCTTAGCTGTTAAACCTTCTTATCTCTTAATTTATACACTACTCTCTTGTGTGTTATCTCATCGTTAATCCATTCTCTCACTTCCATATTCACTATTCCACTCTCTTCTTTGCTTCTTTTGAGACCAAGTCTTTTTTTGTAGAAATAAATTTTATCATCAGTTAATTAAAATGTGTATCATGTAAATTGTTCTTAAGACGGAATTGTAGAGTTTAATTTTCATTGTGGTTTCATTTTAATTCTTTAGTTTTTCTTTAATTATCTTTCTAATTCTTTGAAATGAAGTACCTCCTTATCTTAGTTTCATAAACGTATCGGCATTATCTTGCTTGCATTGAACGAACGAATTTTTCCTCCGAAGATAAATTTTTTAATATTTCCTGAATTCCATTCCTGCCTTAGAAGCACTCCCGCACTTGCTTGTGTTTTCCCACTCGTCAACCGCCCACCCTGCAAGGTCTAAACTTCTCCCCTCCGCCACAGTTCATACATATAGAACGCGCCACGGTGGCGGCCGTTTGCACTACCCGCCTGTGTGAGAGGCGCACAGTGGTCTGAGTAAGACATTTTAGTAGTCAAAATAAACCTCTATTAAAAATGTGGCTTTCTTGATTTTTTAGAAATATATTCTGTTAAAAAATAGACAATTCTCCGTATATATTTCTATTCGTATCATTTTTATTCGGGTAAGTTGAGAAGGACCGTTTTACCATCCCAAGCGCAAAAGGACGTAGCCAAAAGGGGGATCCACGAGGTCAGGAACCTCCTTTAAAAATTACAATTAAAAATAAAACATTACTGTGATTAAATTTACATATATTATAATTTATTGAATTTTGTGAACCAATTGAGTTGGTTCTGAGTTTATATTAATATTAACATTTTGAACAAAAATAAAATGCGATTGGTTATAAGAGATTATTTAATTTAAACCTCATTCCTCCCCTCCGTGGCAAACGTTCCTGCCATGCGGCTAAACCCGAGTCGTGTCCATGAATATGTATTTACTTCGCAAGGGTTACACAAATTTCATATAACATTAAAAATATTATCAAGTAATGTATTTGTTCATAAAATATAAATCATTATCACAGATATCTAACTTTTTATCATCTAACTTTTATTATAATGCATTTTGAGGACATCATTCTGAAGCCCATTTTCCATTAAAACTCGGCGAGGACATTCCTCCGGGAGGATATCTTAATCTGGAAAGTAAAATGAAATGTTTATTTATAATGAAGAAAAGTGCAAAAGACAAATGCTCATGTTTGTTTGTCTTAAGTTACACTTATCCACTTCTTACCACATTACATGCGTTACCTAATGACGTTGTATATCTTTTGGTGTGTTTCCCGAGACTCTTTTGTACGATGTATATATAGTTACATATAAATTTATTAACCTTAGGTAATCCAAACTGGAATATTTTCGTACGCACATTATTAAATCCGCCAGGATAATTCTATTCACTCCGTTGATTTTTTTAAACCCGAGTCCGTCAATACATGTACCTCATTTTAATCTAGCTATTTTGTTTTCATCTTAAAATCATTCTTTAGGATATTCCTTCACACATACATGCTAGACTAAGCATGCATGATGACCATTCGTTGTGCATGACTGCCGACATGTACAGTACGTCCGCTTGATCTGCGCGTACTGCCTTTGATAGCCCCTGGGTGTGTTTTTTTAATAACCTTGACTCATTGTTGGAATAAAAATTAACATTTCCTAATTCTGCAGAATGTGGTCCACGCGAAAGCTATACGTACTGTGTTCAGTTTTTTGTATCCTTCGTCGACCAATAAGAGGCAAGAAAAGACTCAGAAATGTTTCCGGTTAGGTAAGTAGTAGTTGGGCTGCACTGCACAGTGACCGTCCCATGTCTTAACTTGCAAAAATCGTCCTCTGCTGACCCTATCCAGGTGTCACAGAGCGTGTTAATTATCATTTAATAGTCATCGCGAGTTAGAGTAGAGCATTGCTTCAGCGTATAATAATCCATAGCGTAGTCGAAAGTCATGACCAGTAGGTGACCACCCGGCGGAAATACCGCAGACAGAAGGGTCCGCGGCATGTAAATACATCTTCACAACCCAATACTTTCTTATGTTATGAAGTAGATGTTTTTGGTTTAGCGCGTGACCCTAATCGACCCGACATTTCCTGATGTCAGCCCTGGGACGTTCTCGTGGGACGGACCCTAAACCTTAGCGCCCACTGTGCGATGGTGGCGACGGCGCGTCGAAGTTGCTGCGCGCAGTCGCTACCACCGCCGCCGCCGCCGCCTCCACCGCCTCCGACGCTTCACGTCAGTGCCGCGCTTCGACGTCCAGCGATCGCTTCGCGACGCTGGTCGGTTCGTGTGGCCGGATTGCGAGTGGTCGACGCCGCGTTCCCGCTCTCTTGCGGAGCGACAAGGCTGCTCACGGGAGTGCCAAGACAGGTGAGTCACGCGCCGCGTCTGGGATAGATAGGACACACGAAACTCACAGGGGTCGAGATAGGGGAGCAAGGGACCTGTGAAGGATAGATCATGGAGGGGGGGAGGGGAGGGTGTTTTGTGTTGTGGGTTGTCGACTGCATTTCCAGACGAATGATCCAAAGAACTATAGAATGTTTGAGGAAATAATTGAAACATGGATGCAAATTGGATAATTAATGAACCACTCCACCGATGACCAATGGGAGTTTGGGAAGTCACGTATGGTGGAAATTTAGAAGTCAGTCGTGTATTTACAAATAATGTTTGAGGAACTCAATTTCCTCCATGTCCACTGCAAGCTTGAAACACGTCCGAAATAACTCCAAGGATGTGAAAAGGCCACACCAGGAAAAGAGAAACAAAAACGGATACTCATTGTTTATACTCTGGCAAACATAAATAATTTAATGAATCACTAATATTAAACATTTATTAACCAACCTCTCAGCTGTAAAATTACACAGAAAAACAATTCTGTTTGTTGAATTGAATGTGAGACCCCAGACCACTTCAAATATAATTATTTGAAATATTTTTTTTACGATAGAAAAATTTCGTATGACTTTGTAAATGGTATAAATCTGTGCATAAATTATAAAATGCAGCTGTGCATCATTATATATCACTTGTAATAGAAACAACTTGAAATATTGTTTATTTTGTAGATATAAAAATACAATAGATTAGACGTATGTTTGTTTGAAGATTCATTTTCCGTAAGAAAGTTATATGCATAGAGAAATATGCAAAGAGAAAGCGAAGGTTAATAAAGTGAAAGGTTGAAGGTTAACGATCCATTTATCAGATTTATGTCCTTTATTTATGGCCTTGTTTACTACCTTGTATATTGAACGTGACGCACATGTACGTAGCCATAACGAGAACTCAATTTGCCATCTCACCAACAGTATAGTAATACAGTCATAACTATGAATCAGTTACACTGCACACGAGATATTTTAGGTGTTTTTATAGATATACACCTTATAAAAGTATTTCTAATAAATTCTTTCCCGATAAGGCAAACAACTTTCATCAAATTTAATAAGAAGTCAACATTCATCAAATTTAATGAGACGGAAAATACGATTTCTTTATCAAATTTCTCTTATCGTGTTTAATTTTCTTTTTTTCTAATATGAAGATTAGTGGAGGTTTCAATTTTCATTTTCGAGTTTTTTTTTGTATAAAAAATGCAAAAAGTTGTATTCGACGAGGAAATATGTTTTTTGTCATTTTATTCGCCCTTAAATTTTTACTTAGAAAATTTTATCTTTAATATATTGCAACCTTTTTTTCTTGAATATTACCTTTTTCGCTGCCTCAAGAAGCAGTAACCAAAACATATGTATGACGAGGAATCATTCAGATACCTCATTTATTGTAATGAGTGGTTCTAAACAAGTTAAGTCTTTCCGAGTACTACATTTAGCTTTTGTTAAGGGGAAGAATTTACATTTCTATTTAGGTTTGGTGAGTATAAACACGCGGTACAGCTGTGTGGCATGCTGTGATTCATGAAGTAAATTAAACAAATAATTATATTGGAAAAAAAAACAGCTGGTTACAAGTTGTTGTCGATTTGCAGAAACCTTGAAATTGAGTTCACGTGAAAGGCAAACTTACCCAAAAAAAATTCCTAATATTCTGACGCGACGCCATTTTACGATTATTTACTTAGTAATACTGTAAAATACTATCAGAAAAGCTCTGATTGGTTACCTACCATGGATAAATTCTGTTCAGTGCGTTCCGGTCATGACATGAAGGTTGAAAAGTATGTCTAATTGTTTGCTCTTTTCTAAACTAAATCTAACATTTTTCTTAACATTTGCCTGTGTGAAGGTCGACCGAGTGATGAAAGAAGTCGAGATCCCTTACGCTGACGGTGGAAGGTTTTATTCCAGCGTAACACATAGCATCTCGAGCGTTAATTAATCACATATTTCATTCACCATTATTTTGATGTTCATGTCAGGAGCAGTCCATTAATTGCGTAACGAACCTTAGGGGGAAAGGGTATTTTCTGAGTTCATAACACTACGTTACGTTGGGATAAAAGTTTGATTGCCTCAGTGTTCAATAACGCTAACGATTATAGCGTATATTGTATAGTGTGTTTTTAAACATAAGATATGCCACAGGGAATCTATGTACTTGACCTCTCTAGCACAAAGCAACAGAAACGAACAATGGAATCTGCACACCAAAATCTGTCCCCACATTTTCCGAGAAACGACAAAATCTTCCTTAACGGAGTGGGGGGGGGGGAGATAGCGCTAGCTTGATGTAATTATTGGGAAGTGAGAGACGTCGTTACAGGTGAGTTGCGGAGGAGTTAAAAATGTTTTTGTTTTTTTACGTTATGGACAATTCTTGTCGATGTCAGTTCAAGGTAAACCCCTTGCAAAGACTAAACCCTCAGAGAAGCCTAGGTCATTATAATAAACTAAAGCTGACACATTTAACAATGGGAAATTCAAAGAAAAATGAAGTTTAATGTACGACAGGAGTTAGTAAGTGCAATTAAATTGTATTTCATTAGAACGCGGTGTAAATGATTGTGATAAATTAATACCGAATCGTATTTGCTTGCTTGCTTCCGGAGAGTAAATTAGTTTATTGTCCTCCACGTGGTCATACACAGTTTGTACTGCTTTTTGACAATAAATTTATTATTAATTTATTATTATTTATGATGATATAAAAATTTAACAATACACTATAGTTCAGTAATTTTCTTACATTGTGACCGCAAATCAATACAGAGAATAAATTAGAACCCTTCACAAATAATTTAATTGTAGTTTCGGTGACAATTAAGGACTGTAATGACCTTATCGTGAACGAGCACTAAAACCCCACAAAAAGAGAATATTATTTACTTAAATGATAATTGCGACTAATTTAGATCATTTAAAAATCATTCGACCTGTGTTTTTTCTAAGTTTCGTAATTTTAGAATGTGAATGTGCGGGTATTTTCTCCGCACACCCTAAAAATTAATGTAGCATACTTTTGAGACATTTTAAATGTTTAATAAGAGACACATTCCTTCTTCCAACGGTGTGAAAATGTGATTGGAGAGAAATAGGAACGCAGTTAGGCTTATTATCGTATTATCTGACTTGCTTTGATGCAGACCTAGAAAAGGTGCGTTATCATTGAAAGGAATTAACCTCTTTTTGTACATGTGATAATCCTCTTTTCAGTATTTATCAAAAGGCTGATAACATGGAAGAGAAGCATTTATACTTTTCCGAAATTGAAGGACACGTGTAATATTTCAATTCATCTCTCTCCTTTCTTTCTCTCTTTCTTTCTTTCTCTCTTTCTTTTTCTTTCTCTCGTTCTTTTTCTCTCTCTCTCTTTCTTTTTCTCTCTTTCTTTCTTTTTCTCTCTTTCTTTCTTTCTCTCTTTCTTTCTTTCTCTCTCTTTCTCTTTGTATCGTTTGACATAAGAAAAAATTGCCGTAACATAAGTACTCATATAAACAAATACTTATGTAATGTTAGCAAAGTTTGTCAGAAATAAATACTACACCTCTGATACTCTATATCGTTCTTATACTTCCAGTACACTTAAATCAAGCTTTCTCGATTTTTCTAATCCGACAGGTTTGGTAGTCCTATGAATTTGTAAAAATATTTTTAAAATTAAGAAACCTAAAAGAACATCCTGAAAGCCATGTAGTTACGTTCAAAGATTAGTAATAATTCGTGACAGTACGTAAATACAAAAATTATAGAGTTCTAAATGATTTCTGCTCCTTCTTAAAAACAGGTTTGGTAATACGGACAAATTTTCCAATGCGTCTTGTCGGAACGATAATCTACAAAGCATTGTAAGGATGATGCAACTATTTATATTTTCGTATATACAAAGTATTTCACTATTTTGGGACAAGTTAAATAGAATTTTTAAATCACTGAGTGATGTCAAGAGTATCCGGGTGTCCGATTATCTACCTCTTCAAATATAAAATCTTTCCTCGTATCTTATATTTGTGTTGTGTCAACTAACCTTTGAAATTGTGACCAATTGAGATACAGACGAAGTAGGAATTCTGACATGGACAATTACTTATACTCAGTGAACAATGTGAGGAAGATGAGAGTTAATTTGTGAGCAATAAAGATGTCGTATAAACCTTGTTTCTACTCTCCTCGAATCGGATTATTCTACAACCACATTTGACTCCCTGTACTTAATTTCCTTCTCCGAAAACAATAAAAGTGTCTTTGCATCTCCTTCCTCTTCGAGTGAGGGTGGTGGAGAGGATAGAGAGGAAGAACATGCTCCCTCATCACTCTCTCAGTTGAGGGGACGATGATAATGAAGATCGCGTTGAAGCTGGTCTATGGTGAGCTCTACGGACTAGACTCAACAGCAACCTCGTCTGAATCGATACGTTCCCTTTTCTTCTTTTAATTGGTTACATCATGTTGGCGGTAATATTTCAAAATAAGTCGTCATTCAATGGATCAAGTTAATCTCGAAATTTGCATTTGGCCAACCACAGTTCTATAGCGCAATTTGTGAAAAAAACATTTTTGAAAAATTTAATATGTAATTGTATTTTTATTCTAAAATTGATTTTTTGGTAAATTTACAAATTGTTTTGAAAAGTCAATTATTCCAAGAGAATTAAAACTGATTGTACAAAATGTTATGAAATAAATAAGTTGAACAATATAATATTTCATTATTGTTTATGCTGAGCAATTTGCTGTCATTAGATCTAATAAGTGAAGAACTTTTAATATAATTTACTTCCTAACTCTTCTGCTCAATTCTATTTTTTTAATGTTTTTGTTTTTGTGTCGTTCTAATAATTAATTTCTAGCCATATAAATAATAAATAAATTTTTAATGAATAATACATTTTTTTTGGAAAAATAAATTAAGATTCAATTGATACAATTTCAAATATGTACTCTATTCATAAGAAATAATGAGGATGTTGCAATGTCTTCGATGTATCATGCGTGACCGAGACGAAACAAAAAGAAACGGCCAATAATTAATTACTTAGTTACTACATTACCGGCAATTGAACTCACTTTGGTGGATTATCGTAATCTCGAGAGAAAAAGTTTCTCAATATCTGAATTTGCACGTGAGTGTATATTAAAATTAATAACTCCTGTATTAAAATTATTGAAGCCCGGAATAGTCCCCAATTTCAAGCCAACTCGAATCAGCATGTATTTCATTTCTATACAAATCACTGTTTGGAATTCATAAAAGAGCTTTGCTTTTGCTGTAAATTGAGGGTTTTGAGTAGACATTTTTATGAGCCAAATTTATTTTGAAATGAATAAATGTAGAACGGAATCTGTCATCGTTCCGTCTTCATGTTCTTCCGGTGCCTTCCAGCCATAGTGATTACTTTCTTACTTTCCAATTATAAATATTAGGAGTACACAATATATACAAATATAATACCAATTTTACATAATATAAATATTAGAGAAACTCTAGTAAAATAGCTAACAAAGTAATACAAATGTTTCGAGATATTTTACTGCGATTGAAAAAATTTCATTACGATCTTCGATGTCGTATTCTTGTGGGTGTACGTGTATGTATTTTTGAACTATTTTGATTCCTCGATATCTCACGAAAAAAAGAATCGATCAGAATATACTTGAGAATTGAATGTATTTTTTCATGTATAATGACACTCTATTTTTACACAAGTCACTCCGACTTCATTTCTTTCCAAAACGCCACTTCCAGAACAAAAAAATTCAAAATGTTGAAATAAATCGAAGATGATTACGTTTTATGGTCGTTATTGAATTATGATTAGAGAGTTGAATGGTTGATATTTACTGTGGTATAATAATGAAGGAAATTGAGAATTGTTTATGTTCTTATTTTTTACCAACTTTTTTCTTTAAATTGTATTGTTTCTTTCGAAATAAATTTGAAATATAATTTCAAATAGGAAATCGTGTCTTTACTGTGAAGATATCGTAACTTCTCTTCTTTGAATGTGAAGGAAATGTTAAAAATCTCTTCACAGGTTCTTCTGTATCAATACAACATTTTTCTGTATTTCTTTTTCATTAATTTTGTTAGAGTGATTTGGTTAACTTCACAGATGTTGGAAAGTACATGGCTCGCCGTCCCTTCTAAATTTCTTACGACTGGAAAGAATTTGTCGGAATGGAAACATGTAACCATGTTACATAGTCTAAGAACCTGATGGGAATATCCTTCACTGCGAATACGATATTTTATTTGTGATTCCGTAATTTCAAATTAACTGATGTTTTTCTTAAAATAACGGGATTATTACCCCTATTATTTAAAATTTTATACATATTTTTTTCTAAATATCTCAAAGTTACGGGTTTCACAGAAATATGTATAATTATTATTTTTGAAATATTATATACGACGAACCAACTATTCATTTTCATCGTTCTGTATTAGAGCGAATATTAATTTTCAAACTTCGCACAATCGACGCAGAAATTTTTTTAAACCTTCCTTAACACACTTGAACAGGCCGCCTCATTTTCATGCTTATGTTCTAAAAAAACTATCGGAATGATACATGAACTACATAAAACACTTTAAATTCAAATTTATTTGTATTCGAAAAACATTTAAGGAATAACAATTTTTTTCGAGGGAAGTGGAACAACCATATATTCCCATTTATCGCAATTTTGTTAACCTCTCAAATGTCGGATAAGATGTTAAAAAATTGAAAACTAGTATTTGTTAAAAATTATTTTTTATGTGAATATTATTTCCGGTCTTGTTGACGTCATCAAAAGTTTGGAGGATGATAACATTCTTATGTTCTTCCAGTATTGTATATTATGATTAGAAAGACATTTTATCACTCGTGGTTACGTGGCCAGTTAAGTGTAATTTCCTCTCTGTCACGTGACGTCATTTATATCAAACAATGACGTAAGTGTTTGTATTCGCTTGGAGACTTCCTGTACGCAGCAGTGCACATTTCTGAGCTGGACGCAATCGGTTCAGTTCGCTCAGAAATAACATTTCTTTTGCTTTCTATTATTATGTCAACAGAAAATCTTTTTAAACTCATTCAGAAAATTATGGTTTTCAAACGGAAACGAACTCACTAATGTTTTATCGATTCCTTCCTTCATTCGTCGTGCATACAAATTTCAGCTACTTTTGAGAATATTGTTTTAGAAAGTGGAACGTGTGAATAACGACAGTCGGGTAAGAAAAACCTATCGTCATAGCAGGTTCTCACGTGCTGTTCCCGAATAAATGGTCTCAAGAACGACCTCTTTGTGCGATTCAAAACTTTTCCTACAGAGTGTGACAAAGCAAAATCGTAAATAACCTTGTTAAATAATTGTTCTTAATTCATAAGGACTCATCGAGCAACATTTTCGACTTTTCTTTTACAGTTCTGCTCATTATTTATATTAGTTATAAGCCCTTCATGCAAAGCAAAACTTTCGATTTATTATATTTCATTTTAATTTATACAATTTATGTACGAAGTCCAGAGAAGAAGTCAAGAATTGTGAATTTTATGGCAGGAATCTAGACTCTTTCCTCCTGAGATGAAAATCAGGGTACCCCCAAGGGAGCTGTAAAATTCGCTGAAAAATGAAATGCGGTTGCGAAAATGGATTGCAGGCAAGATTGTACAAATTGTACTTTATTAGTTATCCTTAAATCCTCTACATCATCTACAAAAGAGGGCGCTTACTTTATGCTTCTTAGTTTTTCTTGAGTATGCGTGGATTTATTTGTCTGATTATGAAGTTTATATTCAGAATGTTTCTTCACTCTAGAGTAACATTCGTCATCCTGAGTATTTCATCTTTAAGAGAATCTTGAAGAAACATGAATTTTTAAATATTGTTTGTAGCCCCACGGTACTAATTTGAAAAAGGACTCTTTGATACCAAAATAAATTATCAATTTCCTACAATACCGATGTTTTGACGTTGCTTACTAACCTGAAACTTCGAGAAGTTGCCGACTGAAAACAAAGTTATTGCAAGGAAAATTATTGTCAATGTGACCTTTACAGTAGAACTCCTTCTCCGAGCGAAACAAAAAATAATTCTACAAGAATTGTTTCTTTTCCTTCACTTTAAACGTAATTGTATTGTCAGAAGTGAGAACAAGAAATACATCATAAGGAAAGAGGTATGTGAATAAGTTTTCGATAATTTTCTCTCTCGTAAATGATACTAGTTTCGAGAAAATTACTCTTCATGTAAAAAGAAAATGTTATCTTCTTGCGGAAGTACAGCAAAAGGGCATTCATGAATCGTACTTTCAACTCTTGTGGTCTCGTTCATGTTTAAGATCTAGTTTCACAAATAGTTCACAGTACCTTTTTTTCCTCTCTCGATCGTAAGAATAACAACACTTTAAACATAATAATGTTTTGAGCATTTTCGGAGGATTGTTTTCTACTAGTCTCTTCCTCGTGAGTCACTCTGTTCTTGTCAGGCTCTTGTTTTGTTTTCCTCGTAACACAGCAGTGATTTTTTCATTTATAAACAATGTTTTTTATTTTTATAATAATCAGATGTTTCGTTATCGTTATTTATAAAGTTCAAGAAACAATTTTCTTATATAGTTGAAAATATGTTGTTTATTTTTCATTTCAATTAATCACCGAATTTTTTTTTTGTAAAACAACACTAATAAAACAAATGTTTATAGCATATTAAATTTAATAAGAAAGAATACAACAACAAAATTTTAATTTATCAACATGGAAATTACATCTGCCCTCACCAAGTTTATCTCATGACTACTCACAAACAGCAAATATTGTCTAATTGAGTTCTCTCAAATCAATAAGAAACTTAAATAACTCTAAAAGATTATATGACTTGTTGAACAATAAATTAGTCTGTCCAGAGCTGGTCACGAATACCTTGTCATGTAAAACCAAGAAATCTGAGAAATGAAAACGAGTTATTTTATAGAGTTTGTTAAATGACCCCGATCTAGATGTTAAAGCACCTTTATAAATTAAGCAAAAAGTTATTTTCTTAATGTGCTATACTAGTTATTGCATGAGACTGATAAATAAATAAGCTACTGTGTATTGTATTCGTTATATACAAATATGTGTCAAATTTTGTAAATTGGGTGACTTGTCTGTATGAAATACAAGTACAAATAAATATAGGTAACTTTTACTGACATCAGTTGCAATGTTTACTAGAGATAGATATGAAGATTGATCTGAACTTCTTTCATAAAAATGTTCACTCCTCCCTTTACAAAAAGCTAGCGATGAGTGAAAGCTTGTGAATAGGACGCTAATCAAGAGCCGCGAGTATTCTCCACCTGGTGGCAGCGGAGTATTCGCGGCGCCCCACGGACTTCCGGCTCCGCTATAATGGTTGGTGGGGAGGAGCGGGGTTGTGGACGTCGGGTGCACGCGGGCGAACGGGCGAGAGGGTGAGCGAACGAGTGATCCCACTGCCAACGCCGCCACGGGCGAGTGCGGGGCGTCGCCCAGGCAACGAGCTGCCGCCGGTCGATAGGCACCCCGCGCCGCGCAGCGCCGCCCGCCCCCGCACTCGCGTGACGCCTCTACAGCCGTCGACGCCGTGCGGTTTCCGCCACTGACGACGCCCTCAACGCCCACGCGACCGACGCCGCGTCGGCTGTGGATGTCTATTGGCACGGTCTCTCTTCTGTTCGCATCGCCTTGATTGTCATCGATAATAATAACAACAATAAATTGTCTTTATTCTCGCGAGACTCAAACCGTAAGGTCTGCTCTTCCGTATCACCATTTAAAACATTTACATTTAAAATACAAGACAAGAATTGGTAGGATCGTATTGACATTTAACCCAATCGATCGATGTCACAATTATTTGTGTATTTATAATTAAATAGGTACATTACATTTATTATATAACACATAAGCATTAGCACTCGAACGCTTTTCTGTTTCCCATCTTTCAAAGATATTAAGTAGAAGGTACATCATACAAAAGAAGTTAATCGATTAAAGCTATTTACAATGAATTTTAATATTTGTTTTCTAAATAGCTGTTATTTTTTATATTTCATGTTCACTGAATTTCTTTGTAATCTTAAGAAATTGCGAGGAAAAGCTTTAAAATACGTAATTTTTCTTCTTGATGTATATCAAGATTGAATCGTTCCCATTCATTTACTTTAGAATATTTTCTTGCACTAAACTTGATGAGGAAGGAAAGTATTTGAGAGAAAAAAACCTTCTACAACCCTTCAATTCTTTACGTTTTATATTATACAATTTTTGGTTCCCGATATCTGGTGTCGAATGCGAGGGATTTAACGGGCATATTTGGTCTCTTCAAAAGTATAATAAATGAATTGACGTATCAAACGGAAATATGAGATTCTCTGTGGTTTTATTTGTATTTTCCGCTGTTTGTTATATGAATTTCCATTGTGACATTTCCATTGATATGAAAGCTTCCGTAATTGAAGTGACTCGCATTTTAATGAGAAGTTAAAATCGAAAATGTGAAATTTGAATAATAGATCCAAAGATGTAATCACTTGAAATTGAAAACGATGAATTAAAAAAAAAAAATTATTACGAAGTTATTAGTTTGATAGAAGAATGTTTTCCTGATAAAACAAATTTGTTATACTCTTAATTTTCATAGTATTTTGTAGTAGATAAAACTGAAGAAGGAATTGTCATAAATAATATATTCTTGTTTTTAGGGTAATGTTACTTGTGTTAATTCGTTTCGTTGAATTAAGATACCGTGTGCACTTTTCTGTTGGCACAATTCCACGTAGTAGTTTAGAGAATTTTAACCTAATATTTACTTTGTTAAAGGGAACAAAATGATTGTAAATATAATACTTTGAAGGATATGTTCATAGACATTCGCATTAAATAGACCTCAACATACTGTATAATGGAGGTTTTTTGAGGTAAGCCCAATCTTTTACATAATTGAAATCGCAATTTTACGTGGTCAACGTTCCGACCAAATATAATTGTTTACATCGGAGCTACAAAAAAATAACAAGATTTATGGTCAATTCATCCACTAAATAATTCACTCTATGTGCAATAATTTTATTTGTAACTTTTAAAAATTTATAAAAACACTCAGATCGATGTCCTCATTCTGTGAACCTCGTCTCTCATTCTGAGCGCGAACTGTGTTCGGACGGATGCTCATCCACCGTCATCACCGCTTCCCCGCTCTCTGCCACCCTCCCCCGCTCACATAAGGGGCCTAGCTGCCACGCGAACACACCCGCCACTGCCCGTCACCCGGCGCCTGCGCCCCCTCCGCCCTCGTTCCCGTCTAAAAATACCCGCGTTGCGCCGCCGCGCCGCCTGCTCTGCGGTTCCTCACGCGTCGAATACTGCGACCCCCTGCGAACGACCTCGCGCTTCCACGACCACGCGGCGGGCGACGGCCAGAACCCCATTGAACGGACGGAGGTTGATGGTGTGCGCTCAGGTAGAGCGTATGGCGACGTCACTGTATGTCCTCGCAATGACGGATCTATGGGGGGGGGGGGAACCGGAACTCAACAGATAAAGGCATACTTTAAATTTAAACAATTAATAAATTTGGTTGCTATTTAATATTGTTGTTGTTGATTATCTATTTGATGAGTTGATGTATTTATAAAATTTGTGTCGTAAAACCTTGATTTTCAAACAGAAATGCTTTCTAGATCCCTCCCGGGTTAACCCCACTCCCCTTGTTTACGGTCTGGGTCCGTCACTGTCTCCGTGCCTAGATTTCCCCTGGGTTTTCGGATAAAATTTTCAACGAAGAAATTATCTCGCATATTATTTATTTATTTAATCCCTTTTGGCGGGGTTCAGGCCACGAACCCAGCTTTTCCACCTAAACGTTGGACTTGGGTAAAAGGGAATTGGGAAGGTGAGATGATGGGTTGTCGGGGAATTTATGGTACTGAACCGACATTCGTCTGGAGTAGGTGAGGCAAACCCCAACTGAAAACCTCAACTGGTTCGGTCGAGCAAGGTTTGAACCCACGCTCTACCGCTCAGCGGGTTCCCGGAAGCATGGACACTACCACTAGACTACCGCTAAATAAATACAAATAATCTATATAAATAAATAATGTATTGTGAAAAGAGTAGTAAGAAGCTTCGTATGACAACGTGGAGGATAATAAACCAATTTACTATCCAAAAGCAACCAAGGGTCCATCCCATCAATTCCGATCTTAAGTCCCGGAGGTTTAACATTTATACGTCTCATGGCAAAAACACGACATGCGTCCACTCGACGCTAAAAAGAACTAATAGTTTGTTGCTTGTTATAATATCTACAAAATATTCCACAAATTTATTTTCATGAATCAATCAACGTATCAAACGAACTTTATTTATATGGACAATAATTTATAATGACACATTTATGTAACAAATACGTACGATTTATTATTCCAAAAAATATTTCCGATATCCCCTCCCCTCAGAGGTTGAGTAGTTTACTAACGATCTGTTGTTATATTGCGGGACAGGACGATTTCTCGATACTTCGATAAAATTTCGGATAAGAAACTCTTTAATTGAGGCAAATAAACAGTATTTGTAATGCTATGACTATCACAACTTGTGTTTGACCCAATACTAAATGATGTGCGAACACGTTTGAATACATTTTGCAACCTGTACTACTTTATTCAAAGTGGTATCATTTTTCTTGTCACAGTCTGGTAAATGTCACATTGCCGATGTAACAGATACGGTTTATGGTTCACAGTAAGAAAATGCTAAAGTACTTTTAATTATTATCTACCTTCACACACTTTAATTAACTAATTGATAACATTTTTTTAAAAGCTAAAACGTCCAATATTATTTATTAGCTTAGTATCAACATTTGCTTACTTAAATCACCATTCATATGTTGCTCTTTAATGTTGTTAGTATTATTGAGTAATATTTATTAGTATTCTTAATCTCTTCTTTAAACTTATGTAATAAAGTGTTTACCTTCTGAAATTGATATCCTACTTAAATCATTATCGACGACCATAGCCCATGTTCTTGCGTTACCTATAAGAGGTGCCCATATTCCTGATATATCTCGAACATGTTTTAATCATCTTCGTAGTATTTGTAGTGTTGCACTTTTTTGCTTAACACCTTCGTAATGTTGCAATTTACGTTCCGACCGGGACCACTACTGAGGCACTGTGTTCCGATCATGTGCTAGATCGTCCTTCGGAGCTAAGGGATGTTATCTACTCGCTGACACAATATCAATTCAATTTAGAATAATAAGGGTTTATTTATATCACTCGTAATTCATTGTATATTTTGGAAACAGTTTGATAAAGATATACATAACAGACCAAACAATCCGCAAGAAGCAGTCGAAAGATAGAAGTGTGAAATGGTATCTCTTCTGATTATGAACTTTACTTTATATTTTGTGAACTTATTCATGAAAAACATACGAATGATTAGGGCCATAAACGTGGTATCGAATATTTTATCCGGATAGATTGTGTTTTTAGGTATACGTTCCTGAAAGAAACTTTGATATCCCTTAATTTAATTTTTAAATTTTCTTTTAAACGATGGTGAAAAGTGTATCACATAGTTCACTCTTACTGCGCAACGCCTGATCATGATCTGATGAAATTTCCAGAGAGATCAACATTAGGTCAGGTTATAATTACATATATAAATAAATTACATATTTGGTTTTTTAAAAAAATGTTTGTGTGCTACTAGTATTAAATTTTCTTTTCTTTCCACAGAATCAAAACATAAGTTACAAGACTGATTCTCTTTGAGTATACGTGAAAGTAAAAAAAAAAGTTGTAATCTTAACGAAGATCCAATTTTTGTATGTTTCGTAATACTTACTTATTTTTTAAAGATGTGATGATTTTTATTTAAATTTAAACAAATTTCCAGTTAGCCAGGTAGAAATTTTATCTACGTCCCTAGGCTTACTTTGCTCGTCACAGTCAGAGCGTTGCACAGAGCTTGGAGAATTGCCGAAGAGGCGTTCATTGCACAATATGTCAACTTACTTGAACATACCAGGAACACTGAGTAATGAAGAATAATATGAAAAGTTTGTTTAAATTTATGGCAATTATTACACTCAGAAGAAAACAAATTGCATGCCACATTTACGTTATAAAATAATTTTACATTCGTGCATGACATCTCATATCTCTTAATTTGTAATACTGATGTACAAACCTTTTTTTTATCGTCCGCAGAAAGATATTCATCTCCGTCTGATAGCATAGCGCGCTCCTGTGTGCCAGGGCTTTATGCCAGGTGTCGCAAAGTAGTATTCTATAACTAGACTTTTAAAATTCTCTTATGTAAGAGAATATTCCCTTCGAGTAATAAAAGTGATTCACATTGTGGTATTCTTTGGGCATTCTTTCGGGATGTATCACATGAAATAATCAAATTAAATAGTTTTGTTTTATTTCTTTTTCATATAAATCCAACTTCATCTTATCAATATGATCTGCAAGTGAGCACTAAATGAAATGGATATTTGGAAATAGCGTTGGACCGAGAATCGAGTACGACGACCTGGTAGCTTGCCTCAGCTCAAACACCGGTCCAAAATAGAAACTGCTACGGACCACGATTTGAATAACACACCAGAAACCATTTGATACACCGTAACTCTCACCGGTACGACCGGTCCAGGGTTTGCTGGACCAGGGAGTAAATTGAAAACTGGAGCCCATCCTTTAGCATCCCTTTCACTATCACTGTTCATTTGATCTCGCTGACCGCAGCACTGTGTATTCTCCACCAAATACATTTGCATTGATGTACAAATCGCGAAGCTACAGGAATTTGAACTATCTCTGTCTCAAACATTCCCCGTGGAAGTCGATGTGAGAACTGATAGACCTCAAATGCTTGAGCAGGTAAATGCACGGGGAATGTTTGAGTTGTTACAGACTGTGAGGAAAATGCGATTGAAACTTTTGTGCAGTGATCTTGAGTACTCGACCGATTTTATGAATAAGTTGTCATGTTAATTTTTATAATTTTATTTTATTCTTAGATATTGATATCGTGTGTTTCTCACGAAATATATTCACGTATAAAGAAGTTTGTCTGTCTGTTGAACGTAACTTGAAGATGACAAACATAAACCCACAATGAAACCTGTTATGTTTCTCATACCCATATATTTTGTTATCAATATCTCAACTGAATATGTAATATACGGTTGTTGTTTTATGAAATTTCGTTGAAATAGACCGATTATTGTACTTAGTTTTTACTAGAAGAAAAATATTTTTGATGACTCTAAACCATGAAGTAGAAAAATAAGAAGTTTATTTTATTTCATGATCTGTTTCTAAATTTCTCAAAAATAAGTTGAAATACTTTTTTTATATATAATTTATCGATAATTTATCATGCAAATTAATATCATGTCTCATGATATTAATACCCTTAACGTATATCTTGCATTGATTAATTCATCCTACTTTATATTTAAAACCTCGACAATGATTATTAGTGGGCGTTCGTTCAATATTAAAAAATATATAAAACGTGTTCGCAGTGAAGTACTGTTTAAACAGATTACAATTCATTAGTACTAACAAGATTTGTAGAAATTCATTCTCGAGTATTGTAACCTAACGTTCAAAGAGTAATAAATTGTTCGTAGTTAACGCGCGTGGAAACAAAGTCAACATCAGTTAATGAGCTCACAATTAGCCATGTTACTAGATGTTGCCATGTAGCTAACGGATGCTCTAAATATTCATTATGTCTGCCATCTCGAATATGTGTTTTCAGTAACACCTCTTACTTTCTCGTACCAATGAGAGCAAACAGTTCACTCTTCTTCTTGATGATAAGACTCTCTTCTAAGCTACGAAAAACACAGACATATCTGTGACAGAGAAATCTAAGCTACGAATCACAGATGTTTTATCTGTGCTACGAAGGATCGAAAGAAGTGGCGTCCGAGAATGGTAGCGAAAACTGCTACCAGAGAATACTGAAAATTATTTTTCGAGGCAAGTGCGGAAATTTGAAAATAAAACTTTGAAATATTTTGAACTGAAATAAGATTATCATTGAAACATTCGGTTGTATTTTTTAAAAAATAGTTTTCGATACGTTTCCTGATATATAAGACAAATATTTATCGTTTTCTGTGGTCATAAATGGAAAATAAGTCGAATCCATTTTTAAACCAGCAATGGGAAGACAGAAAGAGCCAAATGACATTTGAATTGATTGTAAATCACATAAATTATTCCAAAACATGTTTGCTGCCGTTCATCACACAAATTCACAATATTTAAGGGCTCTATTAAAATAAAGAAACTAATATAAACTCTTAATGGTGTGACTCGTTATGACCCAGTTTCACTTATATTACTACGTCATCGATATAATCTAAAATGTCCATGATTAGATTTAGTCGGGTAAAATAAAAAGTCGAATGTAGTTAAGATTTGCGAATTGGCCTAAATTCGTGCCTGAAAAACGCGTATCCATGTTGGGAGTAATTTGTATTAAGGGATCTTAATTTTATTTCGACTCTAGACGAATTCCCACGACATCACTGCAGTCAGGTTTTGAATATTTGAGTGCAATTATCTGTCTTGCATTCCCATAGATTTCCATTGAAAATGTTTATGGATCAAAAAATAATTCTGAATGTTCACGGAATGTGAACATAGAAAGAAACTGGCCAACAGTAGTATATCGCATTGTGTACATTAACCAGGAAAATCTAACCAATTATGTCTAAACCAGGAAAATAAATGAAGACAGATGAAAATGATCGGCTAGAATCTACACAATACGGAGTTCCTGTCATTTTCATAAGATTTCTTTTTCAATAATCTAGTTAATATTTTTTTCAATATTTCAATAATCTAGAATGGAAATTACATTATACTTCTTAAAGGTTTTCTACAACCACATGGATTTTCCATTTGTTTCCGGTTGCCGAAGGTTTTACATTTATCTGATGCAAATTCGAAATTCAAATCATATAATTATAACTTATAACAATTTCAAAAACTATTTTCTTGCATCTTGTGTCTTATGTCTTATGCTTCATATTGATTTAGTTTTATGTGTACTCAACTTTGGCACTGCTGTGTACATTAATTCTGTAGCTCCATTATTTATTTATTTATTTGTTTATTTATAGTAGTAGGCAC
This sequence comes from Laupala kohalensis, assembly GCA_002313205.1. NCBI lineage: Eukaryota > Metazoa > Arthropoda > Insecta > Orthoptera > Trigonidiidae > Laupala > Laupala kohalensis. The sequence goes on along the minus strand of NNCF01126357.1, from coordinate 270,585 downwards.
TAGCTGATTAACCAGCGTTCCCTGGGATTTTCCTTAGACTAAAACTCTTTTACTCAGAGCAAAATATTATCTATCTATATTGTAAGATCAAAATACTTTTACTTGCAAATTTTTGAAAACATGTATAGCATTCTGATTGTTCAATTTCATTTTTATACTAATTTTTTACAAAACCTGACTATACATTAACCATCTCGTGGGAGCCAAGTCAATCGAATTTTCGCATCCGAAACATGACGCCGCTGCAACATATCATTAAAATTCTTGTAAAATCTACACTTTTCGTCCAAATTTCACGATTTAAAGACGTTTTTATCTTTGTTAAGTATAAAAAACAAACAATTCATTGAATTTGACGATGATTGATTTTCTTCTTCTTCAATTACTCTCTTAAAATGGAGTATTTTAACACTTTTTAATGAGGTTCTTTGGATATTTCATATTAATTTTTGTAGATAGATTTTTGTAGTATGATTCCCCGGACTNTTGTAGAACTCTTTTAGACAAACTATATTGCCCCGCATAGTTGCCACCTATCTCTAACCGTTTAGGCCGCGTAACCGAACGAAGTATAACTCACTTTTTTCTCGATTTTGTCGTGTTTATTCATTGTCCAAAAACATTTCTATTTCCTATTATCGATTTTCATTATCCAAAACAATTTCTATTTTTTTCAACACATTTAAAAAATAAAAGTTAGTCTGTGTTTATCCTGAATATTTAAACTATCTCCTTGCAAATTTTCGTCACGATCGGTTCAGTGGTTTAGTCGTGATCAGGCAGCAAATAGACAGACACACTTACGTATTTATATATTAGCAATATATGGAGTATGGATGATGATGATGTATGAAAATACCAGCACTCTCTGGTGTCACATGTCATTATCTTTGATACCGCTTCTCCCTACTAGACGGAGCCACGACCAATCATTTTTAGGCCAGAGAGCGAGTCTATCTCTAGAGGAATGAGGAAGGAGATATTCCTCATCGACGTCATTGGTAGAGGAACTTGCTGTCTTGCTGTGCTGAAAAGTACTTGATGTACGGATGGCAGACATTTTGGATTTTTAGTTCAACCGGAATTCTTTCCAGTCATGTGGCTTTATGTGAGTGACTCAAGTCTTTTAATTTAAGGATTTCGACTGGTATTATTCTTTGGTGTTGGATTCCGTCTTTGGATCTTCAATTACGAACATTTTTATTGCTAAACACAAGACTGCAAAGAAATACATTTTAATGTCCATATCAAACGATTAGCTTTCTTTCCACTTTTAAATTCAAGATTCGATGAATTCGTAAGTTAGCTGACATTATACTGTATCAGGTAAAATTGTGTTATTTCTACAACATATTATACAACTATAAACANCCGGGACAAACCGCGTCTTAGTAGATACAACTACCAATGTTTCGGCCATCATGCTGTGGCCTTCTTCAGGGCAATGTCAGAGTCGTACAGACCTAAGTGGCAGAGTACGACGGCAACTTAGGTCTGTACGATTCTGACATTGCCCTGAAGAAGGTCACAGCATGATGGCCGAAACGTTGGTAGTTGTATCTACTAAGACGCGGTTTGTCCCGGACAGACAAGTTCATATATTATACTACTACTGTACTACAACACGAACTGGTGGCATTTAGAATATCAGTGTTATATCTAAAACCTAACTCTTCTCAAAGATCTTCTTCTTCTGTGTCACTTTTATTTCATTTAAATTGTTTAGTGAGGTGAATGATTCGTATAGTGAGTTGGATGGTTGTGTGCTTTATGATTATTGATGCGAATAATTTTTGTGTTAATCAAGGTTCCACTGTACAGATTTACAAATATTTTTGTATTTTTAAACTCGTGTATCTCATTTTAAAGGTTTTTTTACGGAGTCCTAGTTAACAGATACAACAAAATAATTTACTGAACAATAATTTATTATTGATACCATTGAGAGTCTGTATCTGATAGTATTGACATTTGAATTCTTGATGAAGATATCGTATTGGACCGTTTAATTATTTCACCGATGTAGACGACTGATACATCATAGACTTCTAATGTCTCTGCCAGCTTCTGATTTTACGCTAACCAGTGGTGCCCACAAGGGGAAGGGTCGTGTCACAAACTGCGTCATTGATTTTTTTGGGGGGGTGGGGAGTTCGAGAATTGGAGGTTTTTTGGAAGTTAAGAATGTTTAATTGTTAAATGATAAATACACTTAAAAAATAGCACATATTAAAATAATTATCTAATTTATTCAGTAAAGTATTCTTAGAATATCACATTAATATAAACTTTACGGATATTGTATCATGATAAATAATTTCATATGATTTTCGAAACTAATGAATAAATCGTAAAAAGTCATTTCAGAGATATAGACCGCTGAATAAGCAGACAGAAGCGTGGGGTGCGGGTCGGGGGGTCAAACGGCCGGAAGACTCATCGCCTTCGCGTGAACTAAGAAGTGACAACAGATACCTGTCTCTTGATCTTGCAATGGTAAGATAGCACAACAGACGATCGATCTAGAAAACAGCGTTGCACTGAAGATTTATTGTTTTGCTTTCAGTTTATTAGTTTACTGTACGTGATCAAAGTCGGAGCACAATTTTGTATCTCGTCTTTTTTTCCCACGTATTTTCCCAAGTTCGGGAGCCTGCGTGTTTATGTTGTAATTAACCCGATTTGTGAAGAATTTTTGAATTTTTAATCTGATAATAGTTTTTGCGTTTCTTGTGTCATAAACTCTAAAATATGACAAGTGGATAGGACTTTGTCAAAATATATTTAAAATTAATGTAATAATAATAATATGTTAAGTTATGTGCAACGCTAGTGGATCTTCTGAACTGTAGTCGGAGAAAGCGTCAAGCGCTGGTCAAGCGTTACTGCTGCGATTTAAGGTAAGAGGAGAGTTGAAAGAAAAACTGTCGTTTCTCGAATTGCACGTTGATATTGACTTATTTCATATAAATTTCGTTCACGAATATGTGCAGTCACGCAGATCTGTATTCGTTACAAATTACGCTACATCTTTCTTGACGAACTTATTGGCGTTCCTTAAAATCGAGTGACAAATCTATTATTTACCTCATCTTCTTGCATTACATATCTTAGGGACATAACATTACGTAAAGTAGGGACATGTATCTGAGGTGGTTATCCACTGAAATAATTTTTAGAGTACACTTTTTTACAGCGCATGTAAAAGACAAAAAAATAGTTGTATTTTGGATTCTGCTCAAAACTTCAGAAAAATGATACCAAACAATAGCGATTGTCAAACAATCACTTTCCCTTTATTTTATACGTAGGTGATTAAACTGCTGTTGTCAACATCAAAGTAGGATGAATGAAAATGGTCGTATTTTTCTTTGTAAAGTTAGTTTGCGTACTATATAATTAAAAGTGAATGAAAAAGCATGTGCATTGGTTTTGCAAACCTCGAAACATCAGTTTAGCGCATATGAATCTTAATATAATACGGACTCGGGGTAAATGAGAGGAATAAAGTTGTAACATACTTCTAAATTTTTGGAGTATGATTTAGAAGTCATACCAGGAAGGGGCTATTTTTTGCGGGGGTGGGGGGCTCGCAAACTTAGGAGGGGGAGGTCTGTGTCATAGAGTTTAGGGGGAGCACCTCTGCGTTACCTGCGTAGATTTCTGGGATATTTTACTGACCTCAACCTCTAATATATTTTAAGATCTGAGACAGAACGGAAGGCTGTGGAATTGTGGAACAGTTCCCTTCTCCTGTGCTCACAAAATTCTCGTACAAATCTTAATCTATTCTACAAAAAGTAATATCTCTAAATACTTGAGGATCCTTAATTCATCCTGAGGATTCAAGTTCAACATTTTCACTTGTCCATATACGTATCAAGGTATTTTTTTACTTACTCACAATTTATGGAGTTTTGCAATGAAAGGAAGTAACCCACTGTCTTGTGAAGTCATCTTATCTGTAACTGATAGTTATCATGTCTGACCAGTATGAGGACTTGACTGCTATCGTGCGTTGATACGGTACCATACTTCCAGTGCTAGTTCAACGGACAATATTGGTTTAGCAAATTATAATCTACAGTCAGATTACTATCTACAACTTTTACCTTAATTTTTTTTTAAAGTCTGGACTACTTTTCACACATATTGAGCAACCCAGTTTTGAAGCATTTAACTGAATGTACCCCCCCCCCCCTTATGGTGTTCGAAAAGACATTGTCCCTCCCCCCTATTGATTCCTTCACGTTCCACATCCCACACTCTCATTTTTTCGTCTCGATTGCTGCGCTGTACTTTCTACTGTCACCGCTCAAAAATTAATGTGAAATGATGCGACGCATTCAGTCACGTTTCCATCATATTATCACAAACAGTATCCTCTATTCAAGAATATTTTCTAACGGGGCAAAAATTGTATTAAAAATATGAAATGGCGAGCTCCTCTATACGGGGTATGATTTCAGAGTATAGATAAAACTTTAACCATTAATCTGTTGTCAGTAATAAAAGTTATTTCTCCGTACATTCCTGTATTAAAATATATCACAATCATAATTTAATTTATTCCGACACATTATACGACGATTAAAATGAGAAATTACCCCGAGTTTTCTCCATAAGAAAGCACTGGATCGCCACTGAAGCGCTGTCCAGTTGGTGGTAAAGTTTTTTATGGCCCGCAAACTATAGTACATTTTACATCAAACGTTTCATGAAACGATTGGGTGCACGATTTTATGTTATGAATCTATGCTGTACATGAAATGTCCGATAACAGAAAATAGAAATTTTTTTTCGGAATTACCCAGTTCATATTACAACATGAAGACATTTTATAATACTAAATATTGAAAATACTTGACATATCAATATTGAAAATATTGAAAAAATATGGCATAAGATTTTTTCGTCGGACAACGTTTTGTCAAACCCCATTCCGTGCCGGTCCGATTGAATGAAAGTGTGCAGAAAATGACCGCTAAGATAAGTTGGACAGCGCTGGCATAACATGCCTTGGAGATTACCACGCTTGGTGCATGTCTGGTGCAAGTTCCGATGTGCGATTTGGGGGTTACAAAACCCGTCAACGAGCTTGCTGAGGAGAACCCCAAAGTGGAATCTATGAATAAAACACCAGTGAGAGGAGCGAGTTATTAAATTTTATTATTCATTTGTTTCTCAAAATAATATATGTAATACCACCAAGAACTGATAAAAGTTCGATATCTGAAAAAATGTTTCTTCGCCTGAAATAATTGTATTTTATTTTTATTTTATTGGTTTTGAAAGATTATGTTGATTGAAGATTTCTGGGTTTTGTATAAAAAATAAAGAATAAGAAAAAGTCCCTCAAATCTCAAGTACTGGATCCTGTTAGCAATATTTCAGCACTATTTGAATTAAAAGTAAATTATTTATACGAAATGGATTGTCCAGAAAAAGTCTTTTGTTGCGTTTTTTTTAACTCTTTTATACTACGAAGTAGATAAGAGTAGAAAGTTATATGATCGTGAAAATTTTTAATCGTGGGATTTTAATGGAAATATTCTTTTTGGAAAACCGAAAACCTTGTTATAGACGTAATGAAATACTTTCTCTCTGCTGCGTTCCAACAATTGGTTACTATGCAAACAGTCCTGTAACTCATTTATCAATGTACATACAACAACCAATGTAAATAAAAGAAGCTTGGAAAAATGAAGCTGAAAATGTGAAAATGACAAAGTAGGTACAAGAATCGAAAACATACACCCGATACATATTTGATCATGTTAAATCACTTCTATATTTTATTACTTTTAATACTGAAGAATAAAAATCTCACTGAAAAAAATATCGTGCAAGTTCTGCACCACTTGTTTCTATAAGTATTCTGAGAATGATATACTTGTAAATTTTTCACTTTGATCAAACATTCTAACGACAATTCATCTAATGGTTCGCGATATTGTGGTTCGATTCATTTATTGTGTACTATCGCATACATTATGTTTATCTAATAAATTTTAAACTTCGAATCTCCAGAACAGTTAACGTTTGGATTTAAATACCTCAAAAATGCTTTGACGGCACTCCATATAAAAATGGCGTGGAAAAACAGACGGGTTCCGGGCCACATCTGACATGAAACCAATCATCTCTCCATTAACTGATTTCGGTGTCATATCATTCATAATGTCACTCGTATCTCTTGACGTTTCTTCTCTGCGGTTTTAATCCACCGACCTCTCGCAAGAGCGCGCTTTCACCCTTGATTCACCCATCGTCCCCTCCCCATCCCTCTTCCCCCTCATCATTGTGTTGTCAACTGACGCACGCAGCCCAACAAAGCTCCTCTCTCACCCACGAACTGCACGCTCTCCCTCGGCGCAAGGGTCGAGGGTTGCTCCCTACGTGTACTCGCCTCAGGCAGGTAGACAGCACGCTACTCAGTGCTGCTATGCGGGTTGCTGTACCTAACTTCGCTTCCAGGCGTTGCTCAGTTCAGTGGATCCGGTCACGAGGGTTTCGTTCACTTTCCAGCCAATAACTCCGAGGGAATGTACGATCTTTTTATATAATGGCACCAGTTTAGATTCCATTTGAAGTGAATGTAGACACTGTTAAAGATACTAAAAAGTTTCTGTATTCGCGGCCAGGAAATCATGGAAACAAACGATTTATGACTGGAAATAGAAGGAAACGAGCCTGTTTAATCCATGAATTAAAATATTGTAATCTTTAAACATATCAGCATATTCTTTCGAAACGTCCTTTATCCAGACTTCTCTTTATTTAGTTTAATTTATTATAGTTAGCTTTCTGTTTTATACTTGTTTAAACATTTGTCTTCACGAAAATGAAAAGAAACTTATGTTAAATTTTCTAAGATTCTAATTTTATTTCGACGAGTCAGGGGAATTTTCTCCTTCGATGAAGAGAATTTACATAAAATCAAAGTGGTTCAAAATGTTCGTGTATTATTGCGATCAAAACGCCCCATGTTTCTCGTTTTTTTTTTCTATTTCCCTTGTTCGGAGATTTTTACGATATAGATTGTTTGGCTTGTCTGACTTTTTAATCTCTACGATTTCCATACGATAAAGTAAGCTTTTCTAAGATTTTCTGATTGCGTACGCCAATCTTATGTACACCCTGATGATAATAACTGGTGAATTAATAAGTTAATTTAACGAACATGCCTTTGGAGAAATCGAATTTCCAATCTTTAGTGTAAGGGTTCATGATCTTCCACAAACGTTATTATCACGAAACTGCTTTCTATTAATGACGTTACAGAAAAGGAAAAGAAAATCGTGTCTCAGAAAGAGCGCACGTGCAATTTCCAGAAACGGAGAAATTAGTTCTGAAGGGGGAGTCTTTTACAAGCGTTGGACCATGGTGTTACGGAAGCTGTGACAGCAAGTGATGTTTTGAAAGAATCGACGTTCTTTCACCTGAAATATGATGCGAAATCCATTTACCCGATTTCCTGCCTCATTACATTTCAAGTGGAGTGAAGTGCTTCGTAGAGCGCTGAACGAAGGGAGCTTTCTCTATTGATTTGGCGTTTCTAAACAGAAAATGAAGAGAATTTTAACTTGGTGTAATCCTCGTTTCATCAACAAATTATCACACGCAATCAAAATTCAAATAAATAAATAATTAAAGACTTACAAACTTTTATGAATGATATTATTTTATATTATTATAATAATATTTCTCGTCCATAAATGGTCGTAAGTCTTTTATTATTTATTCAATTAGATTATATAATAGACGTTAATTGTAGTAAGATGCAATTAAGTATCTTTTGATGCAGCCTTGTAATTTATTGTTTTAGAGAAAATTGATTCATCTACAATGAGAACAATCATTATCCACCACAATTTAATTACAATTCATGTTAGATAATGACAATTTTTTAAATGTATTGGAGCATTAAATTTTTGAGAACTTTCTTCCACCTATTTTATTTCATTTTTATTTTTTTTGTTTCACCGATTTTAATTCCTATAATTGAATCCCTTGCCAACTTCTACCATTATCTGTGAAGAGGATACGGATACAAAATAACCCGATATTACGTTATATGGATGAAATAACGTTATGGAGTCTGAGAGGAACATGGAAATTTTAGTGTGACTAGGGAAAAGTCGTGAAAGTTGTTACGGTTGTAAACAGTTTTGTTCAGTTATAATTAATAATTTGTACTCTTTTCTGTAATGTAATACGTTAATTATTTTATCTTCTTGCGTTTTCACTTCCTAACGCCATACAATTAAATTTGTGAAGTTAAGAATAGACAGACGTTTCTATGTGGAATTACTCCTGTCTCGTAATGTAGAAGTATGATTAATTTTCAGCTACAGTTCATTCATATCATTGCAAAGTTAGTTTCATATTTAATTGTCCAGTAAATATAACTAATTTAAATGTCGTTAAATTCACTGGAATTTTATTTTATTTAATATGAATTGTTTTACGATTTTGCATATCTATTGTTAGTTAATTATATTGTAAGTTATTTAACAAAATTGACTTTTTAATTTATGTTAACTCGGTCCTTTGCAGGACAACTGGAAATTGTTATAGACACGATTATAATGCACGTTATACTCTTCTCTCAGTGACACTGAGTGGATCACGTAACTACAAAGCTAATTTGAACTAACACTGTAAAATTCATAATTCAACATTTCAGCGAAGCACACACACACACACACACA
>NNCF01126357.1:239519-261853 GCA_002313205.1 Laupala kohalensis | reverse complement strand
TAATACCATTATAGTGCCGTTATTACCACCTATACAGAAAAGAATGTTATCCTTTTCACGCATTCCTGTTATTGATACATTGAACATTAAAAACGCGTTCATTGGTATGTCTTTGAATATTTTTTTTTTCATTTTTCTGTCATAGTAATAAAGTTTATTCTTCGTAAAATTCTCTGTTAATTTTACTGTGTCCGTAATCGAGATTCTATATTACCTTTGTACACTGCAGAGATATCTAATTTCCTACGTGTATGCGAGCATTAAAACCCCAATATAATAATAATATTAATAATAATATTTATTATTATTATTATTATTATTATATTGAGGATTTTTATTATTATATACATTGCAATGCTCATTGACGTGATAGGAAATGAAACAGAAATTCTACAACCAGAGTCTTTTAGTAGGAATGAGATGACAGCCATACTAGTTTCCTGACCAGAGGGGGAAAGTAGTCGTTTACACTGTATTCAGAAAAAGAAAAAAATAGCTGTGAATTACGTCCCTTTCTGTTTCTCTCGCCCCTTCGAATCGTGACCGAAATACTTATTCTCCACGGGGAAATGTAAAAATCAATAAAGTTATGTAGATAACAATGAAATTTCTCTCCAAAAACATCGAGACAACCACATTGTTAGCGCATTTTCTCGTCGAAAATCTCGTTAAATTAAAATGAGAAAAACTTAATATTCGTGTTGGATTTTATTCCTTGAATGTAGTATCACAAAGAAATTACGTAGAATATCACAAAGAAATTAAGAGCTTTAAATTTTTTAGTGTCTTGCCAATATTACGATTCTAACTGAAAGTGACAGCAAAATGTGTATGAGTGGAGTTTCGTCTGTGAATCATACCTATTGGAGTAGAAAATAAATACGTTGCTTTCAGATATAATTGTAATAACATAAACTATACTACTTACGATGTGGTAAGACAAAGCAATAAATGTATACTCATAAGAGAAGTAAATTTACAAACGCGTTGAATAAAATATTAACACGAAATATTTTTGGGGATTATCACGAAAATGTGTCTTCATTAACTCAAAAGGACAGAACGATAGCTAAAAATTACAAAGGAGTAATACCTTCTCTTCGCTGAAAGCGTGGCTCGTTCATTCGATTAACCTCATTGATGTCTAGAAATGTCATGGAAAAATCACTTTCCGGGTCAGTTGAATAAGGTTTGTAAAGGTGTGACGCTAATCCTGGAAAGGTTGGCTTGAGAACCCAGGCGTAAAGTCACAAGCATTAAAGCCCTTGGGAAAAGTATGTCGTGAGGCATGTATAAAACTGCGTGATACCCCTAGTTTTCTTGATTTTTCTAGAAGTTTAACTATTAACAAACTCTTCGAGTTCCTACAGTGTGCTGTGCTCTAAAAGAAGTGCGTTTCTGGTGTGATGGATTCTAAAGTAGGCACAAATTTCAAAGTATCTATAATAACTATGTCAGCTTTTCCCCCAGAATCCTGATATAAGCCGCCTAGCAGCTATTAGCCAGCCCGCAAACTATCTGCTAATGGGGTGGCATGGTCACAATTTCCACTGAAACTCTTGTGCCGTCCCTTCGACGTACTTCGGTAGGGAAATACGGAAGAAGTGCGCCGGATGTGTAGACCCTTGGCTTTGAATGCCAAATGTTTTCAGATTAGCGTTTTCTTCCTCCTCTTTCACCCCCGGGCCACTACTTTCGGCTCAGCAGTCAGAGTGGAAGATATGTTGCCCCGTTATTACCCACTTTCTGTAGTATTTGTCCTCCTATAAATTGTATTTCAATATTATAATTTCCTTCATTTTTTCCTCTTTCTAATCAATTTAATGAAATAATAATTATTTATTTGTGTTTCAGTCGGATCCTAACACAAAAGGACGGCATGCACCGTCGTCAACCAGACAACGGCTGACGCCGCCCCATTTCCTCACCTCATTCATACAACGCAGTCATGGAAGACGAAGGGCAGGAGACTGACTCTGGTGAGTGGCGCTGAATAGCGGTAGAGTTGGCTACTAATGTTGGGCGTGGCCCTGAACACTGCATGATCTTTTTTGGGATGGCAGAGGAGTGAGCGAGCCTTCGGAATAGAAATTGTTTCATTGCACTAACATTCTGAAACTCTGCTGATAGCATTTTGGCGAGAGAATATGCTTCGACAATGGCAAGGTTACTTATTTTTCTTTAATTGGAAATAACGTATATTTCCTAACATTTAAGGAAAAAATAACAATAATTAAAAATAATTTAACAATTAAACACTTTTTTATTTCAGAACCTACACTTTATTACTATTATTTACAATAATACAATATACAACTGTAAAACAATAACCCATTAATACTTCAAACAGTTCCAAATGTGTTAATGTAACGAACAACAATAAAACTCTGAAAACTAGAAGCGCTTACGTAAAAAGAAATTTGTTTTATAACCCTGATAATGTTGTCGAAACATAACCAAGGATCATTCCCAGACGTTCATAAAAAAATTTCGTGCTCATATGTTGTGTTGAAAATTGTGTTATATACATTATTTGCGGTCATGAATACAGTAGTGATCTATTGGATCACTATTTCATTTCAAATGAGTTCTATCGGTTTCATTGGAGTCCCACTAAAACTTGACAGTATTCTCATTACAGTGCTTTCTTTATAGGTTTGAGTTATAATTTCATGAATATTATCTGGATGAATGCTCAAACATACTGCTTAACAGTTGTACTTGTTGGTTGTTTCGTATTTCTTTATTAATGTAATACAATGCAATGGATAGTGACCATGGGGGAAAATAATATATTTCGAGACTGTTTTAATACATATTACGTGCATATATTACATTCATATATTATGAACTTATATTACATTATTATGTTTATTATATTACATATAAAATATTGCATACATGTATTACGTACATTATTATTATTATTATTATTATTATTATTATTATTATTATTATTTTCCTTATGGTTAGTATCCATCACATTGTATTATATTGTTTAACATATTTCCGCATGATTATCCTAAGGGAAAAAAGGATGTTCGGAGTGGAATAACATCATACGAGGAAGTTCGTGTATTCCTTAATTTCCCTGTTTTCTGGAACAATTCCTAACTTTCTTTTCGCTCGCTCTTCTGGCAAGGGGAAGACGAAGTGAGTCAGCGCTGTCTGGCGTCCAGACCATGAGTCACGTGCATGCGCTCAAGTTATCTGACTGTCGCCAGATAGCGTTACGTTGATGGGTTTTCTAATGTGGACCGAGATAAACGCAGTAGGTAGTAGGATGGTTTTGGTCGTATACACCGCCCTTGTACTCAGTACGAAACTTCATGGTTATTCATACCTTCCATAAACATCGCGTGTTCGCACATGACGAGGGGAGGCAACCAATACCAGTTGCCACTCACCTACCGGACTCGTTAGTTGACAGTGGGTTCATGTAATGTAAGGTTGATTCTTAATGTTGTATTATTCATACATTTAATACAAAATTTATATTTATTGAGCACACCACAATATGTTACCCATTGTAACAATTAAAAGTGATTCCTAATTACCTGGTATCAGTAGCAGATGTAATGGGGAAGCGAATTTCGCTCAAATCATCGCTCCCCCTTTTCACCAAATGATTGAGATTTTTATTCGACTTTGAAAAAAAAAATGTTTTGTACTTATTTGCATTTCGTAGTAAAAGTATTCTTTCAGTTACCAATTAAATCCTTTTTACTTAAAATGTATATCATTTTGCGCCAAACATTTCAAATATTTTTATTTATGCAGACATATAGATCTTAACCTCCCCTCCCTCAAAAAAGACCAACTACAATTGCCATTGATTATGTGGTATTTCAGTCACCGTCAATGGTACGTAATGTACATAGGACCTTTCTCCCTTCCTCGAATGTACAGTTTACATTCCTGGTAGAGCAGAGTATGAGAGCAGGTTGTGTTACTCATAAAGTTCCTCATGTCCCTGGAAGACTCATTCTTCCGTACTAAATTAGAGCTGCGGTCACTTGGCTCGTATCTGAAGAACGGGTGAATGACTACCACAACCAGGACGACGAGGAAAGGTTACAAAGTTTAACGTAAAACGGGTTCTCAATATATAGTTATGTATATTAGAATCTTTATAACTTCAGTATGCAAATATCTTTTAAAAGATGACCCATCAAAATTATGTATTTCGTTATATGAAGAAGAAAACCAAAGTCGAATTTTCAAAATAGTTCATCAGCTGCATGGGAATGTTTTANATAATAATAATATTAATAATAATAATATTAATAATAATAATATTAATAATAATAATATTAATAATAATAATATTAATAATAATAATATTAATAATAATAATATTAATAATAATAATATTAATAATAATAATATTAATAATAATAATATTAATAATAATAATATTAATAATAATAATATTAATAATAATAATATTAATAATAATAATATTAATAATAATAATATTAATAATAATAATATTAATAATAATAATATTAATAATAATAATATTAATAATAATAATATTAATAATAATAATATTAATAATAATAATATTAATAATAATAATATTAATAATAATAATATTAATAATAATAATATTAATAATAATAATATTAATAATAATAATATTAATAATAATAATATTAATAATAATAATATTAATAATAATAATATTAATAATAATAATATTAATAATAATAATATTAATAATAATAATATTAATAATAATAATATTAATAATAATAATATTAATAATAATAATACAAAATACAAAAACAAAAAATCATAATTTCAATAATAATGGCGTTTTGTTGTTGTTTTTTTTTCAGTTTTTTTTCCTTCTATTTTTATTATCATCTCTACATATTTTATTTTGCATTCTTAGTCTGACAATGCTGACTACGTCAGCGAAAAAACTTTCGCTTCAATTAATAAAAATAACAATAAAGTTTGGTGATACTATACCTCAATATTTTCAATTTTTTGATCATATACCATCAATATGCTGCCAACTATTCATTAAATTTACTAAGCAACTGCTGTGACTACAGCTGCTATCATTCTCATGATACACATTAAAATTATAAATTTCTCACAAAATATTATTTTTGAAATTTGGAATAGAAATTGCATTCGTGTTCTTTTTCCACAGGTAAAAAATACTCTCATCGTTTTTATCCCAGTCGACGTTACGATTTTTGAAATACTTGAATTATGTACATGAGGAATATTCTTGTTTATCAGGTGTTTCCGGTACACGGAACGTATTTTATTGACATATGATTCCTTACTCAGAATTACGTATGATTGCTGTCTCACAATATTTGGAGTTCATAATTCCTCAGGAAAATTCCACTAGCAAGACCATATTTCTTCCTCTCTGACTTACGATATTCACCATATCTTCTCAGCATTCTTCTTTAATATTGTTCAGATAATTTTCAAACTTCTTTTTGAAACACTTTATCTAAGAAGTTGTTTCGAGTACAAATTTACTCTACAATATCTCGTATGTTTTCTCTCAATAGTGATTCAATTGTGGGAAACCTACTCCGCTTACTGCTGTGATATTTGGAGATGAAGAGAGATTTTTTGATAGTTGCCTGACTTACACAGCTTCCTAACAAATTATTTTGATTGTACAAAACATTATAAAACTCAATAATATCAATGTTATTTCGATTCGATAGAACTTACTTTAAAATAGCTGTAGATTTACCCGATCTCGCATATAGCTGCTATACAGCCGAAAAAGCTTTATAACATTAAAACTATGAGCAAAAATCAAAAGACGTTTAATTTATTATTTGCATAAAAAAGTAACAAAATTAAATAAAATTCTGCAGCGGTGAATAACTATGATTTACCGGGAATTCCGGAGAAATTTCCAATCGGATGAAATTTTACTGAAGTTGTGTATTGTCTTACACGTGGTATACGAAATTTTAACTCCTTTTTGGTCCATAAATAAAATGAAAATAAATAGGAATGTAAGGGACTTCAGTAGCCTGAGAAGTCTTTGTAGTATTTTGTTGGATTAATGGCTGAATTCATTTTTTTCTTGACTGTCCCTTGACCCGATTTTTTTCATGGGGTCTCTTAGAAATGAATACTGGAAGTATGGTATCTCACTCGTTCTTCGTGCTTATATCTTTTTAGTTATATTTAATATTGATAATAGGAAATACAAATAAGACCACGCTATTTGATATAATGTTATTCACTTATATATTCCCTTATTTTGTGATATCTTCTGCAGAATATTTTTGATGAAATCCTGGAGATAATAAAGAAATATCATTTAATTTCAACAACTTAAAGAGGAGTATCTTTAAAAGTTGGAGCTCACTCTAGTTACTGTGAATGTAGTAGTGTTAGCACCCCTGTCCAAGCGAGAGAGGTTCCGGCCAAGTGGCTTCCGTTGATTAATTCAGAGCGCTCGCCCAATGGGGGTTGAAGTGCTTTAGAGGGTGGGGGTGACCAACGTTGCGATCGCCTAGGGCAAATATGATCGAACACCGCACTGCGGATCCAAGACGAAGCGTTGAAAGCGCCTTAAAAGGGTCAGTTTCCTTGACGCAGCCAATGACGTAGGACAATCACGGTGTCTCCCTCTGGGAAATTCAAAGTTATAATTAAAAATGATTTATTAACTTAATAACTATATTGGACAGTTAAATGTATGAACAAATATTTGTTTTATTTGGCCATGATTTATTGTTTAAAACATTAGTGTAATATAATAGATGTAATTTTTTGTATTATGTTAAATAACGCGATATTTATAAAATTGTTGGAAAATATCAAATTTATTTCAAATATGAGGTCAAATGAAAAGTTTAAAAAATTATATGTTAGATATTTATAATATAATTTTAGCGTTCAGAAAATATTTTTAAAATTATGCCACTCCAAAAGAGTTAGATATCTGAAAAAATATTGGTGAATAAAAAACTTTTAAATGATAACTCGTTTGAGAGAAGCTGGATAAAGCTTTTAAAGTAATTTAAGAGCTAAAATGTGCCTTTGGCAATTCTGGACCATTTAATCGACCAGAGGATTTGATTAATTGGATGGGAGAGAAGCTTTGAAAGGAAATTAATTTGAGAATCGTGATTCACCAGATATCCTCATCTATCTACGAGACTTAAATGAGAACATTTTCCACGCAATTTAGATCGGTGAATCAGTGTATTATAATCGTATTCTTGGTTTTGAGACTTACTGTTGTGAAAATATTTGTTCATTTTTAGTCCTGGCTCCTCCTTAATTTTCAATAAATACTGTCAAATTAACATACGAGTTGTGAAGGAGAGGTATGACAAAAATTCAAAAACATTGGCGTGTTTCTGAAATGCATACAATTTAGATTCGTACAATTATTAGTGTGTATATTTACAGGGAATACTGTATTGAAAAAATGTCTTCACAGATAATTTCATTATAAAAATTTATCTATTAAAATGGAATTATTTGATTAAATCGCGACGTGTAGATTATATGTGTAATTTTGTGATCGTATATTATTTTCAATCCTATTATAAATTCTGTTTATTCCCTATAGTTATATAGGGAATAAATATCTTTAAAAATATTTCGAAACGTCATTTATTTTAGAACCTTCTTGTATTGTCCGTAGTTAATGTATATTTTCTTCGTGGTGTGGCATGTAAATTACGATACTGTAGCTAGAATTCCTTTTTGTGTGTGTTTAATTCTCATTGTTCTTCTTCCTTCCGGAAAGATTCCTTTTTTTAAAATTCCCTTCCTGGTTCTGCCAATCTATACATCTGATTTATCTGCTGACCCTTGCCAACTTTTGATGGTTGATGTGAATGGAACTAACGTGTCGAAAATGTTCGCGTATTTTAACACGCAATTGTCATAATGACAAACGTTCCTATGCACGCACCACGTGATACATGCACGGCCATCTGTAATAATTTGAAGCAATGACACTTCTCACATCAGCCGAGAAATTAGCGCTATTATTCGCTACATGTTCGCTTTTAATCTAGGAAACTGTTGACACCGTATTATTTCTCGCGTCCATTTATAGCTCCCCTTCATCTGTTTTGCCATTAAATTTAATTATTTATTCCCATTCACGTAATCATGTTTTTTTTTCCTTTCTTTTCTCCAGTATCCTTATCTCTTCCATCCCTGACTTGTCATATCGGAAGTTGTTGATCCTTTCGGAGCGGAATTATATAAATCTCAACCTTGCAGAAAGCTAGTCTTATGCTGAATTATTCAACGCCGAAGGTGACAACTTGAAAGTAACACTCTTTTATCTGGGATAGACCACTCGAAATCCAGAAACATGCAGCTGTGTGTACGTATAAGAGAACGAGAAAATGTTTCTGTACAATAGGTTGATTAATTAAAAATTGTCCAATAACTAAATTAAAAATAGTATAATTATTCAATTATTCCTAAATTTGTACTTCCAACTTTGATTACAATTACAGTTATAAAAAGTTCCTAAGTGTGGAGGGAGGAGGTTGATCTAAATCTTGGTTTGTTTATACAATAACTTCGAGACGCTTTAACTTGAGTCATCCAAAATTTCAGTTAATGTATTATCAAAAATCTGAAATATTCTTTAGCTTTTTGTGTATATTGGCCTTGGAACTTAATTTAAAACATTTTATCAAAATATTCCAATTAAAAATCCTTTTGGTTCCATTTTTTTCTGAATGAAAATTAAAAATTGAAAATTTTAGCTTGGATTAAGTCTCGATGCTATTCTGCTCGTGTATGTGTATTCAGTAAAGCAAAGGTAGATCATTTTCGATATATACCTCAAACGTTTTGAGAAAATTTAAAATAAGTATGACTTAGTAAAATATTTCGATTGACTTAAACATTCTTCCAATATTAAAATTTTTCCATGTTAAATTTTCATTCTTTTTTTTTTATTATACCTTTTGTACGTGCATTTCAATTCTCCTTAAATGTCGAATCAGAATACCATTTTGTATAATTGACTCCAACAAATATATATAATTGGCTCAAGAAAATAATAAAAAAGTGTGTTTAGAGCACACGCAGAAATTATGAAAGGAAAATTTCAATTTCACGCGATATGCATATTATTGAAATAACTTTGATCCAATGAATTAAACTTTAATCGAAAACAGTTTTAGCATTATTCAGTATATTAATAAAAGAAGAATTTTCTCGTGGAGGTGCAGTCTACTCTATCTCGAACGAAGAGCTTGTTTCACTGAAGCGCAGCGTGGCTGCCTCGTTTAGGCGAACCGGCGAGATATCGATCGTCACTTAACGACGAGGGATGGCATGCGCACGCGCACGACCACATTGTTTGGGTTCACTCATCAATGACGTCATTTAACAAATCCCTCCCAAGGGTTCTCCGTAAAAAAAAACAAACGTGGTTCTGCTGGAAATGGGATTGGGGTTTACGCAGAAGAAGGAAAAATATGTATTAGCAACTCTAACCCCAGAAGGAATAAGTGTATCATAAACTTTATCAAAAACTTAGTTCGAATACTGTTATGTAGTGCTCTTGTTATTTGTATTCAAGTGGGAGTTGATGAATTTGTACTCTAGTGTGCGGTGGCTGCGTTTTTAATTAAATTAATTCCGTAATTGAATGGGCTTCAACTTGAATTACTTGAATTTTAACCGGCAATTTTAGCTGAAGTAATTTAATCGACCTATTATCGGCGGAAATATTGTGGTTCTGAATGAAAGCAAAATTGAGTAAATTGAGTTTTAGAATACGAAGTAAATGTTCATAATCACAATTCATCATTATTATTAATTTTAATATTACATCTGTCGTTTCATGAACAAAGTTTCTGAGTGTAGATCAAGCATTGTATATCGATTCCATATGATTAATATATTCGTTCAATCAGTAATAGGCTTTTCTGAAAACGCATAATAGTTTAAACTTAAAGTTAACGAATGCATTTAACATTTGTTTTTGTTATTCTTAGAATAGAATATTTCGAACCATTAGAATAATGTATTGTGGAGAAAACAATACGAAAAGTAAAATATTCAATAATACTGCTTTTGAAGAAAAACTAATTAATTACTTCCGTCTCCAAAAAATAGTGGAATACGCCACAACTTCTCCTAATTTTATTAATATTTGTGGGACCAATATATATTGTATGAGCTACGTACATATACTTCGAGACGTCAATAATGGATGCCGTGGTTCATGAAAACATAATAATTATTATTAATAATAAAGTTTTTTTAAATTGTGATATTGCTTGATGTGAGTATGATTGGTATACCCCACACCCCACCTGAATCCAACTACAAGTCATGAAAACAGTTACAGAATATAATGATAATAATGATAATGATGAATTGTGATTTTAAACATTTACTCAATATTTCTTAAACTAACATGTTGCTTTCCTTCAGAACAACATTCTTTCATTCGACTTGATTCGTGAATATCTGTTGGAATTGAGTTGGTGCTGTTGAGCTCATGATTTCGCCTCCTGTTGCGAATGTTGTTGGAATTGTGTGGAGGCGAACAAGCTGCGCTCCCCAGTCCCTCCCTGATGTTCTCTTTTCGCTTCTGATCGCCTCCTTCGCCAAAAGCTGCGAGATCCCTATTTGGATTCGTTCAACCTTTGGATTTCCCCCAGAAAAAGCAGGAGTTGAAAGCCTGAAGAAAGCGTACAATCCCACTATTGAAATGATGCCTTCTGCTTCTTCCACTTTTTATGGGATACCGAACTATATTTCTCCTCTCGCAATACCTTACCAAAACGTTTATGAAGTGGAAACATATAAAAAACTTCAGACTTTCGTAGTACTACATTCATGTGATAAACTGATACGAAAAAAGCTCTTCTATAATTTCATACTACTGTCTAGTTACTTCATTCTTCATCGTCTTAACCTGTTCTCGAAGTGAATTGTTATTCGTCTCTTGTTGGATTATCCGAAGTGGAAGTTAATTAGTGCCTTGATTGTGGTAACATTGCTTTAGTAGGCGAGTAGTATGGGAGTGCGATGTTGCCTTGTGTCTGAACCGAGGGGAAGGCTGGTGCAGCCTCGCGTATTCCCATGAGCATCTCGACTATGGCAAACCTCGCTGAGCTAAGGAGATTCCTCAACTATAACTCCTCCTCAGTATCAACATACCTCAGCAAAATCATTACCGACGTTGTCTTTAAAATCTGAAAGATAAACTCATTCATAATTTTGCATCAACGTCAAAACATAAAAATACAATAGCTTAGGAACTATGTCAATGTACATAAACACGAAAACGGGGAAACTTAAATTTAGAATAAACCAAATTTTCGTTCCTTCAGAAAATTGTAAACCTGAGATTTTAACCATGTTTAAATCCACATTTCCTGTCTAAAAATTACTTTTTACCTAACAGACTACAAACGTAAATGTGTTTCTAAAGTTTCCTAAATTATAAAAACGTGCTAGACGATACACCTTCTCGAGTATGTGTTTTTGTTGAAGGATTTCGATATGATTACATTTTTTACGGGATCGAGTAGATACATTCTTTAGCGCTTTTTTACATGTACTTCGTTTTAAGACTGAAACCATGAAGGAATTTCATGAGCCTGGATTTATATCGTAGTCCTATACCAATATATCGTTTACCAATAGTTTTATCCCTATGCCAGAGTATACATTAAAGTTGAGGGGAGATAACTCGAGGTGTATTTTCTAAATGGTTGTATTTCTTAGTAATCTTTGTTTTACTACTCTGGATCTGTAACATGTTATCTTCTATAACTGCGTGACCATGTTACTTTTTCGGTCACGTCTTTACATTGCAGTCATTTTTTCACTTTGTTCTTAGTTATCACCCTACGGGTGAGTAAAAGAGCATAAGTATAAATTCCTTCTGTATTGAGAAAAATCTATTTTTTTATAATATTGACTACTATGACTTCGGGAAATTGAATATAGTATCTCTGGCAAAGTGTACATGACAAAACACCTTTAATTTCTTTAGATTAATTTAGATACTCCTTGTAATGGTTTGCCAAGTATTTAACCGTTGCTACGGGATGTTTTAGAAGGAGTGACCAGCGAAACGTAACCATTTATGTCCACCCCTCAATTATGTTCTTGGATGTATACTGGAAATTACCAAATATTCATCATACTGAAAATGCAATAAACTAGTAATGAACCCGTTCGTTCTCAATGTCGCAATTCTTTATGGACACAAGACGAGAAGTAGATGGCCATCTCTTGACCAATTGTATTAATTTCAACCTGCCAAACAGGCCGACTAATGTGCCATAAAAATAAAGTAATTACTCCCATAATGGAAATGGAGTATCGTGGGAGGAGGTCTCACTAATCACAAATTCTATACCCTCCCGTACATATCAGATTACGCGGAAGGCGCATCTTACACGAAAGGCATATGAAAATAAATGGGTGTCGATATTGATTGGAGCAAAATACATTAGTAAATGAAAGTATAATAATACAACAACAAATATTTCTCTGGGTGGTTTGTTATCGCTTTAGTTACTGAAACTTCAAGCAATTTCAAGTTGAAAAGTGTTGCTGATGTTAACGGAGGTATTTTCTGAAGTTGGTATAAGTTGGTTATAATTAAAAGTTTATGGTGATAAGGGACCGTCTATAAATTACACAAAGCAAAATTTAACAATTTTCGTACATCCCATGCCCTTTGTAATTCACTCGTAATTCAAGTCCTAAACTGTTTTTAAGATTGTGTGAACTCCTTATCTTAAAGTTAACTTCCCAAGTTTCGCAACGTTCCCTAGAAAACACGTTTTAGTGAAATATTAACAATAATGTCGTAATAAATTGTGTATTTTATGATTTTAAATCGTCCTATTTTCATAATCATTAGATTTTCTTCTTACAAATTAATATTTCTGAAGCATAAGATACTGAAAAGAACTATATTAAGTACCCACCTCACACCACTTGTTACACACGTTACGTATTGTTAATTCGGACACCCTCTTCGTCGTGGGTGTTACGAAGTTCGCAAACGGATCCAAATTGAACAAGACATGAAAAAATTAGATTGAGAAGCCGAGGCGGATGGTGCAGTGGACGGCACACCTGCGGCCAGAGCAGGAGGTCCCCGGTTCGAGACCCTGCCCGCAATTTCGGTCGTTGACAATGCAAACACACTTCTCGGAAGTTGTGATATAAAAATAACTCTTTTTTACTTTTAATAACTTTCCATTACAGCTCGATTAGTACTCACGAAAAAAAAATTGATTTCGGGTGGAAAAGCGATATTTATCTTCGCGAATCAAACTGGAAGAAGTGACAGTCAATTCCGCTTATCGCCGCTATTGTATCCAATGCACCTGTTCATCGAAAATGTCCTTGACGCATTGCGGATATTTCTGTTTCTCCTGTTTTTCATTTTCCGATACTTTGGAGGCTTCGCGTTCCTCTGGAGCTCTCCCTTCGTAGGTTCTCCCCTCGACGATGGCGCCTCCCTTACCGAGCCCTTCGCCCTTGGAGGCCGAAGCAGCATCGACCGCCGAACTAGCGCTTCGTACTCATCTTCTCTGTGGACCCTTCGAATATTTTGGGGGAGTTCTTCAGGAGTTTTTAGAAGTGCTACAAATACTTGTGCTTTTATTATACAACTAGGTGAACCGACAGACGTTGTCCTATCCAAATTTCAATAAATTTGTTTGTGATCGTTTTGTGAAAAGCTATTTTAAATGTGTAAACAAAGGGAAAATGAGAAAGAAACTTATTTCTGAAAGATCATTGTGTCTATTACGGATTGTGGCCATGTATATTTAATTTGAGGAAGAGTACTACGCCAATGGTTCAGAACTACGCCAATGGGAAATTTTATATACAACTGAAAAACTGAAAAAAAAAATAATAATCAACCAAATATGTCGTTCCTGTCGTCAGTTATGATCGAGAGTGCGTACAAAAATTATGATTTTTGCAGTTTGTCTGATTTTCCGACTTTCCTTTGCAATTGTCCAAAATTCTTTTCCCTGAAATCTTTTCTAGGACCATAACGAACAAAACAAAAAAGGAATTGCGCATATCCATCGTTTGAATCGTGAGTTATGGTCTTGAGTTCATACAAAAATCCCGTAGAAAAAAGCACTTTCAGTTTCTACCAAATTTTCCAATTTTCCGCGCAACTTTTCCAATTTTTCTCTGAATACCAACCGTGTTCTGACTATTACGAACATGTAAATTCGATATTCTCAATTAAGGTAATTTTCTCACTGAGACGACTCAGATTTGGTTGCAAGATCCAAATTCAGAGGAAGGAAAGGATTTCTCCAAACCTTTGGATGTAACTTACGAATAATAAGGTTGGGATGTCGTATCCAAAGATTTAGAGAAATCCTCTCCTTCCTCTGGATTTGCTTCTAACATCCCATCCAAGGGTACTCACATCTTTAGAATTTTCTGAGTGCAGTCAGTTAAACATATTCTGTGATCTGCACGTACTGATTTTCACTCATTTTTTGTATATGATTAGAATGTTTTATTTATCACATATTTTTACTATTGAAGATTTAAATTTAAATTCGTGCTATTGATTCAGATTTATATAAGCCTGAGAGCTCAAGAGCGAATTTTTTCCATTCGCATACTCTACAGTCGTTAGATTTTTTAGAATTCTGACCCGAGCGAATGTTGAGGGATTATTGTAGGATGTTAAGCCTTTCGTTCCAGTTTCGTGAAATCGTGTCTTCCTTCCCTGCTTGAACTGTGTCGGGAGTATTACTATTTATCTCTTCGATCCCAAAAACTATGGATTCGACACTAATAATGAACATTTTTGATAACACAGTTCATGATGGCTGCAGGTGACAGGCGAAACGTTGTTCCAACTAGCAACATGAATCGGCGAAACCCGGAAAGCTCAATGCGAAGATACATTTTCGATAATGTTTAAAAATCATCCCCTTTCCACGCCTCCTCAAGGGATGATATCTCCGTGGGGTATTAATGTGAACGTTAACAGCATTCTAGACTTATTTTCCTCTTTGTGTTGAACGTCAAATGTGTAAAACTTCATCAATAATTACTAAAATAACGTTTTAAGGAATGGAAAATAGGGGATGGGGGTGAATCTCTGAAATCTTACGTATATAGCATTCTTCGCTTTGTTTGAAGACCAAGAAGAGCAAAATTTTATTATGCTTAGATTTAAACTGTAGGCTTGTATAAAAGATCAATTTCGCTGTCCACTGTAGTCTTCATAATTATTCCCGTGTCCACGATTCTTCCATATATTAATAAAGATTCCTGTATTTTAACCCAAGACAGTCAATCTCAAATATTGATATTTCTATTTCACATATCTGACATGAAGTTAGCAGCCCTAAGATCTCCAATAAGTCTAAATTTAGTGTACATAATTGTAGGTGATAATTTTGTCCAGCTAGAATCCCATTCCGTAGTGCGATGTGAGGATATTTTGATGAAACTCCTGACATTTTCAGAAACTTGAATCAATTGGAAATCTATTATGAGGCTATATAATAGTGTCGATTTCATTGATGAACCGGACGAATATAAAATGGCTGTGTCCTGTGAAAGAATCTTACTGCCTATCTCGCCCAGTAGTTTATTACCCGCTTTTACGACAGGTCCGAGGAAACAGTAGTAAGAATTGGTGTTCGTTGCGGTCCATCACATTCGAGTTAAATTTTACGTCTCCTGCCTTTCGTCAATAACCCGTACATGAGGGTGATAATGATGAGTGATGGTGATTAAGTGAAGGATGACTTTACATCCAAACTTTACTCAGCGTTAGGATTCACAATCTTTAACGAATGGACTACCGGTGCCCAAAACAATTTCGCGAGATATTTGTCGTACACATATTTGCATTATCCAAATTTCTCTCTCATCTCAAGAACGAATATAAAGAGGCTTGAAAATTATGAATTAATAGTAGTAGTATTCAGTAATTGTGACATCATTCATTATCTTTCTTCCTTTAATTTATGCTTTTTTACTGAAATGAAGGACATAAAAAAGTCGTTGCAGTTACTGTGAAATGATTCATTTTCTTGGATACATTGCATCGCTCTTGGTAAGTATCGAGAATTTAATTCAATGAATTTGGAATAAATGAATAGAACATCGTTATTCCGCTATTTTAATAGTACGAAATATTTCATCGGGAGCCTTTATAACAAGCAGAAGTCAAGTGCTTTGAAAACTGGATGTGTATCCCCCATTTATTTTAAAGTTTCTACTGCTTCGAGCAAAATGGATTGGGTGATATTTTCCTTATCTCTGAAATAATTTGACAATTGATTCTTTTTGTTGGTTTGAATTCTCTCTTCCACTCATAGATCCCTGCTCCCTTCAATACCATCTGTCGACAGCAGAGGTCAGCTCTTAAAAGTATCGATCCCCGTTCTTTTGTGTTTTGTTCTCAATCTCGCTGTCTCCTCGCCTTGACCTATCTACAAAAAGTGTCGTTCTCATTGGTCCTGGCGTTCGTATCGACTCTCTGTCGTGCACGGTGAGTTCCAGTCATTTGATCGTTCAACTGTTGTGTTTTTCCACTCGCAAGTTTGTTTTCTACTCGCAACTTTTTATGGTCAAAGTTTTCAACTGGCGATTTCACGTTCTTCTTCATTTCGACGGTGTTTAATCGTCCGTGACACTTCTATTGATCATATTAACTTGTCTTTGTTTCAAATCCAATTTGTTTCGCTTCGATTCTACAATCTCGCCAAAGATCTTGTCGCCATATTCATTTGTCTTTCCTTCAAATTTATCTTTTTGTTTTATTCAGTTATAATCTGTCAGTTTTCTACGTCATATTCTTTTGACGATCAACTTTTCAACGCCTGAATGTAAGTATTAAAGTATACAATGTTATTTAATGTGTCCACCCCTTACCTTGAAAAATTTATTTCAAATATCTTATCTTCACAGAAATCTCTTAAATTGCGGGAAACCACGCCGCCAGGTAACGCACCAACGCGCTATTCTAAAGTTCCCGAGTTCGAATCCCGGTGCCGTCTCCCATTTTCATACAATATAACGTTATTAATCTTACATTTATTTTCTGATCGTAAAAAGTTTACAAAAAATGAGAGAGAGAGAGAGAGTATTGTTTACGTTTTACGATGACGGTATGTAATACGACGTATAGTCAATTAAAAAAAGGACAAGTTCATATTTTTATGACATTCAACTAGTTTTATAGATGATTTCTTAGTGCGACTGTACAGAAATTTGAGGTGAAATTCATTGTACAGCTAGGGTGAGATAATGAGATTCGTAGGACGAAAACTGTGCAGTCAGTTATTGAAAATGAGGAAGTTAGATGAGGTGTGGCTAAACCCTGAACATGACAGTTTAATGACATGAAACATGAAAGTTGAAAGTAATGAAAGAAAACAAAGCTGAAATTCAGGTGAGATACTGGGATGAGGTGAACCGATCCGCTTCTTCAGATATTCAGCTTGGATGGCGTTGGGTTGATGATTTTGAGTTGAACGGCTGGAGTGCAGTTTGCGACCAACTGTGCTGCGGTGTGTGGAGCGATTTGACAGTGAAGTTGTCTCGTGGGCCGGTTACATGTTGTTACGGTCAAGGTATCCTCGTGGGACGGTGATGCAAGGCGCGGATAGGATATCTGACCGTAACATGGCTGCCAGATAATGGAAGTGATGATGTTGAGCGGTCGAGTGACTTGTTGCAAGTGAGGACGGTCGCTCCTCCGTGACTTGCTTGTAGGTTGTGTGCTGTCAGCGCGATCGATCGATAGTCACAGGTTGACGGGATCGATTGTACGTAGTGCAATTGGGTAGCACGTAATGTCAAGTTATTGTAGATTATTCCTGAAAATCACGTAATATTAAGGATCCATCAGCTATATTGTTACTTATACAATTCTTTATTGACCTTTGTCCCTACACCCCTGACACTTTTATCACCTCACATTTAAAATATATTCGCAGAATAGTTTTAATTATTCCAAAGCTTTGATTACCTAATTTTCATGATTCATTTTTTTTTGTCGATTTGTTTCATGTATCCAGAATTTTGAAGTATTCCAGAAATGTCGAGAATCGTTCTGTATGTGCAACATTCAAACTAATCTGTTTCTTTAATAGTTAAATATATTATACGATATATTTAACTATTAATATAAATATTGGATTGTTCACAATATTTATTATGAATATTTTCCTTAACAGTTAAACTAAGGTCGTATGTTACACTTTAATATTCTAGATTTTAATATGAACGTAGTGCAATTGGGTAGCACGTAATGTCAAGTTATTGTAGATTGTTCTGGCGGGGAAATGCATCCTCGTGGATTCAAGGAAAATTAATAACAGATTCGTTTGTAAATTAGGTAATACTGTGTCCAACCATTTCATTCACTTTTTTTAACTCAAAGGCGTAAATTTTGAATGGACCTATGAGATTTGATAAAATTGTTCATAGAAACTCAACAATCGAGAGATTGCACAATCAATTAGCACAAAGAACTCAGAGTTTACAGATTGTTCACTTGTCTAATGGTTCGATATTTTAAAAAATGTCTGAAAAGCGACAATTGTACTCATTTTCAGAGTACCTGCGTCTATCGGTATGAGTTATTTTCTTCTATGAAGTTTTAAAATAACTAATGAGAACGTGAGAGCTTTCTCCGATTTCCAGCCTTAGTTTTGAGATGTATTGGAATAACCCTATGACTATTTTTGTGTTAATAGTGAAGCATCATTAAAAATATTGAAGAAGTAATCATCGTAAAATTTGCTAAGTTGGAAGAGGTGCATTTTAATATTGTTGTTCCTCTCTTTCTTTCCTTACTCTATTGTGTCCTCTTCTACCTTAACCACCTCTTCCTCTCTTTTAAACCCGTCACCCGCCATGCCCCAGGGCCGCCTCGACGTGTCCCCGCCCCGCCGTGATTTAGAGGCCCCTCCTTTTCCCTCAGATGGCGCTACTTCGCCATTCAGTGGTGACGCTCCACCACGGCGGACAACAAAACAGCCTCCACCACCCAACCCTCCAGCCGTCCGGGCTCAGTTCGGGTGGGGATGCAAGGCTTTCAGACTCCCTGGGACTCGGTCACCATTGTGCGGCGTAGGGCTGGCTCGAGAACTCCGCTCTTGCTCCGATGCGCATAAAGCCATTCAGGGTGGATTGTTTTATTGATTTATTTTGGACCTCGACTCAATGAAATATTCAGCGAATATATTCTGTACTGAAAATTCCCATTTGTACGAGGAAAGCTATAATCGGTATTTCCTTTATCGTCCCAGATATACTTGAAATTTTACTGTTACCCGATAAATTCCTGGCTTATGTAAGTGAAACCTCCAATATCGAAATTTCTCTACTTCCTGAATAATTGATATCCTCGTTGGATGTTTGTGTGCAGAGTATTTGACACAAACATTAAGTGTGAGGAAAGAAATAAAATATCAGTTTGCTAGATAGTGAACAGTTCGAAAAGTCAGAGAATAAAATAGCATAGGAAGAAAGAACCAAGTTGACATGATTAAGAATACAAGACTGTGCTCTTTTCATTCTTTTCTTATGGTTAGTCAATATGTTCCCAGCCACTCATTATCTTCCGTTCCGTCAGCTCGATATTTTGTTAATTTAAGAGCAATAAAAAAATAAAAATTTACCAGTTCTTGCTATAGATATTATGACAGGATGCGGAGTCCCAGACATTACAGAGCTCTCCTGTAGCAGGTGCTTGAAGACGGGAACAAGCCATATCATTAACAATTGTATATTTCTTCCGTGTACCTAGACGTGGAGAAGATATGTCATAACTTTCGGCAGGGAGTCGAACCTGGTCGTCCTGCGTTGACCGCGGGGGTGTTAATCACTACACCACCCGTTCGACTTCCTCAATCGTACGTCATTTCCATATCCAGACCTAGTAGTCCCATGTTCGATTCCCGGTTCATCACCATTTTCATCTGTTCGAAAGCAATTGTAGGATGAATCAACACTAAAATATCTACTTACTGGTAAACTTACAGAAGTTGCGAGTGTTCTCATATTCGCGTGAACCTTTGGGTCTGCCCCTTAGGGTCACCACGGAGTAGAAGTGAAAGAGAGAGATAGTGCTAATAAGCCCTGTGTGGCCTGGTTTCGTGCCCACGAGGCGAACTTCTACCGGGACGTAAGAGCTTTACTGCAGGAGCGAGCACTCGCTTCGTAGGCGAGGTCACGTCACAAGCACACGGTTCCCCTTCCAAAAGTATTGATCCTCCTGTCACGTTGAAGTTCCCGCGATACTTTCAGCGTCTTTTCGTAGGCGAACTTTGCACCAAGAAGTTTAATTTGGGCGTCTTTTTATTCCTCGTTAAGTACCTATGCATCTAAGTTTTTATGTTTACGAGAATCGATAAACACTACCTCAACAGTAATAACGATTCCCAAGAATAGCGTTTTATTTTAAGACCACGCTTCTCCAATAAATTAAATCTTTTAGTTTGTAGTACAAAATAGAAAATAAGTTGAGTAGTTATTGACCCCAACATTGAACGAAGTAGATGAATTAATGAGTTAAGGTCATTAGAATAAAAATTGTATTCCGTATTCGCCGACGTTTCGAAAAATTTATTTTCTTCCTCAGAGTCTATACATACATTACTTCCTCTTTATCCACCTACACCGTCACATACGTAAACCAACCAATCATCCCCTAAACAAAACACATCGATCCATCCCTCCACTAAATCACAACATACTTAACCGTCACTTCGTATACTTATACGTGGCTATTGTTATACTGGAATACTAACTCTTATCAATTTCATTTTAAAGAAATCGTACAAACCCAGGTCGGACATCAAGCCACTTAGACTGACAATAAATTAACTAATTAATAATGTATTGTTAAGAGAACAGTTACGAATTGCCAGTGAGCACTTAGAGAATAGTAAACCAATATAGTGCGTTCCCGGTTTATTTTTTTATTCTGTATTGTTTTTAGAAAATATTTCTTAGAAAACTTTTCTGTGTGAAGTTATATGACAGAGTAAAGAGAAGTTTACCTGTTTGAACGCGGAACTATTGGGAGAAGTGGCGCCGAATCCCCACTTGCGCCATTTTTTATTTTCGTTTTATTTTCAGACCAGGCACACGAGAAAGCAAAGTCAAAACGTGCTTAGAATCACAAGCGGACAATCGTCTTCTACAAAACAGGACATGGGCAGAAATGGATTGTAGGATAAGTGACAGTGTGGTCGGAGAATTTTCGCGTTGTTGTGGGTGAACATAAAATTGCGATTGGAAAGACACAGACGTGTCTAGTTTTACTATGTCTTCTATCGCTTTTTTGTCTTACAAAAATTATTTACGATTTATTTTTGTCCAGTAAAAACACGTATTGAAATGAAACATCGTTGTGTTTGAAAAGAGGTATACTCATTTTTAATTAATCATCCAACTAGTTGTTTGCATTATATTCCAAAATCGAAACAAGATTTATACTAACATTTACTTCAAGAACGAATTTAAACGAAAGAGGCACTTTGTCTTTGACTTCAAGAGGAGGATTTTAACATATTCGCCGCAAAGTTGATGTCCATTGAATATTACTGACATAATTTACAATAAA
Source organism: Laupala kohalensis (assembly GCA_002313205.1). Classification (NCBI taxonomy): domain Eukaryota; kingdom Metazoa; phylum Arthropoda; class Insecta; order Orthoptera; family Trigonidiidae; genus Laupala; species Laupala kohalensis. Next base: position 240,255 of record NNCF01126357.1, on the reverse strand, counting down.
TTTGTCATATATAAGTAAATATTTAGTAATGAATGTACTTCAGTCGCACCAAAGTTTTTCACCAATTTTTGTACATGTTTCATAGAAAATTATTCGAAAATTATTGTACATTTTGTTAGTCAGAAAAGAATGAAAAAGTGTTCAGCCCTTCTTCTATTCCTATTTTGCTGTAGAGCACTTCCGTATGAATCTATATTTGTCGCCACATGACGTGTCTCCGGCAGTTTGATCCATGCATTGGCACCCCCTGCCCCTTCCTTCCAGTGTTTACCCGGCGCTTCCTCCCGCGCCGCCAACACACATGTCGTCGCTCGACGCAGCAGGCCATGCTACGCATCATGACGAATGAACATGAGAGAGAGAGAGAGGGAGTAGGAGAGCGCACGTGGCACAAGTCAACCGCGAGGTGCAGCCGGCTGGCGGCTCATGGACATGGCGGGGCGAACAAAGAAAGCTACTTCCTGCTTACATGCAAATGTTCCTGCACTTTATGAGACGGATGGATCCGAAGGAGAGGAGTACGGTGCAGACGCTCTTATCTGCACACATGAGCTGGCTGCTACTAGCTTAATTAATTTGAAATAATTAAAGATTTAATACCTTATGATGGACGAATACTCTCTCTAATATATAATAATAATACTAATAATAAATTTATTGTCAAAAAATCAGTACAAACTGCGTATGACCACGTGGAGGACAATAAACTAATTTACTCTCCGGAAGCAAGCAAGGG
>NNCF01126357.1:211993-231274 GCA_002313205.1 Laupala kohalensis | reverse complement strand
GTATGTATGTATGTATGTATGTGTGTGAGTGCGTAATTTAAGAATTTTGTTCCCCCGATAACTCGCGAACAAATTGCTGTATCGAAACCAAACTTAAGATTTGACTTTGAATACATTAGGAATACAATTCTATTTCTGGACGACTCATTCAGACTTAATTTACTCACTTCCGGTTTCTTAATATTCAAAATTTTGAAAATATTCTTAGAAGCATTTTGATTGGTTAGTTAATTCTGCGTACAGATTGCTAAACCGCATTCCTGTATGTCACACCATATCGAGATACAGCGAAAATTTTTTACGCAAAAAAGGGGAATCTTGGAGGCGCTTATTTTGAATTTGCTAAAAAAGCTGTTCCAAAGAGTTTAATGTGTAAGATAATTAATACATTCTATACCTAAATATGTTATTATGATTTTAGGATGCTATGTACTGTGATAATAAATATTTTCAACCGATTGATTTTAGACATATGTCAACTCTTTTAATAATTAGAATATATTATTATACCTCTTTTCATTGTTTTTTCCTTTTTTAAAATTTTCATTGGTATGTAGAGTGTTTAGTGTCATGATTTTGAGTTATGAATTGTAATTGGAAAGTTGGCACACTCCAAATTTTTTTCTTTCGTGTCACATGGTAGTGGCGATGATGAGGAGACGGAACTAACCTTCTCCCTCTGCGTTTACAGATTATGGCTATGATAGTCCTCTACTCCATTCCTATTAGAATCGTTTACGACCCCATCACTATTTTAGTTTTAGGTCCCATCGTTTTTCAATCCTATTTTAACGGATAACTGTCTCTCATTGGAGTAAGGCAGACCCTCGTCATCAGTAGGTACGTCATTATATAGTAAAGAAAAACGCCCGGAGTTTTTAGAAGACTGTTTAATTTAGGCTCAAATTAATAAAATACAAAACACATGTCACAATTTTGTAAAAACAATTTGGATATCAAACACTGTTTCATGTCTATAGCCAGACTTCGTCAGGTGAGCTAATGCATTACTAGCGGATTACTGATTTTATACTCGTACAATCAAAGTTGGCGTCGAAGATTCATTACAAACTACGTGAAAACTGAAAAGGCAAAATAACTCAATTCCTTTTTCGTTTCAACATTCGGTTGTTTTCCTCCGTGAATCAATTATATAAACCATTTGTTTAAATTGCTAAGTTAATTGAGCGATAAATTTAAGTTTTGCTTTCCTTTTTAAAATTTTACGTTTCTTTCCCAATTCCGTGCAACGCCGGGCAGTCCTAATTAGTTTACAATGGAAACCAATTCTTACGACGAAAAGTAGTCTTAAGAGTTGCATGCTTCCTAAAACCCATCTGTTTGGAAATGCGATTGTTTGATGGTATCACAACGACGATATTTTTGTTCTATTACCATTGGATTATTTCACATTAATTAATCGGAAAGGTTCCCATTTCACCATCTTAGCAGGCCCACTGCACGTTGTCGTATAGAACCTTTGAAAATAAAATGTAAGTGGATATATTTTTGTAATCTAATGATAAGTGAGTATTTTGTACTGAACACCACTCATTTCAAAACAAGGCTTGTTCCTAATTGCATCCACAGGAAGATGACTCGACAATAGCTGTGTTGTCCCATAATGAGCTGAAGATTTTTACTTACAATAACATGATATATACGTTAGAATATTTTATCATGAGAATATTGATTATGTCAGAAAACATACAGATTTCATTCCGTTCAGGCTATATATCATAAATGCATTATCGATACAATTAATTTTCCTTGCATAATTTGAAAAAGTTAATCCAGCATACTTTTGATGTATTGTGTCAAGTTTTAGCGTGCATTTTCCTGCCATATAATATTATTATAGAATCTTATAATCATAGAACAATATCTTAAAATATTTCATTGAGATGCATGTTTCAATCCAAACTAATAAATAAACATGTAATGCAAAATTGTGTATGTTTGTTTGCTACCTGATCACGACTAAACCACTGAACCGATTGTGACGAAATTTGACAAAGAGATAGTTTAGATGTCGAGGACGAAGATCGACTAACGTTTATTTTTAAAACGTGCGATAAGAAAGGTTTAATAGTTTTTGACGATAAATGTCGATAAAATCGTCAAAAAAGAGTTATATTTGTTTACGCTACCTAAATTTGCGTGCTTAGAGAAAGGTGACCACTACGAATGGCAATATTATTTGCCTCAAGGAGTTCTACAAGAAAGTCCGCGACAGCGTTCTATCTAATTTATTTTAATTATCAATAAAACGTTATCAAAATAATGTTGAAATACTTCCATTTAAGAGAGTATTTAAAGAAGGAAAAAATAAATCATCATCAAGTTTAATAAATTATTTGTTTTCTGCGTGAGATAAGATACGTTTTAAATCGTAAAATTTCGTCGAATAGTTTAGATTTTGCAAGAATTTTAATGAAAGTAGTCCCGTTATACCTCTGAAGCGAAAATTCGACCGGCGAGATGGTATAGTGCATACAATCAAGTTGTATCACTATTAACTTTTAAAATTAGAATACTGCACTTAATTTCTGGTTTTAAAAAATCAGTAAGTTTTGGTCTTGCGATTTAGATAGATTTTGTTTTCCTGTGGAAAAGAAGTTTAGTCTTAAGAAAAATCGCTGACAATGCCGCGTAATAGCTACAAAGATTGTAAATTGCTTAATAGTAAGTGTCCCTCTGTTCTATTGTTAGAGAACACTAGTGTCAGGCTACCACATATAAACCAATGTCGAATTAGTGCTGTTTTACACTGATACAGTGTATGTGTGGACACTTCAATTGGAAAGTATATATCATGTAGTGACAACTGCTGGAAAGAGAGCACTTCGCAAGAGCAGATGTAATGTTGACACTGAGAACGTATTTAGTGAGCGTAAATTTATGTTTATTCGTTGCCACCAATACTAATCATCGAGGATTAAATGTTTATTAGAGCACGACCTAAAATAGTGATGTGACCCTTGTAGAGTTATTTATTTTTCACTTTGAATGTTATTAGACAATTGTTAGGTTGATATGATATTTGTCATATTTTCATTGGTTTATAATAATCTTTTTTTTTTCACATTTACTTATTACCGTAAAGGTTTTGAATCTATAAATCATTTTGTATGCGATAGAAAATAAATATATTTCAATCTCATGATATTTTTCATTCTGGAAATGTGTGTGATTTATTCACGGAGTTTCAGGTAGTGTAAAAAAAATTCCCAATCACTTCCTGTTTTATATTAGAATGTGTCTTCGCCAAATGGGCTAGAGTATGAAAAATATTCGAGAGAGGGATTTGTGTAGGATTTTGGCTCTGTTTACGTTACGTGGAGATTCGAGTTCGTTTGGGAGGAATGTAGGTAATGGCATTGCGAAGACGTGTTGACGCTGAGGTGGCTCTCGGTTTCCCATGTTGCCCCACATCGAATCAAAAGAATTGCATTTACATGAAGATTGACCCAAGTAGATGCATGTATTTTATAAGGTAATTTAAATTTTGGGAAATAGTTGAAGACAGCGTAGGACTTGCCAAACTAAGAAGTTAAACTAAGAAACTAAGAAGGCGAAGAAGTTACCAAACCAAAATTAAGCAACAAAAAACGACTAAAAGTCAAATAAAAGTACGTTCATAAAAATGTTTCACATTTCACTTTCCCGTTTCTATATTTCATTTGTCCATATATTCCCCATCTTCTGTTAAAGACTTTATTTGCCACTTTTGATATTTTCAATATATATCTGTAGTGTGGAGATATATCGCAAATTTAATGAAAAGTATTCATGGTTTAATGATTGGAAACAATCCTCTTCACTAATACATGTGTATTAAAACATAATAACCATGAACATTACAAATCATGTTTCAGAAAGAACTATTATACGAGTACTCTCCTTTGGATTGAACGGGGGACTGGGTAAATAAATATTCCATAGGGAACCCATTTCCCGAAAAAGTTCTGATTACATGACATTCGAAGATTTCAAATTTCCCCCTTCACATAGGATGACGAGATCAGTCTTTAATGCATTACGCGTGCTTCTCAAAGTGACAACCTGATTATGAAAAGCGTAACTGCAAAGATAATTTCTAGATATACGCTACTATAAGTTAGGTGTGCGGAATCATTTTCCTTCCTCCAGAATTTGGAGACCTGGAGCGCCATCATGTTCAGACCACATTCTGGTGAAAATTTCTAAAGACCTGCGTCAGTACTTCTTTTCGGAAGGGGAAAGTCATACAATTCGTTAGGCGGCACGGAAAAACGTTCGACCGTCATTGATAACGTAACATAACATTCATGCCGAATCGTTGGTAAAATTCAATTGGATGTGTGGATTTTTCTTAAGTGAAGCCTGGACGATGGCAAACTTAAGGTCTCCGAAAACGTCGAAATGTATTCTTATTCATTAAGTTCATTTTGGTCGTGCGAATAAGTGATTTGAATTGTGTCCTCCATCCCAAATCTTATCACATTATATGACCTCTCGTGGAACGCTGCGAAACCGTGAAACCGTCGTCAGAGTTCAGACAAAACAAAGAGAGAACTAACCTGATTTGTAACTGAAGAGGTAGCAATAGCTATAATGCACTGCAGCAAACTCTTGTTCTGCGTCAGTAAGCTCCTCGAAATCCGCAGTGCTGGGCGACGTTCCATGCGGGCCACGAGCCAGCGAACTAACACTGCGCTGGTCATGGCAGAGGATACAATGCTTTGGTAGACTTGGTGTGAGCTGAGATGGCGGGGCGCTCTTCTATTCAATTCGAGCACTTATAATCCATCGAAAATATATTGCGTTTTTTCAATCACACAACATAACTAGTGGTGCAAAACCATTGCACATACTTTCTCATATACGCTTCTCCGTCTGCAGCATAGAGTGAAAAAATTCTATAGTGAAATGGTCATTTCTGGCGTGGTCCTCTATATTTTGGTAGTCTTCCAGTGCTCTGTTCATGCTCAAGTCGCTAGATGAACTTATTACTGGTTTATATTTGAAATTTGAGAGTAATAAACATTCAGAATAATATTTCAAAACATATAGCGACATATCAGTCTTATAAATATCGTAAAAGTGTTGTGTAAATGTAATTTCGTTGTAGACAGAAATTTATGTATTTTCGTATTTGCAGTGCGTTTTCTGTCCTCCTATGTATTTTATCGTTATCATATCTTTCATTTCAGTTTACTAACAGTGTATTCTACTTCTGATTGGTCCATTTACACTGCAAAATATTGTTCAAGCTTCTTGAAAGAGTAAACAAATGGGTAAATGTATCAGATAGAAATTATTTTACTGCGTCTATTCCAAACTTTCAAGCGAAATACCGCTAATGCGGATGTAATGCATACTAATTCTACTTTACGTACAGAAAATTTAAGCAAAGTCGTTGGACCAGTTTTTGAAAAATATTCGAAAATGTACTTTGACCTTCATGTGAAATGTCCTTTGTGTTAAAGTAAAAAGAAAATTGAAAGCGCGTGCATATGTTAGAAGTAAATTCTACCCTATGTACGAAGAATGAAAAATGCGGTCAGGAGTGCTGCGCACAGACAGGCGCACAGACCGGACGGACGTCCAGTCAAAAACCACTTTTTCGGAATCAGGGATCTCCAAAACGGATATTTCCGCAAAAATCTCGTTTTCGAATTTTTTTCACGATTACAATACTTTCTATAAACTACGTATATGAGAAAGTAAAAAGATCTTACAATCAGCTCACACTTCAGAGTCCACCTTCCGCAACTTTCTTGATATACGGTCGGTTCTTCCGCAATAATCAAAAAGTTAGGATTTTGACTCCCGGAAGGTTGCTCAACCCATGCACGTTGCCCTGTGCGATGACGGACGCCCACGTTTCACCAAGAAGCTGGCAGTGTGTCATCTAGACGCCTGATAACCCCCGCGACAAATGAAAAGAGAGCTACGACGAGTGGAAAGTCAGATGTTTTCAGGAATGTCTGTCCACGAGACGATGTTTGCAAAAAGATAGTTCGCGAAGACTCGTGTCGGCTCTACGGCGCAACTTTGTTTTGGGGAATATCTCAACCACTATCTGCTCCAAAGAATTTGGAATGGTTGCAATGAGGCGCTTCCAACAAAAAATGTTACGGGAAATGAAATTGTAATGATGTGTGAGAATATTTATTATTATCCATAAAATAAAAAATAAATAATTTGCTGTCAAAAAAGCAGTTACAAACTCCGTATAACCACTATGAGAACAATGAACTAATTTACTCTCCGGAAGGAAGCGAGGAACCATGCAATCAATACAAATCAAACATTTCCACTGTTATAAAATCCCAAAAATACATTATTCTTTTTACGATATCTAAAATCTAAGATTATAATAATATTAAATGGAAATTAAGTTGAAAAGAAGGATATCATTTCAATGTGGCGTAGTTTTGCTTTAATTTTAATTAACATACATCTTGCTGGGTTGTTGCTGTTTACGGTGTCGTAAGGAGGAAGGAATTATACCCATCATGTGCTGGGAGAAGTCCAGCTCCCCTCCATCCTAAGGAATGATCTGTGGATGATGTAAAGTGTGAATGATTACGTATCTGGTGGAATGGATAAATAAGAAAATGAAGCACACCTAACCTCCGGATTTTGAACCAACATCGTCTACTGTAGGAGAGTATTGATCACTATTCAACGAATCATCCTTTAAGCTCTGTGCATTCTTTCGCATTAATTATATAAACCAAATGAATAGGATAAACTTTATCAAACCTTTTAAATAGGATCTTAAAAATAAAAAATTCTTAAGACAATATTTTTGAGTGATCCCAAAACTTCCTCAATTATTTAGTTGGGTCCGTGGGTTGATTTTTGAGAACGCAAAACTCCTCTTGTGTAATAGAGGTACAATGTAGATTCGTGCTCAAAATCTTAACTCCCTACGTCAACAGCTATTAATACTACGAATGCATATGAACTTCATACATACTGAATAATAATCTTGTCCCTAGCAAAAGTAGGTACACCTTCACACTTGAATGACGGACAAGCATAGGAAACAACTGTTTTTAAATTAAATTTTAAAAGAAACAATTGTTAAAATGTGGGATTATGATTCGGACCAAGGTCAGTGTTTTATTTTTGTTAGGATACCTCATTTTTGGCAATTGATTAAATTTGACCGGGCAAAGAGGGATAACCAGAAGAAGTATTTTATTGAAATAATAATTTACGGTGAACGTTTGAAAAGCATATAGGTGGATAATGTTAATTAAATTATTGCTGAATACATTTTAATAACCAAGGATGCGGGTAATAAAATGAAATATATAACTATACGATACTTGAAATGTAAATCGGTAATATTGAATTCATCACTCCAGTTCTATTGAGCTCACGTCCCTCTTCAAAAATGTCATATTGGCATTTGGTCTTTGGTGAAGTCCCCAACAAACTTGTGACGAAACTTTTTTCATAAGAAGAAAATTAATATCGTATCGTTTAATTTAAGTGCATTGGTGGGTCATATTTTATAAATTTCTTCACACAGTTGACTTTACGCTGTTAAGGCATGACCTCAGGACTTCATGAGTCATGCAGTTCAGTGAACTTACTAATGCACTTGGTATGTGTATTACTCTTTGAGACTTTCAGAAATAAAAATGTGCAGTCTGTACCGTAATTATATACAGAATCTACATGACATGAAATTATTATTATTATTATTATTATTATTATTATTATTATTATTATAGGCCATAAGAACACATAAGTGAAGATAAGGTTTAAAAATGTATTTTTTCGTTTATCGGACTGGTATTAGAACCGGAATTAATATTTAATAATTTAACTAAAAAAATGTAGTCTGAGTTTCAGCCAAATGTGTTTTCCAAAACTTGTTTCCGACGGCTTTTCTGTCATCTACATCGGTTTTTCCCACTAAGGAGAAGTAGACACGAAACCATCAATTCAAAGTTGTTTTAGACTATGAAAATAATTTGGATGAAAATACAACTTGTTATATAAGACAACCCGGAAAGCACTTCTAGTATTATTCAATAATTTAATAGAAGACACGACAAAATCGTACGTATATAGTTTTCGCTTCCAATTCTTGATTTCAAAATTATTAATCACTTGAAAAATATAATTCGGTTATCAATGACTGATTAAATAAATTTTACTTAATCTTACCGCAGCTTGTTTTATGTCTAAATGGATCTTACAGTACCTATTTATTTCAGAGGATCTTCACCCGTTTGCATCAAAAGGAAAGAATGGGTGATTGTTCTGTGTACAAAGGCGGATGTCGTCGGGATGGCGCTTGGAGTAATTGTCGTAGTCACCCATCCGTTACATTAAGACCCGATGTCTCTTTCACGTTGACTTGTAATTACTCTTCCATGAGGTACAGACGGAGGTGAAGTTTTATTCATGGTGAACGGTCGACTGAGCTTTCAAAGGACCAACGTTCAGAACAATCTGCCCCCTCCAAAAAAACTACAAAATCTGAAAGTAATGTGTTCATGAAGACAAGTAGTAAAATTAGCTCGAAATGTTATTGATCTCTTATTTAATATACATAAACTGATTGGAATGATTCGTCGACATAATTGTATTTATCTCCATTAACAACTTTTCAGGAGTTCTTTCCGTCGGAAAACAAAATATACAATGAAGATCACATGTTTAATAATTAAACGAAGTGTGCATTCATTAGTGAATATAATTTATGCAGTAAGTAATTAATTTTAGGGAAGTCATCGTAAGTTGAAGTGGGAGTTTAAAATAATTTAGTAATTAAAAAAAAAATTCAATGGTGTATTTATTTTTTACTACTGTTACTTCAAATGTTCACATTACGTTTAAATTTATTGAGGAAAAATCTGTTAAAATCTGTTAATTTGTAAGAGGTATCATTATCCATCGATCTTTTGATATAATTGTCTGTACATATTTTTGAATATATTCAAACGAACTGAAACTAGGGTTAACTCTTATGTTTATGCATGACCTCTAGGATGCAATAATTAAGAGTTGAGAGCGTCTACTTTTTGCTAAATAAGATACATTTACGTATCATTAAATTTACATAACCAAAATATAACATACTTTTGTATTTAGTTATTAACTAATTTCAATAAAAGACGTAAAAATGCTCTCTTTAAAAAAATGGGTTTTTAAAGAAAATTAATTCTGTCTTACTGCAAAATGCTTTAACACGTAACGGATCAGTAGCAAAAGTAATCAACGTTCTTAAAACCGATTAACTAGCGTTTGCTGTTCCATGATGAATTGAAACTGTTCTTTCTTCAATAAACATTAAATAAAATTCCAAATTACTTAAAGAAGCATTTCTGAAGAAAAAAGAATAAAATATTTTTTTCATCTACTATTTGTTGCAGGATAAACAAAGATATAGATAATCTAAGTCTCTCAAGTGACGCGATATATTTGCATTTTCACAGTTCTTATGAATTATGTAAAAGCATCATTTGAATATGCGAAAATACTACCCTTCAAGTTATCGACGTATCATTGCATGTAACTCGAGATTGAGGAAATATTTCATCAAAATACTGCCACAGTGTAAAAACATTCTTGTTCCATACTGCGCCAATTTTCTCTGCATATACTTTGCAGTAGCTATCGGAGAATATACTGTGAAACTGATATGTCAGCAAAGTAATGTCAACTAGAATTCAAGGAAAAAGATGGATGCCGGATAGATAATGTTGCTCTTCTTTATCTATCGGCATATTTTATGAAGTATGAAACAACTTTATGTACATATAAAAACATTTTAACTCTTGAACATAATTTTCTAATATGTTCACTACAGAGCACACTATCAGAGGTGTCATATTTCGTTTTCTTTGTCCATTTTTAAATAAATCAATAATGTTATTTTCAGAGAATGCATATTTTAACTAAATTTAATCTTTTAAATTATAATACTAAAAATTTGTGTCGTCGCTCTAGTAAAAATGACCATTGAGTTTGCTTACGCCAAACGGCCATTCATTTCAAGTGGCGATTGGCGATAACAGATGGCCAACCAATGGTGAAGTCAGTTTTCGTTGGGAGAAAATTTCAATCAAATATAAAGTAAGTTTTATATCAGAGGTGTCATGGAAGTGCTCTGAGACCAAGTAAGTGACGAAAAGTACAAAAAAGAACTTCAGAAAACGGGTTAATTTTTCAGTTTTTTAAGTCTATCTTGAGACACTCGATGATTTGCGTCTGTCCCGGTAGATGGCATACTAGAAGTCAAGTCCTCCAACTCCTTTGACGTATTCCGTCGTCACTGCATCCAGTGGACGGAGTTGGAATGGAGAGAGAGAGAGAGAGCAGGCGATGCATGTAGAAGGCGACGCATCTGGCAGGGAGTAAGGGGAATGATGGAGAATCGAGGAGGCAGCTGCGCGCATGCTGTGTTTATTCACTATCCCCTCCCTCCCTCCCACCCTTCCCCACACTGCCACGCCTCTCCTCGTTCAAGATAGACGCTCCCCCGACGCGGGAACGACTCGCACAGAACACGCCCGACAACGGTTCTTTTTAGGCCTCTTCCGAAAATAGAGGCGCGCGCGAGACGAAGTACTGGAGACATGTAGTAAGATGGATTAGCTTATTGTTTTAGTGTACGAACGTACGTGTGATCATTGGAGCATTAAGTGGGTGGGGGTGCTTCCGGACTCAACCACCCCCCCCCCCATTCAAATAGATAAAATAATTATTAGTTGCTTAGGCCTATCATTCGCATTGGGTGATAAAAATATATTCTTAGAAAATCGTAATTGTCTTCAAATATTATAACTTAGCACCTAATTTTCCAAATTTTCCATACCTCAAGACTCCTCAAAGTTATGAACCCCCTTCCTCCACCCCCCAAAAAAAACTGAAAAAGTGATACATCAGCTAACCTAGAAATTTCACTTCAATTTCACATTCGCTTGGCAAAATCTTCATGAGCCGAAATATGCCGTTCGGTTCGTTTTGAATTCAGCACACTATTTGAGATAAGTTAAAAATGATTAAATTCACACTGTCACGGATAAACCTTACTAAAGACAGAGAATAGAACGGAAAATGGTAAACTTCCATCTTTCCATTAGCATACTAAAAGTATTCTATGCTTGCCTTACTATGTAAACTATTAACTTAAAAGATTAACATTTTAACCATTTTTTATAGGTAAGACATTCAGTTACCTAATTCGTATTCCAAGTTAAAAATCATGGAAAATTCTCAGTTAACTGGAAAATTATGTTGTGTAAAAATAGTAGAAAATGGAATAACTGCAGAAAAATATTTTACGTGTCGATAATTACACATTGTTCGGTGACACTCGTTCCGTGATTGGACAACTGCTAATTTTTCTAATCCTGATTTTAAAAAAAATTTTCATAACTATTAATTCTAATTTATGCAAGGTTTTTATTATCTCAAGATAAATTAAACGTCGTTTGTATGTACGTTTAATTTATCATTCTTTGGTAATGTTGCTAACGCTCCACAATTACCAAGTTTATTTTCTCAAATAATCAAACTCTTCAATAGTCCTACAAGATGTTACAAAACCAGATAGGATATGAATCATAAACGATATAAATAGATGTATCCCGCTTTAGATAAAATATTTGTAAAGTGTAAGGGTCAGTTTCATTCAAAGCGAGTGAAAATCCAACGACGATGACGTCATTCATTTGATATCGTTTTCTAGCTGAAATGAGAGCATGTCTGCAAAGCATGTACTCTCTTGAGTTCATGAGTGGATCTTGTCACGCTATGGTTGAGGGTGAGAGGTTAAAGTTCGGATTCAAGGAATATTTTCGCTTATTTTCTGCCTGACATCGTGCAAGAAATTTGATACATTCAATTTTGTNTAAAGTTCGGATTCAAGGAATATTTTCGCTTATTTTCTGCCTGACATCGTGCAAGAAATTTGATACATTCAATTTTGTATAACGTTCTCAATTCCGTATGAGTAGTTTCAAATTATAATTTCATTAGAAAATGTTTATTTGGCTCATTTATTCACGTTTATGAAGTATTATTTAAGAAAATAGTTGCCCGAGAAGTATTGAAAGGAATCCAAAGAAGAAGAAAAATTAAAGTAAAATATTTCTCACATGTTATAACTTCGCGCTGTCTCAAACTTAATTAAAATAAAAAACTATAGGAGAAATCGACGTATAAAACACATATACTGATCTCAGGCTTAAGGTTATCCGCGTACATGCAAACAAAGAACTGATCAGAAAAGTACATCCACCTCATTGAAGTTAATTATTATTTTTAGTTCAGTGTGTTAAGTATTATACAAATTCCAATGGATCCTTATTACATTGTATAAGATAATCTTCAAAGCCTTCTTAATGTAAACACCAATCGTTATTTTTCTTCATATTGAGTTCAGGGAATCTTAATATTAGGTATGAAAAATATGCGGTAAATGTAAATATTCAAATTTGCTTCCGCCAGCAAACGTGAAACATTCGTTGTATAATTCACAAATGTGTCTTTTCCATTTTCTTATCCCGATTAGTTCGATTTATATCCAATTTTAATATTTTTTTTTTCCATTAGGTGTTGTTTTCTGAAATAGAATAATGATCTGTTAGCGTTTCGCACTGTTCGTCGCAACGCCAATCTTTTTTCCTTCTGCCCCATTTACTTAATGGATGGGAGATCTTAGTTCGTAAACTCTGTGATAGTGGAACTTACATTTGAAAACCTACTTACACTGCTGGGACGAAATCGTAATGAATTAAATAAAGTACCCATCTTCCTGCTGCTGGAAAGAAATTTCATTTCTGAAATCTAAGTGACTGGTCGTCTTATTCAATTATGATCACCGCACGCTCAACTTCAGTCAGCTATCTCGACATCGTTGGAAGTAAACAAAAAGGAGACGACGAGGAAGAACCGGCGCCATAGCGCTCTAGTTGCAAGATTTAACAGATTGTGTTGCGGTACTTACAGCGTCTTGTACGAACTACTAGTATTCATGCTGAAAATGACTCGTATCTTAAATCACTCAATTATATAAATGAGAGTCATCATTATATCATTATTTACTCAATGTGTTACTTATTAAAACTTTAAAAAATTATTGAACAAATCCATGTTCGTTATGTTTATTAATAAAAGAGTAGATATTATGTCACTTTAATTTTTCATTATATTTCGTGTGTGATAAGCAGATTTACAGTGTTTGGTACCACAACATAGTATCAACGTTTAATTTATTTTTTCCATGTATAGTAATTAATATTCTTTTCATTATGAATCAACTACTGTAGCCTGATGAGAACCGTTATTTCCCTATGAAAAACACGATAGATTTTCGGATAAGTCTCATAATTCCAAGAGAAATTTTAAATGAAAATATTGTAACGCAAAGGTTTTTGTAGATTTGCGTTGTAGAAGTCAACGATAAAACAAAATATAAACAATTTTGTTTCAAATTAACTTCTTTTTAACGAGTTTGTCTGCTTAATTCATCGCCACATCCACTACGAAGAGATACTCGTAAATTCAATGTCACATCTCCGTCGCGGAAGATTTCGTGAGCTCTCGTATAATTGACTGAAGTAGTTGAAGATAGATGGAGAATATCTACTTCAATAAACACTTAGAGCGTGTAATATTTTACCGGAATGTTCTGGCATGTTGATTCTAAAAGGTACCACAGGTCCAGTACGTTTTAACATGGTTTTGGAATAAGTATTTTGGAGACAATTTTCGTTGAATGTGCTACGCTTTTTAGTATACCAAAATAAACTCTCAAATTCCTTCTCTCAAATTTTGAAAATTTTCTGTTACACATTACTATTGATTCTTCCAGATGTACTGACAATTTTCTTACATTGCGTTTTTCGTTTCTTATTTATGAAAACAAAAGTAAGAACCCCCCCTCCCTCCCTCTTACCTTCTAAATGAAAGACAAATACGAATTTTATGTTTTTACAAATCAGATAAGTAATCTCATTTATCCTGTGTTTTATAAATAATACACAAATAATTATATTTTAACGTATAAATTATATATAATTCATATAATTAAACCTTAGCATGTTTTGTAATGGTGTTGTAGGGCTCGCCAACACCAAGGTCATTAGAGCCCTTGCAGGTGTGGGAATATGCAGTTTCGCTCCGTAGAGAAGAACCGACATGACTCTTCCCCGTGTGTGAGACTCGCCGAATAACTCGACCATACCCACTAAAAATACCCTGCTGAATTCGCAAAATATCTAAACACAAAGATGATAAGAAAGGCAGAATAAACTTGCTAATACATTATATTAAAAAATAAATTTATTTTGAAAAATATAATTTTCCAAACAAAGGAAGAATGAAAGGAAAGAAGAAGAGGAAAGAAGAATGCAATTTTAAACCCTCTCGAGAACTTGTGGGAGAAGCCCCGATCTAATTATTAAATTCAATAATTTATTTACATGATCAGTTTCATTTCCGAGAATTGTTGGCAAATCTGCAGCCAGACCAATGTTTATCCGTATTCCGATGTATTTTCTGCAATCAGTTAGTAAGTGACGCACTGTCAGAGAAGAACAACACACTCACATACGGGTTGATCTCCAAGTTGCAAGAGATACCGATCAATAATGAATGATATACTGATGTAATAGTGATACCGATGAATAATGAATGTGTGTGTGTGTATATATAAAATCTTTATTAGAAATGGTAGACAGGTTGAAATACATCTGCCCAGTAAAACTAAGGATTTAACACGGAACCAGATGCTTTGTTCATCCTACCCATTGGAGTGAAAATGGATGCTTAATGAACCAGAGATAGTGACGTGGACTGAACTTAATGACTCGGATTTACTGCGAACAAAGTAATATTTTTGGAGACCAGTATTTCAGTAGGCAAGTTCATACCGAACAGATCCCTCCATATTTCTTTATTCCTGCTGTTTGTTCAAACATCATTTCATACAAATTTCAGATTTTCAGATTTGGAGTCATAATAAGTTAGATTGTTCATTGTCCACAAAGTTGTCGAAACTCAAATGTGCAAAGAGTACATAACTTTTTTCATTTGAATGTGAAATGTGTTCCAGGTCAGAGGGAATGCCCCTCCCCCTATCTCATCCGGAAATATAAGTTGTATTGAAACTTGTTTTGTTTAAAATATAGTAACTTTAAAATTAATTAATTTACGTGAAGTTTTCAGTAGTTTAATGACACAAGTTCTATACAAATCTTTCAAATCAAAGTAACTTTAAACATTAATGCAGTTCCAGCGAAAGAAAACACTCTGGCTATGGGCTTGGACCTGTCTCGTCATTCTCGGAACCCCTTGTGACTGCCAACAATGATATTCATTTAACGTCCCATATCCTCCTAAAATGTTATTTATAGAGAAATTCACTTTGCATGCAAATGGGCTTTGGATGCTAGTTTCGATGCCGCCTGCAGGCACTCGCTCGCCGTCTGCTTCGTTGCAACGTGAGCTGCTTGAGAATCTGCAGACGCCGAATGCATTCGTGGGCGCTTCCATCACAGACGCCGACGTCGCGGCGCTTTCCTCCCCCCCCCCTCAGACGCATCGCCCTAAGCGCTTAGTTCACTCCCATGCGGAACTCCAGTGATATTAGGGAAAAGAAAACAAATTCTCGTCTAACGATATTTGACTTCACTTCACCTTCAGTGCTTTTTTGGAAACTGCAATTGATATCAAAAATTATTTAGAAAAGAAAGTATTGATTATAACTGTTAATAAATAAGGCAAAAAAGAATAAGAAAACATATTTACAAATTGAACTTTTTAAGAAACAGGGTAAATTCAATCGTTCGTTCGGGAATAAGTTACAGTTCAAAATATAAAGTAATTATTTTACTTTTTTCTTTACTTCAATAATATGACTTTGTCTTTCATTAAGTTTGCTAATTTGGTGATATTTAATTATATTTATCAACAAGTCACTTAAAAAATTTGGAAATAATTTGTTGTAAGAAGTATGACCAGTAAATGTTAATTCTGCTCTGAGAAAAAGAATATTAGTGCCAAACTTCTTTAGCTCTTCTGTGGGACGAGTTTGATATAGTTTTATATTTAGGAAATTAAATTATAATGAGCATCTGGAATGTACCCATATTTGCTCGCGAATTGATACATTCCAAGTCTCTTTTTACCCAGACGAGATTTAAGGTGGGCATTTGATTTTACTACATATCTCTGAAATTGAACATCTTAACGAAAAAAACGTGCCGAATGTGTATTATGTATTTCTGATATATCAATAAAACTATATTGCTAAATAGTTTTGCCCGGCGTTTCCACGGGCTTCTATACAATATTCTTAATTCATGTGTTAGTTTCCATACTTTCGTGATAATAAATTTTCATTTTTCTTAATTTCAAAAATTGAGTACCATACAAAATCACTCACAATATTGTATGCTAATATATACGTAAGTACGAATTATTTTAAAAAGAATTATTTTAACAGAAGGAAAATACACTTTATACAGAAAGCTTAATAAACAAAGCGCATAGTTAAGACCTCTGAATTCTGTGGTTTTCATTTCACTTTCAGTTTATGTACTTCAAAGCCTTTATATAAGTTTCCTTCTACGATTCGGTCAAGCACTTATATTATACGTTCAGCGGATTGTTCGCCGCATATAACGCAATCTAACTCTGGCGGACACATTAGCTTCATAGTCAACTATCATGCGGGTGAAGGTTCACATCTACTGATTTTGATTGTCTTTCTGCTCTTGTAGTTCATTCTTATTAACTATACTTTGCTTTCTAGTCGTAATAATCCTGAGAAGAGTCATTTGAAATTTCATCAATTATTTTTTCCGATTTCCATGTCACAGACATTTCATAGAATTCACATTTATATAGATGCTCACTGCTGCGGGTTCAGAGGGTAGTGAGATCGATCGTAAGTCCTGTTGGATTTTCATAGCTCGAAATCCTAAGCCCCATTGCCAAGGAAATTCTGATAAAATTGTTTTATAATTGGTAATGGTGCTTAAAGACCGTAGTTGGTCATAGTCACTGCATGGAACTGCAGAGACAGTTTAAGAAAAGATATCTTTGAATGTTCCTTTCTCCTCGTTTCCTTCGTTCAGCGTCAATGCTTGTTATGGAGATTTATTACTGAGACTCCGGGGAACATGATTTGCAACACAGCACTTCCCTGACTACAGCACTCTTTCTTCGCTTCTCATAAATATCCTTTGAATTGATAATCAGTTATGCGGCGCGAACCGAGGACACCGGCTGTTGTCTCAATCGGTGCGAGAGCAAACAACGGATTTGCACTTAGGGTGTGGGTGGTATGAAACACTTCGCTGACGGAATATTTTGCTGTGGAAAGCAATAAACGAAAGTGGGTCCAGGATTTTGTCACTTTATGAAGTATACATTGTCTAATAAATTGAAATGAAAGTATTTTCTTTTACGTCACTCACTCTCTGATTGTCTATATAATCTATTAATATTCCATTCGATGTGAAAATATATTAGAGACTATCATTATAAGATACAAAACTGATTTATTTCATGATCACTTGATGGTTAAAATTACATATTCACAATGGATGAGGACGACAACGAGACACTAAATCAGCCATACGTCTTTACATTCTGACAGAGTGTAAACCCTAATGCATGATAGTAACGATGCTGATTCACATGTATGGCAGATTTAGAATTTTAATATAAACCTACCCAATTATCAATGTTTTTAAAAAAAATTGACATGTGAACATTTTATTACTGGTATATCAACACTTTTATGTGCAACCTAATGGAATGGAATGAACCTGAAGACGACCTCGAAACGTTGTTGTCCTCATCCATTGTGAACATGTAATTTTAACCATCAAGTGATCATGAAAAAAATCAGTTTTGTATCTTATAATGATAGTCTTTAATATATATGCACATTTATTGGAATATTAATAACTGTTTTATCTGTTGGCAGCAGTTTTATTGTACAGGTGGCAGTATGGTTATCCCATGCTTGCTCAATGCGTTACAAACACAGGGTAAACATGTCGTAGTAGGTAGTGGTCCAAATTGATTTGTAACATGTGTACGATTTTGGAGTTTGGAATGGGTGTATTTTTTTAATGTATTTCTAAGTAGTTAATTTAGGTACGTATTTTTTGTTATCTTTCACTGTAAAGATTGCTTGCTTGTCTATGCTCATTTTTAATTTGTTTTTTTTTTTTTTTGTCTTATCGCTTTGATGATGATCTAAATGCAGAAAACAACATCTCTATTTCATCTGTGTTTATTTAGTGCCTGATTTCATTGTTATAAACAATGATCATATACTTTTCAATTTATTTTGATGTCATTTGGTAACTGGAAAAGTGTTCCAAGAAATATTCCTAAATTGAAATGTAAATCCACGTCTAAGGACTAGATACCATTTTTTGTATATGTTGGCATCAAAACCTGTGTTATATTTTACGCATTTGTCCTCAGGTTTAGTGTTTGGACCTTAGAATTTTGTGTAGTGTTCCAACCTCCCTAAACATTCTTCGCAAGTATTGAGGTGTTTCCTTTTTTTGTCACATTCAAATAAGGGTTGGAATGAAGCAGCTGAAGGAGAATGTTCTATTCTGCCCTCAATATGTACATTTCTTTACGAGTTATACTGGTAAAATGTCGGTTACCTGTTTACCCTGGTTATTCAGAGTTATCCTGGTAAATGGTGGAATCGCTAGACCCCAATTCCTGACGACTAGTTATTGAATGTGTGTTACAAACAAAAAGAGGAACTGTTGAAATTCCATGTAACATCACACCTCAAGCCCTGATGAATTTGAAATTAAATAAATTAACATCTCCGTGTCACCGTTGATAACTTCTCCAGTCCCTTCCTCGCCGAAGATCCGTGATAGTAGAGGAACAAAAGTGAATTAATGAGATACGTGTTTTCGTTTGTTGAATCTTTCATCTCCGTAGCAACATGGGTGCAGAACTCACGTCGCTGCTGCTCCCGATGGGAGATACTTCCCGCCTTGAATGGCGGGCGTGGTTCTCTTGTTCCCCGAGTGGCGGTGCTGCTCCAATGTGTTCCCCCACCACCTCCATTCGAACCCACGCGCCAACAACGGAAGAGCAACATCACATTGCGCCTGACGCTCGTTGTATTGTGAAGAAGGAGCACTCAGTATCGTGCAACTTTTGTTGACATCTAGTTCCGATGTCATTAGTCAATGACTCCAGTAGTCAATGTAAACTACTGGAAGGAGCACTGGAAATTCTTCAGTCCGATCAAAAATTCCCCCCCCC
>NNCF01126357.1:186049-211920 GCA_002313205.1 Laupala kohalensis | reverse complement strand
CTGTGCAAAATTTTGAATTATTTTACTTATATTCCTTATGAGCTTATATGTAGAAACATTCGCGGGGTTACACTTTTTTTTATATGCTGGCAAAAGTATCGGATTAACATGGCGAAAAATACTACTAAAGCATAGCAAATGAAAATAGGTACGCAGTGACTTAAAGATTTTCTTACCTTACGCGACATTTACTAGAATAATTCACCAAAAAGTGTGGGAAATAGTGTTCTAAGGGAAATAGCAGCCGCCTCCCGAGACTCAAGACAATGCAATCCTTGTCAAAAATGAGTCAAACGACAATCTACATTTATTATCGAGTTTTTAAATCACTAAATAATTGTCGTCCTACAGCATTACAAATCAGTAGAACGAATTATTTATTAATTAATTAGAACTCGTTTGGTGAATATTTCCAAATTCGTGAATAGTTGGCTACTTGATTTCAGTCCACGAGGATATACTGCCTTGAGACTCATGATAAAGTATGTAGACTCGAGTTTCAAGTTAACATTTTGGTAACAGTTCATTGAACTGATGTTTATATAGACGTTAAATTGGACTTTAGTTGCCTTTTATTGGTATTTATTTAATTATAATCTGTCTC
This sequence comes from Laupala kohalensis, assembly GCA_002313205.1. Lineage (NCBI taxonomy): Eukaryota > Metazoa > Arthropoda > Insecta > Orthoptera > Trigonidiidae > Laupala > Laupala kohalensis. The sequence continues at coordinate 211,316 of NNCF01126357.1, read as the reverse complement.
ATTTATATTTTTAATCAATTTCATTTAATTCGTTACTTGGCGTGGGAATTTCTTTTGAAACCGCGTCTTTCTTTCGTGTTAGTATATTGAGCTCCACCCCAACGAGTCAGGAATTCATTGAAACGTTTCAGGTCCTTTCAGAACCAAACCCAGCTATGTGATTGTTTGTTGGATTGGAATGGTGGTAGACTTCTCAACAAAATTTAATTGATATTAACTTTGAAATTATTTGTCTTTGTTCTATATTTACTTCCATTGCTTATTTCACGTTGTCAATTTTTTACCGAATTGTAAATGATCATGTACTGGGAGAGGGGCCTCTCTCCTTCTTGCTATGCGCTTGCGTGAAACACATTTCTGGCAGCGGTCCTGCATTGTAGATGTCAAGAATAACATTTCTTACTCACTCAAATAAATGCATTATTTTAGTAAAATATTCTTTCAAGTTCTATAATTGTTGTCTAGAAAAGTTAATTCTAGTCGAACAATATTAAGCATATAACTATTGTAACAAGGTTTGGACTATACTTCCAAAAGTGGGTAAGGCATACGCCCCCAAAGGCAAGGAATCGCTTGACCATCTGGGCTCTAAACAGTGGAGTGTTGGAGGCTAAAGAACCTTGTATGATTCTTTAGGAGATCCTTCGTTAGTTTTGACAAGTTCAAAACTACGACAAATGGGATCGGTTGAAAGGGTAAAGGTGATTTGTATGTAGCTTCAAACCACGAAGTCGTTCCTCACTAGAAAGCTATAAATCGAATGTTTCTTCAGACGCTTCCACTAAACTGTCCTTTCTATGGAGACTACTCCCATGAATTTATGTCCGGACTGTGTTACGTTATTATCTTCTAATGTACCAGAACATGTAGGACGAATTTATCAATTGGAATAATTACTAATAGTATGAGTTCAGAACATATATTAATGTATCGGAATATAAGAACTGAGTAATGGGGATAGATGGTAATTTATCCTATTCCTGATTATCTCTGCGTTTGGGGGAATATTTCGGCAACACGTCTTGGATGATTCCAGAAAGAGTAGAACAGCCATGGCTCCACAGATATTTCAACACGCATCAAGGTCGTAGACAGAAGTCTATTTCGGAGAGTACCACTACTTCTCGCCGAAAAATAGAAGTTAACTATAAAGTTATTTTTCCTTAATTTTTTTTCAATAGGTTGATTTATGTCATAGTTAATTAACAATTTGTACAGATAAAGTACTTTCATTACAACTTATGAAAACTTCAGCGAGGGATCAATGCATATTCACGTGATGAAACTCTAAAAATGTTTTCATACTGTGAGAAAAGAATTCAGTCTAATTAATGGGACGTTCTCTGCCATTTAGAAAAATATATAATTCTTGCATAGAGGACAATTTATTTCTCTTAGGTTATGAAGCAGCTATGTCACTATTCTATGTGCCGAGCCACTATGGTTGATCATCACCAGAACTATTAGTCTTAGTGACCCTGCATTCGCAGCGCACCCCATGTCGTATTATAGTGAACCAAACCCAGAGGAAGACGTTTGTAGTCGAAATGTTGGCTAGTTAGTTGAAATAAATTGACCTAAACGTAAGATTTATATTTATGTAATTTAAGTCCCTTATCTTTCCTCTGGATTGTCTTCGTGGGATTCAAAGGTTATTTGTACAGCATAATTATTAAATTAAAAAAAATATTTCCTTAATTCATATTTTTGCCTCTTAAAATACTTCTATAAGTGTGACCAAGGGGGACAAGAGCTTCCCCCTCTTGAATACTCAAAAAATGAAAGCATAACGGAAATAAAAAAGAGTGTACATGAATATCATTCAAATTTCCGAATCATTCAACGTTAATCATTCATCTGGTCAAGACCACAACCGAATAACACTTGCATTGTATTAATTCATGATTACTCCACACATTCATGTACGGTGATCTCACTGCCCCTCCGGCAAGTAATTAAATAACTATCTGTAGCCCACATCGGTTGAGAATATAAATTCTAAACTCGACGAGTTTTAGAAAATTTGATAGGACGTTTCTGCACACTTATTGCAGAGAGGATATGAAGTATGTACTTTGTCCCCTAATAGATTAAGACCTCTCCCCCTTTCTCTCTCCCAAAACCTGTCTACGCCCTTGTTGGCATAGTCTCCAAAAACAATAGAAATCGTATCTTGGCGATGCTGCTGCTCGAGTTGCTCGAGCTGAAAGCGACTCATTCCACAATGTGACGACCCTCTGTTCCCCTCCGGTCATCCATCCCCTTTTCTTCCGCAGCGGGACACTGCCTCTGGGGATCCCCTAGGCGGAAGAAAGAATTGGGGAAGAAATCCTGCCTGCGTGTACCCAATGGGCATGCGATAGTCGTGAGCATGAATCACGTGTTACTAAGACTTTGAATGAAGGAAAAGGAGAATAAGAACGAGAAAGGAGGAGAGTCTCACACACTACAACAGACCGGAAGATCGCTTCCTCATTATGTACGATAGGTTATCACTCACCAATATATTTAACAGTTTCTTAAGTAGAACTCAATAAGTAATCGCTAATACGTCGTCTCGTCACCGAAGCTTTCGTAATAGGTAACCTAAAGAAATTAAGTCATATCTTGTTTGATAAAAAAAAAAGGTGTATCCTTTGCTTTCTAATGGTGTATGGCCATAATTTAAAGAAATTGTACAATTTTAAAAAGAAAATGAGAACGACATTCATCTTAATTGATAATATATACAAATAATAAATTAATTAATCATATTTTAATAATTTGTCGTCACTTCCACTTACAGTATACAACTCATTTATCTTAATATATAAATGTACTGTCAAAAAAGCAGTACAAACAGCGTATGACCACGTGGAGGACAATAAACTACTTTACTCTCCGGAAGCAAGCAAGGGGCCATCCCATCAATTCCGATCAAGGGCCCTAAGGCAGGCAGATTCAAAAATTTCAGCAAAAATTACTAGATAAGATAAAAAGTTAGCTTCGAGTTATAATACTAATAAAAGATCTAGGGGTTATAATACTAATATAATAAAAGAAATGAAGAAATAAGGAGTTACACGATAAGAACAGAAGAATACACTCTAAAGAGAAAATGAGGATTTTAGAGAATGTGTAACAAAATTAGGAATAATACGTGACGCATTAAGAAGATAAATTACTCGGGATAGTAGATGAGTATCCACTTCCTTGTGGTAGGGAACAGAAATTTGTGAAACCAATTAAGCAAAGAGACACGACAATGAATTAAAATAATATAAAGAATAGATTTAAAAAAATATAAACCTTGTAATGACCAGGTTAAAGACAAGGCGGTCTAGAAGATCCTAGGCCAAAATACTTTTTTTTTAAAACTAATATAATCGTAATAATATATATCGAAGGCATTTTTTATTCAATCACTATTAGAAGGGTTCTAAGTCTTCGAGTTATCGGCACCCCGAAAGTGAAATAAATGTTGACGTAAACTTATTTATATTAAAATATATAAAAATGGTCAAATAGTCTTTTTTAATGTATTATTTACGTATTTGGCTTTTATTTTTGTTGTCACTAGGTTATTTTGTTTAAATAATTTCAATGGCTATATACTTAGTTTATACTAATTTGAACTTCACAACTTCCATCGAAGTACTCGTTTTTTAATGTAAACAAATTAATTCAATTTTCTTCTGTTTTCAATACTACAGTAGGAATTACTCTAATGTGTGTGATTTAAAATTAATTATTTTAAAAATAACAGGCAACAATCGGGATTACACTATTAAATAAAATGAAGAGTATTTACGAAAGACTTCTTCTTAACACCAAAAGAAACTACATTATTTTAATAGCCTACGGGCAACTAATGTGACACTTGGTAATTGCTTATAGGGTGAATAGGGGGTATGAGCTTTCTGATTATGTAAATAGTGGCATTGGTTTGTGAGTGTAGGCAACAGAGACCTGAGTATGCGTATTTACCTTATTTGAGTCATGTTCTCTGTTACCAGAACATAGGTGTTGTATTCCAAAGTTATACAATTATAAATCAAATAAAAGCTAAATAAAATACTCACAGTCCAATAAATGAAATGTTGTGAGGAATAAATGTTTGTATATCACCCTATGAAAATATTTTCCTTAAATTTACTGAGCAACTGAAACCATTAATATTGAGATGTAACTAAAGATGGATAAAGTATTTCAAAGAAATCATTGAAATTATGTAGAAGACATACTGGATTATTCAACATATTCTACAGCAAGTTAGTAATCGTGGAGTAATACGTCTTATCTTTCTTGAGCGTACCTTATCTTCGTATATCCTATATTACAATGATCGCACACATCAACGTTGCTATCTGAGAAGAATTTTTGCGACATATGTTGATATTTTATATGAGTACCGTTCACAGAATATATACAGAATTCGGGAATTTTGGGCGTCATCGACTTGGCAATTGAGAGGTGCTCAGGGAATTCATTGTATAACATGCATCTTGACAATGCAGTTCGATGATATAAGTTTAACAAACCTCCCAAACCCGTGCCATATATGTGTAAGATAGTAACAAAATAAAATTGCTTTATATTTAGTCAAAATGATTTCCTATCCTTCAGGGTGTTGATACATTTGTCATGATTTTAGAAACCTTTCCCCCGTTTGATTATAGAAACAGTGTATCCGAGCACATTTTGAACTTCTGTAGATGCAATTCGACATATATTTTCCATTCTTGACATCGCATGTAATTTATGGCTCCTTTCAGTGTTTGTAATGATGTGTAAGAATATCTCTAACTACAGCCCCCCCTCCCCATCTTATCACCCCACCCTCCCGCATCCTGTTTACATCCTCCACACGCACATGCGTGATCTCCCACTTGGCCACCCCTGAAGTCTCCCTTCCCTCTGTCATTTGGTGTGCTCCTCCACCTCCCTCGCCCGATCTAATCCTGGCCCCTGGCGGCGGGCCGTGCGCACAGACCACCTCCTCGTCTCCTTTCCCCACGCCCCTCCAGTGCTCAGACGCCTCCCGCTCCGCGTCGCTGCGCCGCCTCCCGCCATTCTGTCGCGAGCGACGTATCGTCTAAGATCGCGCGTCGTCGCAGCCGCCGTGTCAGCTCTGCGATGTGGAGACCTTTGCCGCTAGTTCTGGAGCTGGAGCGTCGACGCCATCCAACACGCATGCGTGGACTCTGACCAGAAATGCGCGCGCGCGCGATCGCCGACGATACATTCCATCCAGAGAATTTTTATACGCGTTAATATTTTTTTTGTACTCGCGATTTTGTATTTACGTGTACATCTTTTGTGCCTTGGATTAGAATCGTGTAGTGAGAGACGGTATTTTGATAGTATATTCCTTTTTGGGAAGGATATTTTTGAGGATTTTGGTGGTGAACTGTGTTTGCAAGACTGACTAGTGAGGACTGATATTGAAAGTGTTTGTGTTGTGTGTGTACATTCTTGGATAGAACAGAAGGAACTGTGATAGCCTGTACAAAGAGAGTGATCGAACAAATCGTACCGAACGTGTTTCGAGAACTTTCGAAAACCACACTGCATCGTCAACGTGAGGGACTGTGATCACTGCGCGTGATCTCCCCTTGGCTTTTTTTACCTCGTGATGCTGGTGGTGTTTTTCTGCGTGATGCTCAAGATGCTGGAGCTGTCGAGCGCCCACGTGACCTCACCGTCGGCCAATGGCGAAGAGCGGAAGAGGCTGCGTGCGAGGAGACAGCGAATGCCTCGTCGACGCAGGGGTGAGCTTCCGTCTATTTCGGGATACGAACCCTCGCCTTTCTCTCTCTCTCTCTCTCTCTCTGTCTCCCCTCTCAGGTCTACCAACCCTGTCAAAAAACTCGTTTTCCACAGAAATATTAATTTTTCTTCGTTTAACATGCATATGTTTAAGACGTACTTTGTTAACTTCACTATATACTGTTATTTCCCTTTCAAAATCTTATCGCCTTATACCAATATTCTTTCTCTCTTTGTCCTCCCCTCAGGTATATTTACAATGGTAGTTAATGTATACATAGCAATTGAATTTTTCTGGTATAATGAGCTTGATTTGAGAACAACAAATGTAGTCCCCCCTCAAAATAAATAAAGACAGACAAATTAACTAGTCCGTACACTTCCTTACTTCTATTTAAATTACCAGCTAAATTTTTATATTTATATATTTAATTGATAAATTATGGTTTGATTTATGCGTGTTTCAGTTCATTTTGAGCGAGGTATTCTCATATTTCACTAGAGGCCTTTCAATATTTACTAAGAGGTTGGTATCACTGCGGTCTTAGAGACACGTGACTAAGAATTTTCGAGGGAAGGTCTGATTTATTAATATAATACAATGAAGTTATAAGAATAAAATTATATACTGTGGTGTTATTTGGTATCCGGTGAATTCTACATATATAATTATTTTCAACTTCTACTGACTTAACATTTAATTTTGATATGCTAGTGGCCCTGTCCGACAATTTGTTCAAATTTTTAACTGGTTATAATCGTAAACTGTGGATTATTTGAGCCAATGCATCATTCCTAAATTATTTTTTTTCGGAAATTCCTTTACAACAAGTTTCTTCAAACCATTTGGATCTTTGAATGTTTAGAAATAGTTTTTCTAAACAAAACCACTGATCGTTCGAATACTCCTAGATAGAGACACTAGAAGATCATATTGCACATTTATTTGTGCAGTTGCAGCTTAGCTGTACAAGTTTGAAACTGGAGACATGGAAAAATTTATCTTCAGTTATCAGTGTCTATTTGAACACGATTGTCCGGTACGTCCTGTTTCCCTTAGATAATGAAGTCGGTCTATGCTAACACGCTCAGGGTGACCTACAGGAGAAACCTCAAGACGCTCCTGAGTATTTGTGTCTGCAAAAAACGACGAGGCGAATCGGCGAATTCTGCCAGACGCTTTGGCAGGTATTGCGAAAGACCTCGGCGGCTTGGACGACGAACTACATTTCAACCAAAGGCATACCTCAAGTTGTTCAGGGACGAGAGTAAAAGCCTTTACCATTAGCATCATTACAATTTCATTTTCTTCTCGCATAAGATTTCTTAAAACAAGTGTCACATCTTCTTGCCCTTCTCCCTTTTCACACCCTGATTTTTACTGAAAGTTGTAGTTTCCCAAGACGTGAATGATGAGGGGATGTGAAAAATATTACATGATTTAAAATACTCGTACACACACACGATCTGGATACGAAATGGAAAATACACACACGATCTGGACGCTGGATACGAAACAATGTGTTGGGACGATAGTATCGAATGATTTCTCAAGTATTACACATTTACAAATTTCTTTTTCGATCCATATTGTAGATGACTATGGAAGTGATCGCATTATGCCTGTTTGTTTTATTGTAACCATTTTTATTTTGTGATATTTTAAACGAAGAAATTAAATTGTGAAATCTTTCTTCGGTAATGAAGTAGTTTCGTATTTCAGAAAAAATCTTCCCCTTTTTAAATACCATGATAATGTATCGAAAACATTTGAGATAAATATATGGATACAAAAATGTCCTATGACGCGAAATTTAAATAGATAGGAAATAGAAGTTTTAACCGAAGAACTGGAGTGTTTTCATGCCTTCATAGAAATTCCTTTCTTATTTTGTAGTGATATGTCGTACTTATTTATCCTTTGGTCTTTGTCCCAATGACGAGCAAATCTTTCGATACCAATTCGAAGTCTCTTACAGATAATGTCACTAAAAGGAGATAAGCGTATTTTCGATCAAGTCAACGCGTATTCTGTCACGTACTGAAACTTTTCTCTTAGCTGTTCGAAAGGTCTTCTTCAACATTGGAAATGTTAAATCCGCCTCTGCCTTAAAGCCCTTGATCGGAATTGATGGGATGGTCCTTTGCTTTCTTCCGGAGAGTAAATTAGTTTATGTCCTCCACGTTGTCACACGTAATTTGTAACTGTTTTTTGTAATATTATGATTAATTTATTATTACTACAAGGTTTTATTCAACTTCACCGGTAATTTAGTTTTTTAGTCAGAGAATTAGTATGTTTGGGACAAAGTTTCAACTGAATTTTAAACCAATTCCCCCCAAACGATTGAGCTGAAATTTGGCTCACGTAAATAAACCTATGACAATTCAATATTATGTTTTCGAACTCAAATAAATACTTTTTCATTTTTTATTACTATTTTATTATCATCATTTATCTACTCAATGAGGACTCGTAACAGTGATTAGCAAAATAATGACGAAATATAAATGAAATTCACATCGTTGCACGTGATGACAGTTTGCTTATCTTGGGCCATTCCTTGTTATCTCTTATCCATCCTTTTTGTCAATAGCCCAATCTTCGCTAACGAAGATTTCCGATGTCTTATGTACTCGATTGCCTTGAAGAGACCGCGTAATTATTTCCTCCGGTTGCTCATGATTCGTTTAAGGGGATTCGAGATTTTGAGAGTTCCCTGTTAGAGATTTTAAAAATTCACAATTATCTTTCTTCACGTTAGCATGTCTCTCTTTTATGAGGGTTGGAATTCCATCCGTAGGGATTACCTATTTTTCTATTCGGTTACTTCATTTCAAATTCCAACGTCAAGTGTCAAGAAAAGGAGAATTCTGGATCCATATATTTTACCGTATCAACAAATTTTGGAATATTTCAGGAACCTGGAAAGATTGGAACATGTATTACAAAGTACACATTCACTGAGCTTTCACAGCGGCGAGACTAAACCCTGAATCACATATTATATGATAAAATATGTAAATATCCTCTGCAGAATAAGGGCGAAGGTGGTGATAAATTTTACAAAATTGCAACTAAATATAACATGAACATGACAAAGTATGAGCACTTTCGTACCATTAGTCTAAAATTTTCTTCCGTGGGAAAGAATTTGTCTGAGAACTATGAGTTTTTCGCTTCAAGGCGAAATGTTGAGTATTCCTTTATTAAGAGCTGCTCCCACAAATTTACGGAGGACTGGGAGAGAATCCTCGCATCTTAACTGATCTCCCACTGATATGGTCGATCCTTTGAAGTGGTCACGATGAAGTGGGAAAGATGAACGACTTTTAAGTGACGTTATGTATTTTCATAACAAAATGGCATAAGAATTCTGTTATCTCATTCTGGGAATCTGACCCCAATTACCCAGGATATTCACCATTCCGTTTCAGCTAGACAGAGATATTAATTTTATTTATAATACATCAGCTTTTGTATCAAGAAACGAATATTCCAATTTAATAAAAATGTTGTCTACATTGAGAAATCTCAAATAAAATTAAAATAAGTAAAGAAAAAGAATTGTTTTGCTTTTCTTCGTCTTCTTCTTCTTCTTCCTCTTCTTCGTCTTCTTCTTCGCGAATGGGTCACTTAGGACCACGCGGAATCAACACTTTCTAGCCTTCCTTTTGGCCCAGTATTCCTTCATGCGCAATGAGTGGGTCTGTTCGGATCCATTCTTTCTAAGTGTCCCTTGAACTGAGTTCTTCGCATTCGCATTGTGTCTGCGATTTTGGAAATTTTTTGATATATTTCTGTGTTAGGCTTTGGATAATATACACAGTGTTTGGTTCTTGGTCCTAGGATTTTTCTCATTATTTTACTTTTTTTTACTTCTGTTTGTGTTTTAATGTTTTATGTTGGAGATTAAGTGTCTCTGAAGCGTAGAGAGCTTCAGGTTTGATTACAGTTGTATGGTGTCGGATTTTCCAGTTCCAGGAGAGACTCTTTTTGTTGTATTATTTTTTCTTTGTTTCATAGCAGGATATTTCTTCATTCTTTTAAAACTTGCCACCACCTTGAGAGAACCATACCATTTCTACGAAATATAATCCATCCACCGTAAGTTTCCTCAACTTTTTAGCAAAGACGCATAATGTGTTGGCCCCAAATTTGTTTCTTTATATCCACGAATCATATAATCTGCTTATCGCTTTTAATAAATGATATTCATGAAATCAATTGTACCTTATTTTCTATTTTATCTAATTTAACCGTAGATTATTCCATCATAAAAAATAAAATTTATGGGCGTTTTCGAAGCATTGAGAAGCGTTATATTTTCCGCGAAACCCCAGTTATGTTTATCTGCAGATCAGTTTATAAGTTATATGCTTTCAACCGGTGGCAATCTCACATAATCTGTTTTTATTTTCTTTCTATTATTGTGTGCAGTCTTCACGCCTATACAGCTCTTCTCTTTGTTAGATTTTAAAATATTTTGTCTCACATTTTAATTAAAATTTCAATACCTGTTTATTTAGTGCTGAAAATAATTAAAAATTTCCTTACGTATTAAATGGGTAATAAAATAGATTGAATGATGTTAAACATAATAGGGGATATAGTTTTATTATGTTTATGCCAAACCAGACATTTAGCCAGAAATTGATTTCGGAGGGGACCCAGACGTATTACAAAAAAAATTATTGATTTTAACTTTTATGTTATTTGTTCTTCAAATATTTACTTTTTGTTTAATTAGTGTTATTAATTTCAATGTTGAATTAATTACAATTGTAAATAACACTATTTTACTCTTAAACATGGAAGCTGAAAGCATGACGAATGAAGGTAAAGATTTACTTTGAGATATATCCAAATACAAGTATTTGTTTGGCCCTGTCCTTTACATTGCTGAGAAGACAGTTAAGAGTTGAATCTTTCCCTCTAGATCGCTAACGGTTTACATCATCTGTAAGTAATGGAATGCAAAATAATGCATTGCTCATTTGTCTCGGTAAAACCTACTCGCGTTACGAGAACAGTTGGTTTTGCGAAGACGATAGCGATGTCGGAGCGAAAGCAAAACCTGATCCTATGCCGATGGTCTTGCTTAGTGGATAAGATGAGATGCCGCAACCACGCCCGCGAAGAGACCTCAGTCGAGGTGGTGGCGGCAGCGGCAGCTCGCTTTCTTGTGTATCTTGTAAGGCCACCTGCACCAACACACCCACAGCTGGCGTCGGCGATGCATTTACATATATCTCAGATTGTACTACATTCGTTGACCTGGAGTGCTACGTTCTCGGGGAATGTTCACACGCATGAAGTACATGTTTACTTCAAATGGCTGCAGACCGAATAAAACTGTTTGGACAATTCTAAACTTAAATTAGAATAATTTATAAAATGTGATAAAACGTAATGCTTAGTAAAAGTTGGCTAACAAAAATTAACAATTACAGTCGAAAACTTCGTTATTAGCTCAAAAATTAAAATAAATTTTCACTATTCTTACCTATTCGTCTACTTCACGAAAAATATCAATATTATTCGGAATATAAAAATATAAAGTTCCTCAGAAATATTATGCGCTTTATTGTACTCTATTCTCCAACTTGGTTTGAACAAAAGTTCGGACGAATTTTAAGTATTTTATAATTTAATTAATTTCTTTTCTGTAACATTGGAGTTCAAAAGAGGAAACATGTGGGAAGATAAGGCGTGTTTTCTAATAATCACTGAATGTACTCCCTCCTATATACAAAAGTATGCATTGCTACTGTGATACAATTTGAGATTCTGCTGGACTCTGCGGAATTTAATTATAACTGTTACTCGTCAACATTTTTAGCATAAAAGTAATTTAGGATGCGATTACTAACTTATTATGGACAAATAACATTAATTTTACTCTTTAAATAATACAACGTATCGACTTAAGATTTAAGTTATTCAAAGCACAATTCATTTTGTATTTATTCTAATAGAATATTTTTCATAATGTTTTCATTATTTGAAATCTCCCCCGAGAACGTTATCTTCATTCGCAGCAATTCCTTTGATTGGCTGCCTGAACTCCTTGTTGCGAGGACCTCTCAATTTTCCTCATTATCACCCACTCTTTCTTTTCACTCGGAGTTCCGAATGGTCCGTCGAAGAGTCCGCTCTCAAACAAGATAAGACGTGGATGGGAGCGGAGGGCAGCGGCGTAGCTTCTTCCAAGGGCTTTCTGTCTTCGTGTATCTCCTCCACTCGTTGAAGCTCTCCTCCAGACCGCCTTAACGCCGTTTTAATGGGACGCTCCGAGACTTCGGTTCCCCACCACATGGCAAACAGTCTTCTCCTCGTGGAAACGAACCTTTTTCACCGCCTGAGAAGAGTTTCGTGGAGTGTTTGTATTCCAACGCGATAACTTTGGCGATAAATAGAGTTCGTTCTGTTAAAGTATTGGTGAAAATAGAATCATCATGAATCACAGCACACTGTTATTTCAAGGGTTTAGTGGATAAAAATGTTAAGTAATATTTTGTAAGTTTTGAAAGGAATATACCTAAAAATATTACTCTGTAATATGTTTTTGTAATTTAAAATAATAACAATTTAATATATAATGTATGCTACTTCAATAGTCACACAAAAATAGACTTGTCAGTTTTCTGAAATTATTTTAAGTATACTTAATACTATTGTTTTCCATTAAAAATAATGTAATAGTGAAAATAAAAAAAGTTAAATAGTTGAACAATGTGACAAAACTGATCATTGTTTCATATTACAACAACCACCAGGGCAACTAAATTAAGTTTTTCTAAAATGGCACATAACTTCAACTGAACTCTTCATTTTATTAATGATCTTGAACTTACTAAAGAATTTGTCACTAAAGAAATGTTTATGGAGGTTCCCCTAAAACGGTTTTTGATTTGAGATCGCAGAGTATTCTCCAAAAATTATGTAACGTATATGTTCATTCATAACCTGAATATCGCCAACGGCACTGCTTCACATTTTTTTAAGGGAATTTTGAATGTAGTTTGACAAAAGTATGATAGAAATATAACCATTTAAAAGATTTACTGGCTTCGTAACTTCGCAAAACGCTGCAAAATACTTGTGTATTGTTTAAATCAGCGCTGTCCAACACGAAACGTTTTTTTTACGGCCCGCGAGTTGAAGAATATTTTACTATAAATTTTTAATCAAATGTGAGGGGGGCAGAACTTTGTGTTATATCCATGCTGTCAGAACTAATATTTGACGTGCATTACAATTTGTTACTAAATATTAAAAATACTTTTTAAAAATAAAAAATATATTATTCAATTCCAGCTTGAAATAATGCAAACTTGTTGTTAAGAATCAAAACATCGCGTTACAAATAAATCAATGCAACCCATTATTATTCGTCGGATAACTTTGCCAAACAGCATCCAGTGTCGGCCCCGCGGTCGCAAGTGTATAGAAAATAGCCCGTGGGCTACGATAAGTTGGATTAAATTATCAAATAATTACATCAAAAATATTTAGGCGTGGGCTGAAGATTCCTAATACTTCCTGCCATGTTTCTTTTATCGTCGGTCCTCGCAACAAGGTAATGAATGCCAACTCGTAGTAACTCTTCTGTAGCTTATTCAATGCTAGTCCACCGATTTCCGTACTAAAAGACGATGATTTGAGGAAACTCCTCCGAAAAACTCGTTTTTTTTTATAGGATACATAATTACCCCGTCATAAACATTTCGTGAAGCCGTTACCACGAGACTTGTCTGACGCCTTCCGCTTGTATTTCTTTCGTTATTGCTTCATCTTCCGGAGAATTCTCTGCAACCTTGATGCTTTTATGCCGCCGCTAGCATAACACATTTCCCGCATCTTCTTTCATTTATCATCATTCCTAATATAGACTTCACATTATACAGCGTCTTAGTCATTGTATACCCAAATCACGACCCATTACTATCACCGATCAAAATTTTAGTGCCATCAAGTTCGAAATTATTTCCATGATTGGGTGGACATTTAATTATATAATTATTTATTCAATACTGATTGCAAATTTGTAGTGCATTTCCTTTTTTATGTCATTTGTCATCAAGTTGCGGATGACACGAAATACGTATTCGAGGTTATGCTTTGTATATTTGCACATTCAACGTCAAGAAAAAGAATCCGAATATGATTTGCCAATTTACATTAATTTTCTGGAGTGAAATGTATTTTATGAAAAGAATGTTCTGGATTTTTTAGCTTTAAGATCTTTGCCTCCCTTCCCGCCCCATTTTTTTCATCCTGTCCTCCCTTTAGTGCTTTTCAGAATGACTTCGTTCTAGCTACAAGTAAGGTGTAGATACGATATTCTGTGAGTAGGAAGGGAGGTGTTGTGAATACGATCTTCTGTGGGGTGTTGTGAATGGTTAATGATATTTATATCATAATCTGAATAAATAATTTTGTTTTTCAGAAACTTTACTCGCCTTGTGTTGGGCCCAAAGCTTTCGAGTGGTTTAGGGACACTTCATGATTTATGTTTCCTAAGTCCTACGTTTGGTCTTTTTTCAGACAGTTTTTCTAGAAGTTCATTCCGAGTTTTTTTCGTTGATGTATTAAACATGAATGATCTATAATAATAAGAGGAGTAGATATGAATTAATACTCAATTTTCTTTTCTATTAGGATAATGGAAATTGTTAAGACATATTTTTCACACAGAGAAAACATCTAAAATATTCACGGTCAAGTTTTGAATTAGAAAAAAATGCGCAGCATTAACATAATTAATTGGACTTCCTCCATTGATTTTTTATATTATCAAACCTGTTTTTAAATCCTTGTTTTTCCACTCCAGAGATTTGTTCACCAAAGTTATTCATTCTTTAATATTAAATGTCAATTATGTAGCAATTTAAAAATATATTCAAATATATTTTCAAAAATGTTTTGTAACTTCATGAGAGCGATTCCTGTAAAACTGTTTGTTTACTGATTTACAAATAATCACCCTCTGTATTGTCTCCGTTATATTGGCATCGTTTTCCTACAAGACGTGCCTTTTAGAATAAATCGTGTATCGTCCCATTTTCACGTACACACATCATCCATTCCGCATTTACCGCTCCTATTGTGTATCCATATTATCGCTCCTTATGCGCTTCCACTCTTAAACACCCCCCTCGTTTCGTACTTCCTCGCTGTGGAGGGTCTTTTCATTGGCCGTGGGCGACCGGAAATGGAACTATAAAAGATATCGCCTTTTCTCTCGCACTTCCTCCCCTTCCGCCTGCGCCACGCCTCCGTCCAGTGAATGCGTGCGTGCGTGGGCGCTGTGCGATGTGAAGTGGAGGAGTCATTGAGGCATAAGCCGTATCGTATGTTATGGCGTACCTCAAGGTAGGGTGTTACTTGTGTAACTTCTTTAAGTTCATTTAAGTTAAAATTATATTTTGTTTGTCAAAATAAAATTTTAACTTAAATGAACTTAAAGAAGTTACACAAGTAACACCCTACCTTGAGGTACGCCATAACATACGATTCGGCTTAAGCCAAACGAAAGAGAGAAATAGACACCAAACCGAAAGAGAGAAGAACCAACTGAAAGATATTCAGGAAGAGAAAGCAAAACCTAGGCCAGCAGGCCAAGGTACAGAGTGTAATATTAAAATAAAATGAAAATAAAACCTGAATGATAATGTGTGTTTATGCTGTAAAAAACTTGAGACGATAGTTTGAAGTAAATTAAGTTCACTTGTAGAAACTTCCAAACCTTTCTTTCAAGAATTGAACCAATACCTTCCAGGGCATTAGTTACTAGTTGTGGAAGTACTCTGCTTCTCTACTCTTCACGACTTAATGGTGACAGTGTTGGATGTAGACCGTAGTCAAAAAAAGGGAGGGGCTAACCGGGGAGGGGTCTGGGAAGTTTTTCTGTTTAAAAAATGGATTTACAACACAAATTTTATAAATATAATGTTTTAAATAAAATACATCAAATAGATGATTAACAATTAACAATATTAAGTAGTAACCGAATTTATTAATTGTTAAAAGTGTTAAAGTATGCATTTATCTATTGAGAGTTTAGGTTCTAGGGGAAGGGGGCCATAGCACCCTTAGCCCCCTTCTCATAGATCCGTCACTGAATGGTGATATGACCGGTCTTCTTGGAAACCCATTCCAGATTGCACCCCGCTTACTGAGGAATAGATCCAAAAGATGGTGTCCTTAAAATTCCTCCCTATCCATAGAATGAAGACCGTTCCCACCAGTGCTATATCTTACACTTGACAATTTAGCGAACTACATGGGATTTTTGACAAGATCTGCCTTAAATTTCGAAAAATCTCTCCCAAAACGTGATTCGGATCAATATAGCAGTCATTTATTTCCTTCTCTGGGATCTCAGCAAGATCTATCATGAAACCCTTCGTGTTTGTGAAAGTGCTATCCGATGTCCGGTGGCACCAAATACAAGTGGTACGAGTGTCCAAGAACAAATGTCAGAGAATTGCAATTTCTACAGTGCTCGCAGCGAAAGAAAAGGAATGAAGGTGGAGTCTAAAGACTATGTGAAAGTCGAAGAACCAATGCCAGCATTGCAAGATTGCCGACTCGCTTTAGACACGTGGGCGCTTTACTCGTGTCAGCAGAATCATCGTGAGTACACGTTCGAATGCTGCCATCTACGTCAGCCGATTCGTGGAACCGGCAGTAACTGAAATGCAAACGGTGACGGACTGACGGCTTGATCTCTACCCTATGTCCTGCCTGAGGACATAAGGTACATATCAAGCCCTCTGTCCTGCCTGAGGTTAGTTTTTCCATGGGTTGGGTGCCGTGACATTTCGTCTAGAATGGGTGGGGTTAAGCTAAACCATCCCCGTCTGCAGAGATATGGCAACACCGCGCTTTCACTCCATTGGTTACATCTCGTTACTTTTTTACATTCGTTGCGAGGACTGTAGGTAGATATACCGTACGACCCACATGGAGTATTAGAACCGCCCATGTGGGATTCTACCACATAAGGTAAAGGAGGAGGTGCATGTGTGTCTCTCATTTGACCCGTGCATTGGGTGCAAGGACCCGGTGTCCTCGCCCATACCCGCCCATTCATATTCACCGCAACAAAGGAATGAGCGCGTGCGCTCTCTTGTTAGCGTGTCCGGAAGTAACGTTCGTTGTACAAAGATGCTGCATCCTTTGAATACTAACGTCGTTTCATCTTCCCGACCGGACATCGTCTCCTGAGGCGTTTGTTATTGTGGTCGTCTTCTCCAGCTGCCATTGTCTCTTTCTCCACAGGCAGCGGGTATATTTTCCTTTGGTTCTGTGGATCTTTCGTGGTTTATTTATAGAACCTCTAGCTTCATGCGAATCTGTTTTCTGTCTTTTACCCCAACTTATTTCAATTGCGTTTCTCTGTCCAATATTTAATGAATAATATTTATGCAAGCCCTAAAATATTTATGTCGACGTCATTAAATAAATACTCTTATATTTCAAATAAGAAAGATTGCATTTGTCTTCAATTTATCTTTTCACCATTTGGGGTGTATATAGGCAAGAATCTTCTCGTGAAATTGATCTCGTGATTCTTCAAGACCTCGTTTTTGTAGCTTACTTACTCCGAAGAACATTATTTTTTTACTTTGCGTATATTTCTCTTGCATCCGATTTATTTTCGACCCTATGAAACGATAGTCTGCAGACTATATTCTACAGACTCTAACAGAAAGTTATAATAGTTTTATTTACTATTTAAACTACGTTTTTAACCAAATAAAACTAGTGAAAAACGTATAATAATAATTATTATTATTATTATAGTATTTGTTATATTAAATGTTAATTTATTAAATTCCGTCGCAGTTTTATTTTTTATTTAGTTTTTGATAAAATGCACAAAACCCTAGGCTCAAAATGGAATGAAACGGTAAAACAAACCTTTTTCACATCATGACTACTAGATATTATTTGATATCGGTCCCTCACATTCATATTCTGGAGCCCAAAGAATTTAATTTCCGAAAAAAAAGTCCGTTTTCTATTTTCTTGACATGGGGGCTTTGAAATGAATCGAGAATAGTTCTTTCGATTCCTCCTGTCAACAATCGAAGAGGAAATGCAAAATCGAACTTTGCAAAATTAGCGTAAGAAAAGTGTTTGGTGCTGTGTTATACATGACATTTTATTTCAATTCGATATTATGATTTAATAAGTTGTATTGGGTAGTAATAACCCCACTAGAGGTTTCCGGGGGTCAGTGCGACGGTCTCCCTGCGACGAATGCGAGTCATTCAATTTTTTATCGATTAGATTCATTGATTCGCATTACGAAAAATAATTTTTTTTCTCTGTATGGCAGAAGAGCCTGAAATAATTTTTAGGCCAAGCCCTTTATTATTGGTCTCGACCTGAAATATCTTTGGACCAACACGAAAAGAAAAATAATTCCTTGAGGCTGGCCTGAAATGTATGTAAATTATATTGTTGGTTCCTTCAAATTTATATTAGATGGGAGATACTCATTGAAAGACAATTAACTTAAAATGATAATGAAATGGGGATTAAGGTTTGGTTATCAAACAAGTTATTAATTTTGTATTCTGAAATTACCAAACCCTAACAAGTAATTAATATTATTGGGTTTTGCGTGCCCTCCACATCAAGGATTTGAAATGACACCATTGACCTCACCAAGTCCAATCAAACGGGACAAAGTTTAAAATATTATCAGTTTATAAATAATAATAGACTTACGACCTTTTATGGACGAACAGTATATATTTTATGATTAAAAGCTCACAATGTTTCGACTTTGTTGAAGTCATCGTCAGATGGGAGACCGGCACGAAATTAGGCCTTTTCGCAACCTAATATTTCTGAGCGGCCCAATATTCCGGGCCTTGAAAAAGCCTGAAATTTTGGGAAAAGCGTTTTAGGTCCTTCTGTCATGGGTCCTTGTTTGTTATTTCCATTCGATTCTGCTTAATTTATAGAATTTTTGAAGAAACCGTGCTCTTTGAAAATGAATAAGACTGAGTTGTCGAGGAATTTGGGCAATATCTATCAGTCGCAAAAAGAGGAGAAATCTCGAACCTCCGCGTTAATGGATCTTACAAAAAAAATTGCTACAAGTTCTTTCATTTCGTCACATGAGAAACGCTGTCACGAAAGCGCGCTCATATTATTTTGACTTTCACAGGTTGGTTACAAGAACAGTTGAAGAAATCACCTGCAATAGCTTTAATGTTGTGTGAACTGTGTGTGAACAGGTTAACGTGGTTGCTTGTTTGTGAATTGTACGGAACATAAAAATTCATCGTGCGTTCCAGCTTGATGAAGTAAATTTACTAGTGTTGTGTAATATCGTGACATAATGAATTACTTGGACGCGGCATGCTTTAATTAACACGATAAACAAAGCACCAGTATAGAACAGCGTTTATTGATCCAAAGTTACTTTTACGCGTCACACTGGCTGCAGAACAAAATACTACCAGTATAACAAAAGCTACCAAGTACTACAATTAAATATTCACTCAACAATGATTTGAGCCTAACAAGTCTAATATTTTTCATTACTTTAACAACCGGCTCTTTTTTTTTGCATTATATAAGAGTGCTCTCAAAACAATAGACGACTGTTCTGCAATTTCTATAAGCAACTTTCTTCACAAGTAATTTAACCATCGTTCAATATCTGTATTCAAAAGGTATAGGTCTTCTGAAATAACTGAACGAAAAACCTTTATCATTCCCGTTGTACCATACAGTGGAATGAGTTGTAGTTAGATATTTTTTAAACAACTATATTGTAAATTCATTTAATAAACGGTGTTAAAGTAATATATACTATGTATCGAAACAAAAAAGTTGTTGACATGGAGAGTGGTAGTTTCAACGCCCTCGTCAAAGCTCGCGGAGGTTTGCGCTAATCATTTCCATCCTGTGCGTTCAGCGGAACTCCTCCATCTTCGTTAGGAAAAAGTCAGCGCATAAATAACACTCTGTACAAGAGCAGGAGCAGGTTGTCAGCTTCCTTCATTAATTATCTTTAACAAGCTTTAATAGACATCATAGTTCACATTCATCGCATTCCTTCACTGTCATTAAAAATAATTATCGGTTTCGTAAATCAGATTTACATAGAAATGGTTATAATCTATTTCTAGTAGAAATTTGTTGAAAGAGTGTTTCCAATTTACCATCACAATTGGTTACAGAACTGAGTACAGAAATTTATACTTTATGTCCAGAGCTGACTTAGAAAGTCTCCTTGCAGGCGATTGTTTTGAACTTGCTTTCTATATGATAGATAGACTTTGACTCGTTTTTTAAAATATATATGTTATCAATTTTATAATTACATAATTATATTAATTCTTCTTGTCCATCCTAAATGTTGTAGTTAATCATTCTCGGAGTCCTCGATGTTGGATCAAAGTCATGATAATGATATTTTTGTGTGTGTTATTTGATTATGTTAGTGCGTGTGAAGTTCAAAAAGAATACTACATACCAAGTTTATAAAAAAAATTCATGAAGTATGGTTTAAAAAACTTGTATTCGGAGAAAGTTTTAGAAATGTATTTTGGTTTTCATATTAAAAATATAAATTTATTAATTTAGAAATATGAATGAAATCGACACTACTTATGGCGGAATNTTTTTTTTTGTTTTTTTTTGTGGGCTTTTAGGGCTCGTCAACATCGAGGTCATTAGAGCCCATACAAACGGTATTCCAACACTGTTTTGGTCCTGCGTTAATGAGTTCAATGTTTGTAAGTGCACCTACTTTTGTTTTAAAACGTAAATTTCATGTAAAATCTTGCCATTAAATTTATTCAGATGACAAAAAAAAATTCTGTTGGAAAGTGAAATAAGAACTTTTCTTAAATATCGAACTGACCATTTCTTCACTCTAAATCGAATATTCAGGTCCCCTTTTGTCCTTCAACGCTCTATTCCCCAATGCTAATTAGCACAATCACTTAAATTGGACAGTGAGGGACACCCCAATGAATGATGCGACCACAGATTCTCGAGGGGACAATGATTGTGGGAACGCGCTTCTCTGTGATTTCTGCGTATCGTAATTCGTATACGTCGCCGACGTATTTATTAATAGGACAAATCTTATAATATTTATCGGGAATATATTTTTTCTGAAATAAAAATTAATTGTTTTTCTCAAAAACTTCATAATTCTTTGTTAAGAAAACCTGGTATAATTTCCGTGAAACTAGATTTTATACATTAATAAAATAAATATTTATTAATTTATTATATTTATAAAATAAAATAAAAAACTTAAACAACTTTAATGATGATAGACGAAAATATCACATTTATAAAATAGAAATTACTACGTTCTTAATGTATTATTTGTGAGGAGATGGGGAATATTTACAACACTTTTCTTGCTTGATTTTTTTACGAAAAAGTGTGTTGCATCTTTTCACCTTAAAAGCCGTGGTAACTAGCATTATTACTTTTGTTATACCGGTATATTTTTGTTTATTTTATCTGTTATCACTTGTGCTATGAAATGTTTTATATGAGTGCGAGAACTAACCCTATTAACAAGGTAGGTTGGCTCGTAAAGTTTCTTAGGAATACTAAAAAATTGACTATAATTTAGTCAATACAAGTAAAACATTAAAATGTATACATAGAAAATATTTTTTTACAAGTATAAATTATTTGAGTTTACCTCCTCTGCCTCTCGTAACATGTCGAAGTCTGGAGGTGATATAGACTTCTTTAGTTCTCTTACAATTTTCTTTTCTTGTAACTACGCAATGCCTAGATCAATGATAATTCTGTCATAGATTATGGGTTAGATCATGGCGCGTACTGCATTTAGGAACAAGAATCGTCTGAAAACCTCATTCTCACACCGAACAGTTGTATAATACATACAGAGACGACGTACATTCTCATGCTACACTTCGTCCGGTAGCAATCAGCCCACTTCCTCGTCGAAGGATGGGAGTGTCACCTGATAACTTGAGGACGGGGAAATCCGCTGACGCATAAATGCACTCCTGAGTCTAAAGCTTCACTCTTTAACTTTTTCACTGGACAATAATTGTGATGTGATACTGGAATAGAGAATTT
This sequence comes from Laupala kohalensis, assembly GCA_002313205.1. NCBI lineage: Eukaryota > Metazoa > Arthropoda > Insecta > Orthoptera > Trigonidiidae > Laupala > Laupala kohalensis. Next base: position 189,457 of record NNCF01126357.1, on the reverse strand, counting down.
TTCATAGACCTTTCATTCTTCTGTGTAGTTGTTTATGAACTCATAATAGTTCATAATATTTCACTTCAGATGTGTGTTGGATCCTTCTTGAGATCCGACCTCTTCTATTTAATAATTATATTATATCACTATTTAATTTCACTATTATGCTACGACGAGACAAGTGAATATGTTAATCTTACCTAGAGTAATGGGATTCAAGAAGTTATGATTTTATTTCGTAAAGTTTTTATTTGTATCTAATATCAATGATACATAATTAGTTATCGAATATAAATAATTACGAGGCAGCCATTGCTCCTATTATAGAGGATTTTTTATACATGAAGTCTACAAGACCGGGAGAGCTTTTTAACAATCTGAAAAAACCTGAAAGACAATTCCTGAAAAAATTAGGGAAATCCCGCGGATTTTTAAATCATTGATTTGGAGTTTTTATCTGAAAATTTTCTGCTACTTATGAAGGGAAACAATTTTTTCTTCTTTAAACAATTACGAAAAAAAATATTTGTAATGCGTACTGTAATTCAAAATTTGAAAACTTAGAACAAAAACTGAACATTTATGTAATAAGAAAAAGCGGTTCGTTTGCCATCATCAGAAGTCAGGGATATTTTTTTTTTGAAAATCGATTTGTGCTATATAAGGGAACTTTCTAACATGTTTATTGTGGACAGTACGTTAACCCGAACTTGATCGCAAACTCAACAGACTTTTCCACTTTCTGATTGCGTCTGAACTTGTGAATTTCCTCTCACTTTTTCTCTTAGATATTGCGAAGAAGAATAGTTCTCTTGGAACGAGTTGTGGTAGTTTCATGGAAAGATTTTTCCCACTTTGTGTAGAATACTGCTCTCCGACGGATTGGAACGAGTTTGAGGCATTTTCTCCCTCCGGCCGTTTCGTTGTAGGTGGTGCACTTCACTAGGGGATTGGTCGCTTTATTGACCGCCAAAGGTTCTCGAACCCTTGCGCCAGTTACGATTCACTCTTTCGCGGAGGTAGGTGAATATATATCTGACCCGAGAGATTTTGTGGATGGGATCAAGGAAAGAAACTGTACGTGGAACGTGAGATATTTCATCAAAAATATGCAACAGTTTTGTTTTTTTTCATAATCGTCTTAAAATACAAAGATCAATCATGTTTATAATATAAATGAATTATTTAATATAATTGTATATTATTTGTATTATTTATTCCCTATATTGATATATGTTTGTATTAAATATAATCATATTATTTTATCTTTTAATTATATATATAATTATATATTTTATCTTTTAAGTTAAATATATTATAACTTAAAACGATTCGGTCAGGTAGATTATACGTCCTTTTCACGTAACTCAACTGAACTCTGGCGGACACATTAGTAAGCTTCTCATTTAAATCAAGCGAGTGAAGAGACACATCTGCTGATAAACAGCCAATTTTCATTGTTTTTCCCTCTTGTAATGCATCAATATTAACCACACTTTGCATTTCTATTGTAATAATCCTTATTTCTTTGAAGTTTCAAATAATTTCATCAATTACTTTTCCTGTTTTCCGTGCCACAGACATTCTATAGAATCTATCACTTTTATTAGTATAGATGTAAGTTTGTATATTTACTTTCGTATGTTTATATGTAAGAATGCTTCTTCGGTACATAAATCTATTCTTATATTTGATAGATTTATTGAAATTGTCTGAAACGTTCTAAAAGAGAGAACTATTTTGAATTTTTACCCGCCACTTGCGAATGGACGCGGTTTTCTTATTCATCAAGCTATCTCTGTCGAATTAGCTAAAATTGTGTGAACTGACCAAGTAAAGTCTTATTGAACTATTGTTTCTCTTGTATAATAATGAATGATTAATTTGTTTATCCTGTTATCCAGAGCTCTCCAGAGAGAAGTAAGAGAATCTCTAGAGAATAAATACAGAAAACATAAATTACCAGATTCTCAGGACAGTTATGTTCGCTCCTTAGAAATACAAAGAAGCTTAGCGTGTGACGCTTTGCCTCTGAGGAGTCTCACCAATGTTAAAAGATGTATTTGTTTCGGGTTTAGTGGCTTAACGTCTGCACAGGTGTAAGTTTCTTACGATCCTTAAATTATGAGCGTTATTTACATAATCGGTTATGTAATGTGGTATCGAGTTTATGTTTTGAAATATGATACCGTCGACTAGAGAATGATCATTTCTTGTGCAAGTGTTGTATGCACCTGGTGAATGTCACTATGTTGAAAAGTAAAAGAGAGGACATGGTAATGAGACTTCGGGCAGCAACCAAGTACTATAACTTTGTCTTCAAATATCTGACTTAACCACTCTTGTTCCTTGTATAATACCTCAATATTACATAGGATCTACCTGTAGCGAGTAATTTAGGAAGTCGCACAGTTTTTTTTATTTTTTGTGTCTGGATAATCTATATTTTACAACAATGATTTGAGATATTTGTCCAAACAATCGTAAATTAAAACTTTGAGTAATACCCCTTATTTCTTTCATTTTCTCAAAAAAATATATAATAAAATAATCCCTTCTGTATTGTGGAACTAGTGTTTCATCCATCTGAACAAAAATTGCTTTTGACGATTATCCAAACTTAGGTGAAAGAGACAGAAATCACTATAAAGAGTACAAAACTATTATGTCCAGATTTTTAAGTTACAGTATTAAATCCATACAATTAACTGGTAGTTTCCGTTAGTCTTGCTAATTGTCTATCTTTGTACTCCTCAATCAGACTCAGAGAACAAGGACTACCTGGAGCTAATCGTTTAGTTACACTGATAAGTTGCAACATATAGTCTGTATCATATGAATCTTTTCACGTTGTTATAACATAGGATTCAGAATGTTCCCCTCAAATATCTTCTAAACGGGTAAAGATAGCGAACTGCAGTTTTCACTAAGAAAAGTCACGGCATGAGGCTAATCGTTGGACGCGTTTAAATGATTTGTTTATTTTACAGTTGCTAAGATAATGACACTTATGTTTTTTAATGGAATCGTATGTTTTCTGCGTTACTTTGAAACCCCCCAAAAAAGGACACAAAGGTATAACATTTATTGTTTGTGACCGAATAACAGCAACGCTACATTTCCGTGGAATCTTGTCTTTGGTGACAAAACAAATGAACGCTGACCCTGAAGCGCCGGAAGACGTCACGCCAGCGCGAAGAAAAGATCATTCAGTATAATCCGAAATGTTTAGATATTCGCGGTTATTTTACACTGTTATTTGTTGGAATTGTGTAAATGTTGTGTGTTTGTATTTCGTAGGGCTTGAAGGACAGCTAAGAAAATATACGCGAGTTCCATTAAAAAACTGTCCGCGTAAAAGAGAGTCAATATCTCGGCATCTGAAGAGGTATAAATCACTTGAACACGCCAATATAAGTATATATA
>NNCF01126357.1:162220-185939 GCA_002313205.1 Laupala kohalensis | reverse complement strand
TATATATATATATATATATATATATTGATCCATTTAGGATATATTTGACGCGATAAGTCATCATGTGTACGCACGTCGGATAGATGATACTTTCCGTCTCTTATCATTGTTTATCAGGGATTTTTTTATGAGGAGCGGTTGAAGGAATACATCATTTGTATTTTTTGTAAGTGTTTTGTGGGCTTGTCCAGCCGTTTCGGGAATGTATACGATGAGGGAACCATTTGAAGTAGAGTGAGATTTCGAACGAAAAAAAAATCACCAAAACTTGACTTGGAAATAGTCTTTTTAGCACAGAACATGGATGCGTTCGTTCTCTACTCGTTGAGCTGCGTTTTCTGCACAACGGGCTCTCATTCTTTATCAATAGCTTAGTTTAATATTATTATTAATTAATCAACTGACACACATAAGTACACTACTAGAAACAAAAATAAAATTTGATATTTTTATGAAATATGTTAATAAATCCACGTATATAATCAATTAGTTGGAAAGAAGAAATGAGAGCTTCACTGGAATTATATTTTCATTTGAAATCCATTTCGTCATAAAGTAGTTACTTTGGAAAAGTTTTATACTTCTTCCGTAAATCGTATGTTATATCATCGTTCTCAATTGCATTGGATAACAAATATCTGGATAGATATAGAGTGTTTCATAACTAGCATTAATTTGCACAAGTGTGTCAATTTCATGGTCACGCTTTTCTATTGTTAAATTGCTGGCGAAACATCCAGAAAATGCGCTCAGAATTACGAGGCTAAACACACTTACACGAGGTGATGAAGTTTCCACTGAATTTGGAAGAAGAATACTCATAACATCGGTAAGAACAATATCTAAGGGTTGTCGAATGATAACTTTAAAATCAACCACGAATACAAAGATAGAGAATCCAAACATCTAATTCCGAAGAACGAAAATGCTTCTTTTCATCAATGCAGCTCCAGCAACTAAAACACACGTCATCCCGGCCATGGGGATATGTGAAATCAACAAAATCTAAGAGATCCGTTTGCATGTTCATTTCTTCTCCCAGGATATCCCAAGTTTGTATTGTTTATCTGATATCTGGGACTGCTTCTGATAAAGATGAGGGAAGAATTTCGACGATATTGTCAAGATTGTTTGTATACTTGGCTTATTGGTAGATTATTTTGAAATCACGTCCGACCATCTCGTTTAAATAATCAGTTTCTTTTCAATCTCGACACCATTGTATTACATATCGCATTTTAACTAAGTGTTTACTTGTTCAAACTGCTTAGTTTTATGTTCCTTTCTCAAAAACACGTTCTCCTTTTCCAAATCTGGAATAAGATGTGGATTCATGGCAAGTAAATGAGTCGCCAAGAATAACCACAAAAAAATCAATTGATCACTCAGTTTAACTTAACACTTCTTAACACGTTCCCTCTTAGTGTGTCTTCTGCGTATTCTAGTCTATACCAAGTATTATGTAGACGTTCATCACACTTGTGACAACTTAATCGACGTACCTTTCGCTCTCCTTTGCGAATTTTACGCAATGTAGTTCTACTTTATTGTAAGAAATTCTACTTAATTGAAGAGTCCTTTAGGAAACCAGATTCCGTAATCTTTTTTTTTCTTTTTTGTTAGCAACGTTTGGAAATAAATGAGCATAATTTCAAAACATTGTTTTCCAAATACATTGTGACAGTAGAGGGGACAATAAATATAGAATAAAATTACTATGCTCGACAAAGCCTCCAGTAATCAATATGCATGAACATGAAACATCATTAAGTCATTTCTGAACATTCATAAGGGAGAGCTACACCAGGTCACGGAGGTCGATCTCTTGCTACCCTTAATTATATCATTTGCAAACGAAAGTGGCGGCGGACAGCTTAGGGCACTTCGAGAACTCCACCTGTCCCTCCACTCGTAAAGGGGCGCGTACACGGCTAGTGAGTTCCGCTTTTCAACACCTCTTCGTGTCTCCGCACAGTGGAGTATATCGGAACCTGGCCAAAAGTATTTTATACAGTAAATTTGGTGAATTACGACGAAAAATCATTTTTAAGTATATAGACAAATGTTATGTCCATTATTCATGTTAAGACAATCTATATAGAGCTTATTTTTAATTGTTTATATAGATTTGATACATACCTCTCGAATCAAAAATACATTTAACATGACATTTGTTTTTATACATAATAACGATAATTCGCTATAATCCATAAAATTTACGGGATAAAGTTCGTTTGACCAGGTTTCGTCTGAATGTGCGGCGTCATGAAGCGGTGTTGAAAAGCGGTGTTCACTAGCCCCGTGTACACCCCCCTTAATTAGCACACCGCTTGCCCTCTCCGGGGTTAAGATCTTAAGTCACCTACTACACCCCTCAAAATTGGAATCTTACTTCTTTATATAACGTTTTATTACAATTTTAAGCAGTTTTGCAATCTACATACAATTACAAAAACATTGGATCTAAACACAGTATAATTGTGACAAAATTACGGGTTTAGATAAGGTACTTTCTTACATTTAGATTTAATCGTATTTTCAATTTTATCGTAATTATATTGTATTAGACTCATTTTATTCGTAGTTTAATATTGAATATAAGTATTACATTTTAATGGTAATACAACGTTAAGTAAGAAAAGTAACATTGTCAATTTTTTGATCCAGTGGGTGACTAACAGTTTACCTTTGGAGAGTTACAGCAGCGTGTTCAATAGGTGTGGAGGGACCGGCAGAATTCGGGAGAAGTGTCCTAAGCTGTCAGCCACCACTTTCGTTCGCAAATAATCCATCAGGGGTTTTTTTTTAAGGCAGGTTGAAGAAATACATCTCTTGTATTTTCTAAGTGTTTTATGGGTTAGTCAGACTGCTTCAGGAATATATATGATGAAGGGACCATTTCAAGAAGTAGAGTGATATTTCGAAAAAAAATTCACGTAAATTTTGCCGTCGTTGGTTTGGCTTGAGGTCAGAATCATTTCAAAGAAAGCTCCCGTGATTTTATCGCGATTTGAATCCGGGTCTCCCAGGACACAGGTCTGTTCTTTCTCTTCTCTCTGATCTTATATCAACACCTTCATTTTAATATCATTACTTAACCAATTGAGAAATGTTATAATTATTCCACAAATGAAACAAACTCTATTAAAAAAACGAAAACATAGTTATTTTATTTTACTTTATTAAAGACTTTCTTCAATAAATAATTTGACCTATTTACCACTAATATTGTATTTCATTAATTCATAATAAAGAATAGAGTAAAAACGGGTAATTTTTTAAAAAGACTTTGCAGGAAATCAAGCAACAGATAGAATTCTAGGATTCAAATCAAATGACTTTGGATGGTTAGGCACATGTCTGTTTTCATCAATGTAGTTTCAGAGACGTGTGGGAATTAATAGCGAATGTTAACGAATCATTAAATTCTTACTAATGTAGTTCCTTTGAAATCATTTTATGATGCGTAAAATATTTTAACATTGTGTTTTACGCCTGTTTTAATATTATTCTGCTTATAACTTCGAAAAAAATCTAGTGTGTATTCTTATGGTCTGAGGGTATGGAATACCCTCGAAGGAGCTGAGCTGTTCCCAAGAAATTTTGTTTTTATCTCAAGAGTTCAAAAATAGTTTTGCTTTAGTGTTAGTACGATTTAAGACACGAATACTTTTAAAACTATTTTTTAAATGTCAGTACTCGATTGCGGCTTAGAAATAAGTCACAAAACTACATCGAATATTGTGCAACGTTTGCCTTACATTTCACTTAAAATACAATTACACAGATCATGATTAAGTTACTGAAATCAATTTGCCAGAATACAAATATCTTCAAACTTTGAAGAAGAAAAAAAATTCAGATACACTGTCTCTTGTCCTTCTGGGAAAAAGCCGGTTCACACTGACATGAAGAATTGGCTGTTGTGTTGAAAGTGTTCTTCTGCTCAGTTGACTGTCCGGATCATATTCTTACATTTTAACTGTGTTGTATGCGATCTGAATCGTAGTGGATAGACAAATCGCCTTTCATGTCTGACGCTGGTTCGAATTCCGGATGATACAAATAGATTTTGCAGTGGGCGGATTCACGACAGATATTCTTTCGTTTCCCCTGCCTTTCATTCCACTACAATACTTATTCATCATTCTCCCCCACCACCACCACCACATCACTCATACATCACCCGTCTCGGGGAGGTGCATTGAAGGGTATCCGGCACCCTTGCAATTTCCTTTGGTAAAAATAGTAATGAGGAAACATCTGATCCCCCATCTCCAACACCTATAGGTAAATAGGGATGAACACGAAGACTATTTCTTCAGAAAATTATTTAAATCCAGTTGTTCAGATTGACTGAACAAAATAATTTATGGTAAGAATGTAATGAATGAGAACAAAATAAACGCTATAAACGTGTTTGTCCGGGGCAACTGCATCTCGGCCATCTTGCTGTGACCTTCTCCAGAGCAATGTCCGAGTTGCGCAGACCTGAGTCGCTATCGTGAGAGTACGACAGCGACTTAGGTATGTACGACTCTGACGTTGCTCTGAAGATGACCACGGCAAGAATGACCGAATCGTTGGTAGTCATGTCTACTGAGACGTGGTTGGTCCCGGGGAAGCAAGCTTATACTGACTCCAGTCGCGGGAGCCTACGTTTACAAAATAAGCGTTGTTTGTAAATGGTCAAAGTGGTATAGAAAAAAAATTGAATATTCATCTGAACATTTCTAGGTCTTTTGAGATCCGAGCACGTGTTGCAACTGCGCCCTCTTAGCCGTAGAGCTCTTGGTCCAATGGAGATCTTAATGCTGCCTCATTCATCACACAGCTGTTGGGATTGCTTGGATGAATACGGGGACGGAGTCTTTGTGTGTGTGACAACCTTGCTTCTGTGACCCAGATGCCCGAAGAATATAGAGAATAGAATTATTGAAGTTTTGAATTGTTTATCTCAAGTATGCTGGTGAAATCTCGATTAATTTACCTCAATAATTTATCTCATTAATTGAGTTGATCGTGTAAAATATTTTCAATTTATGTATGATTGTATGATATTATATCTGTCCAGGTGCTGGTCAAAATTTATCTTTGTCTTTCTGTAACTTATTTCTTGAATCTTCCTTATTGGCTGCTTTTTCTTTGAATATTATTTTTCTGACGATCCCCTTCGGTTTATAATTATTTTTTTATTTAGTTGTGGTTTATAATCGTCATTGTGCAGAGTAATCATAATATTATAAATAATACGAGTACATAAATAAGAATTTGTCTTGGTATAATGTTGAAATAATTTGTCCACCATCCTTGATACATTTAAATTGAATTGTAAAAATGCTCTAGCAATTACTTTATTCTTTAATTTTATATTCTTAATTATAATTCGTCAAACGTTTTAATATTTTTACATATAATTATATACGGTGTTGCCCTGAATGACCTATTCATTAATTCAGAGAGAGAGTAAAAACTATTAGAGGTTTTGAGAAAATGTTTTTTACATATTGTTGAAGCTCACTAAGAAAGGATTTCTTTGCAATTCCGATTTTAAAGGAGTGAATTGGGGAGAAATGTGATTTTCTTGAATTTTCACCATTACCTTACGAACAAATTAAATTTTCGGTTCTTTATATGTAAACGTACAACTTTTGTTTATTGCGAGGCATTAAAACGATTGATTTACTAGCAACTCACTCCAGTTTCGCCCGGTTATACTTCTCTCTCTCTCTCCCCCTCTCTATGCTTTTTCGCCGGGATGAGTTGGTGGAATAACGTCAAATTTTCACCTTTGAAGCCGGATTATTCCATCTAATTTCAAAAATTTCCTATCAACTAGTTTTGGCATGTTATATTTGTGGACTACGAGAGGAATACGTTTAAGAATATTTTTTATGTTTGTGTTTTCTCATTTCAGGTGAGTACCTGTTACTGTATGAACTAAACTTAATCCATAAGGACGACAAAGTTGTTTGAGAAAAGTAAGTATGTTTCTTAATTTTCTTAATTTTTTTTTTTTATCTTGAAGAATAAGTTTCAATTTACACTCTTGTTATTTCATTGTTACTTGATTGCTATGAATTACAAATTATTTTTTTTCAATCTCATGTTGGAGATTCTGTTAATAATCAGTTTTTGAATTAACTCTCGATTCTTTGAGTAGCATCGCCTTCAGGCGTCGCTCTATCATTCCATATTGTAGAAAATTACAAAAAGGTGTTTTTAGAGTGGCTTGTTACAAAGGAGAGGACTTATATTCCCGTTTTGAACCTCAGTAGCCCGATTCCCGCGGGTTTTCACTGGTTTTCCTCCCGATAATTTGGTCGGAACGAATGCGATAGTCCCTTGCTTGCTCTTTGTGAGCAAAGTCGCTTACCCCCCACGTGTTTTATCTGCTTGAAGCAGAAAAGCATTTGTCGCGCGTTACTAACTCTCCAGGTATGTCTTTGACTATGTAAGGCAAAGAAATATGCAGGGAGTGGTATGAATAGCATCGGTAACGAAAAATCGTGAAATTGCTGAGTGTGACGTCAATTACCTACCAACTGTAGATATTTATGTTGATTTAAGAATGATTGTTCGTAAAAAGTTCAAAGGAGTGAAGTGGCGGTCTTAGTGCCCTCAAGTAGGCATTAAAAAAGAGGATGGTTCAGATAAATAGTGAACATTCCCCTCTTCCTGTGGAATGCGATAGAGGCGACGTTCCGTCAGCGTGCATGACCTCTAGGCAAGATAGCGGGGCTCCAAAAACATTTACTCACAGTCAGAATAAAAATAACACGCATCTTAGTTCGCACTTGCGTAGAAAATGGTCCACATGGAAGTTAGATATACGAAATGAAGCTTATTTTGTCCTGCACTCTCCAATAAAAGGCAAAGAAGATACTGAAATGTTTGTTGTTACGCTAGTAGTAGCCGGCTGGCGCGCGATATTAGACCGTCAACTTTGCACGGCAACAAAAAATTATCGCGAGTGGAGAGGAGTCTGTAGTCTATGCTGGGGGAGATCAACTTCCCTCCAACAAACACCAAAAATGAATGAAAAAATTACAATTTAATTCATTTAAAAAAAATAATGTTTGGTGTGTATGTACGTATTGGCATTGCGTAGTAAAATTATATTCTTGCAAAATTTTGAATTGCCGTAAATGTGCGTGATTTTGCACCGTAGTATCCGTATCTTCAGAAGCCCCCCCCCCCCCCCCGAGTCCCCCACATCAAAATAAAAAAATCTGCCACTGCGCACCAGCAGGTAAAGTTATTAATGTAGAAAAATAGTACTAGAAGTGTCCCGGCTTTGGTATAATTTTTTGGTGCGTGTATCATACTTGCGAATCGTGTTGGCGACTCAAGAGAAGCGGCATCCACGCGCCGCCGGGGGTCACGACCCGCGTGGCGGGGCGGAGGCGAGGCGACTGACAGTCTGTTCCTCTGGGATCCTCCCGGGAACGAATGCGCTGCTCGTATTGCGTAGGCGTCTGCCGCCGCAGTTCGCAGCGAAGGGCAGTCGTCACAAACACTGCTGCCGCTGTTTGAGTTCGTCTCCGTGATAGATGTGACGAGGGCGTCGCGACGGGTGGACTCATAGCAACGTCATATCATCTAATGCGTGAGTGGGGACTGCAGGGTTGCCAACTTGGCGGTTTTCCACTTCATACGTTGATTATTCTGGCCACAATACTGGTGGCCTGGCGATATAGCATCTCTTTACCAGTGGTGGATCTAGACCGTAATCAAGTGGGGGGAGGTACCAGGGAGTATTACTAACAATGACAATTATATTACTAATAAAAATAATAATTAATAACAATTATTGGACTCTAATAACCTCGATGTCGGCGAGCCGTAAAGCCCCACAAAAAAATAACAATTATTAATCTAGTAACCTTTTACAAAATATGCCATTTATCAACTTCAATTTTTTCNGGCTATGGCCGCCTTAGCCCCCCCCCCTCCCGTCCATAGATCCGCCACTGCTCTTTACTTAATACAAAAATCCACTTCATAGAAATACTCACGGAGAAATACGAGGGGCATGAGAATACTCTAATGTATTTCGTCGTACTAGATCGGACCGTAGGCCAAAAACATTTTTTAAATTGTTAATACTCTTATATGATTACATAAACCACTGCATCCCTGCTTCTAATCGCATTACAATTTCATAGAAGTAAAAATTTAAAATCCCTGTGACTTAAGCAATTTATGCAATGTACTACTTCATCGGTAAATGTGAAACGCGCATTACAGAGAAGTCATTTAAAAGTAATATATATATGATCACTAGTAAGATTTACTTAATAGCATTTATGAATTCTATAATATTTACATTCATTCAAATATGAGTGGAAAATAGCTTATGATATATTAAAATAAACAATTGAACCTACTGAATATTAAATTAAACATTTGTTTTTAATACATTTGTTATTTTTACTGCACATAATATCTACAATTCATTTTGGAATACTAATTGGATAAGTATGTATTTATTAAATAATTTCTTTTAGAAATATTAAATCGGCCACTGCCCTTGAGCCTTTGATCGGAATTGATAGGATGGTCCCTTGCTTGTTTCCGGAGAGTAACTTAATTTATCATTCCCCACGAGGTCATATGCGGTTTGCAGTTGCTTTTTTGAGAATCAAGTTTGTTTATTTACTATTTGAAATTTCTGTGCACAATTTTACGTGAATTTCTATTGTGTACCTCACCCTAACTAGGATCTGTTGGTGTGTGTTAAAATATAATTTTAATTTTACACTTTCAGATCACAATTAAGGTTTGTTGAAATTATGTTGGAAATCCGTCACTGCGGATTTCAGGTGTAACGGTGCGTTATGATTAGACGAATGTTTGATATTCTGTCAGTCGTTAATAAGGGCAGTAAGCCCTATTCGAATACCACCAAGGAGCCAGTGAGTACGTTTACATTGAATGTTATTGGCAGCTCCGTAATGCTCCTCAATCATTTGCGTTGTCAGAGGGAATTCGGTTCTAGTTACAGTCCTCTTCCAACGTTAATATTTTGAACACAACTTTTTAACAGAGGGAAGTCGATAACAAACGATCTTTCATTTTTAGGTTTTGTAATTGCACATGTGCTGTAGTCTAGATCTATTTTGTCAGCCTGTTCACCTTAGTCTTTTATTTCGTTGGCGAACCAAAAGAAAATACTATTACACAAATTATATTTCGTGTAATAGATTACTACATGGGACTAATTTTTACAGCTTTTACTGATAATTGGCTGTGAGTTAGAACTACTATTTAAGATACCGTACTACCTCTGAATCTTAATTCATCCCCCGACTAAATCTCTCAAATAGTCCATCTCTCCAGACAAATATCCTTTTTTGCACTAATGACAAAAACAATAACATGATTCCATTGGACACCTTGTGCCCACTCCTGAGAATGGTGTGATTCCTTGTGGTTGGAGATCGAACCATATAAATTATGAGTGAGTTTTCATTTCGTAGTAAACCTAGTAATGAAGCCTCCAAGAGGTAAAATGTATGGTGACAATGTTCTGAAAATCTTCCTGTTCTAAAGCTATCAAGAGTATCATAGTTAAAATTGGGTTGATGACTACCGCTATCGCAACTTCTAAGCAGATAAACACTACATAGTCATCGAACATTTTTAGGACCGTTCATAACTAGTACTGTGCAAAAATTCGTCAGCTATACAGTTACGTTCGATTATATGTGAGCTAAACACGATTTAAGTTTCACAGAAAATTTATACAGTATTTTTTAAAATAGGTAGTAAACCCTTTCTTAGGCACAGAAGAAAATGCCATTGAAAGGGCAAGTAAATACAGTATGTGAAAACATTTCTCGAGATTTTTAGTGAAAACTGAGTATTTTCTTATAAATAATTTACGTTACAGAAATTTTTTTTTAAAGCCTTTGTTTCTTTAAAAACGGGTTTCTTGCAAATAAAGTAGCGCTTCCTAATAACGAAAGAACTGTTAAGACATTCAGTCTCCTATAGAAAATATAAGAAAATTGTTAAAAGTTAATTATCTGGTTAAATATTTTATCACGTAAACTGAATCACCTAGTGGACTCTATGCTGTTGCGTGACGAATTCTTTCTGTATATTGATGTGACCCCGCTGTGAACCCAAGCCTTCCGTGCAGAAGGGAAGCATGCATTTCCGTCATCAATGCATTGCTTCTGCACCAAAATATACTTTTTTATGTTGGGCTTGTTTATGCCTCTTTCCGTAGCGCTTTGTTTTTGTTTTAATGAAGTATTTCTAAATGGGAAATGTAGCTTAGTGCTATTGAAGCTTATCTACATGGAGCGATAGGAGGTAGGAGGGTAGAATGGTATTAGTATAGGTGGGCAGGTTAGATGGATTTACCAACAACTTGGCCCACGCGGAGGGATTAGTAGAAGTAATTAGTAATAGAGTTATTGATACCAGAAAGAAGTGGATAGAGGAAGGAGGGGAGAGGATCGAGGAGAGTAAGAGTGGTTTCGGCGTCTGTTTTTTTATATTTAAATTGTAATATTTGTAAATGGGAAATGTAGCGTGCTATTGAAGCTTATCTACATGGAGCGATAGGAGGTGGGTGGTAAGAGCTATTGTTAGTAGGTGGGCCGGTTAGCTGGCTTTGCATACGTGGGGGTGTTAGTAGGAGTAGTTAGTAATAGTGAGAGTTAGTGATTCTGTGGGTAATAAGAGGTGAATAGAAGAAGAATGGTTCAATTATTACAGCTATTTGAACTAATGTATTTACCACTAAAAAAAGGTAAAAAAATGGGTAGAAACAGTTTTAAAAAACAATAGCTCTGTTTTGCATGATTCGATGCGCCCCTATAATTGTTTAGTTTACAACAGAAGATTCTGAATATCTCTTGTTCTACTGTGCGATATAATGAAAGTATTCATGCGTAAAATTGTGCTATCGGCTGTTTATTAGGGGAAAAAATAGAAGATCGGTCGAACTGTCTCCCGCGATTAGTTCCAACCCTTTTCCATGGGTCGAGCTCGTCCCCGCGGTCGGTAGCGATCAGATATATCCCGTTACTTCCTCCTGCTTTTCTTTCCCTTTCTTTAATAAATTTCGGTCCAAAATGCTGAAGTATTGGTGACCATTAGTGACTCTTTTGGAGTTGGATTTCTTCATAAGAGAACCCTGTATAATATATAGTCCGGCATTTGTATCTTGAGCTCTTCTTACATGTTTTATACAAGTTATATGAATTTTATAAATACAAACAAATTTAATTCAAATATCCACTCGTATATAACTTTATAAGATAATTTTGTTATAACTTTTTCCTATGATGAGTTCATACATGTTGTGACCGCGTAGCTTGATTAATTGTAACATTAAATTGACAAGACGTGAATTAAAACAAATTCACGATAAATTATATTTATTTATTATTGCGCCACAGACGAAACAAACTTCTTGTTGAACAAGAGCAGGGTGCCAACTTTCACTGACAAATTATATGGCACTTAACATCATCGAGTTAATGAGAATCCAGTTAAATCTTTTGTCTTCTCGCCGAGAGAATGCGCATTTATTCCTCGAAATGTGTGGAAGTTCTCCAAAATCTATGAAATTATTTACTTTCTTATTTCTGGAAGACATGCAGATATTTGAAAATGAAACTGTTGTTCCCCCTCCTGCGGGCTCAAATATGGAATATACGTTACAGAAAAACCCCTCGACCCCGCTTTTTCCCATTCCCGGCAGAAAAGAAGTCACGGTGACGAAAATGAAAATAAAGGAAAAACCGGGGGACGAGATCGACCATACCCAATTGAGGAATGCGCTCTCGTACATCTGTATCCCTTGACCGAGGGGACGAGTTCGGTACAAACCAAAATTAAGAACCGCAACGCATAAGTTTGAGACGATTAGAATTAGTGATTTGAGACATTATACATCGCTTGTTCTCCAAAATATTACAGGCATAATCGTAACCACTTGCGAATATTTGAGAGACAAAACTATTTTAATGAGGGTTGTAATTAGAAATACGTGTAAATTAATATTCATCAGGTCTCTACATTTTTGTTATATCATTGTAATATATTAAAAATGTCAGGATAATGAAAAATGTTCTATCTGGACCCACCTCCCTTCGAGAAAATAGAAAATCCGAATCGGGCATATGTGGAATTGGGTATTTCGTACGGAAAGAAGGCAAGAAGATACAGTCGCTAAGAAAGGAACTTGACGGAAGAGTGTTGCTCGCGTAACTCTTGACCTTGCGTCTCCGTGTTATGTTCCTTGCGCGGGTCGTCGACGGCCTTCCCACTGCGTGAATCGATATTGTCTCCCGTGTAGGCGCCATTGCTTATTCTCTGTGTATGCGGGTCGACTGTTACAACTGTATTCATCCGGACTACATCAAGATCCGGTTACATAATATTTGGGGTGCTATTTTCTGTTCGTGAAAAATTGCGGGACTTCATAGCCTACAAGTTAGATTCATGATCTTTTTTTTTTTACTGCTTTTTGACAGTTCGAGTGATGGTGTATTTAATTATAATTTGATTGTAACAAGAGAGTATATTTGTGTTGTAAGAACGAGCACTGTAGGGAGCACACGTTGCCCTGTCTTCTGCTCTGGGTCCCCAGTGTGCGTCACTTACCGGCAGCAAGGATTACATAGAAATAAAATTTCTCTAAATTTTCTGTAAATTGCACTACTTTTGATAGCGCGAGAACAAATCCCTATTTCTAGTGTTGCCAACCGCCAGCAAATGAAAAGAGACATCAGAGCATCCATTCTTCAACTGCTCTTCGAAGAGAAGAATTTAAGCACCTAATATTTAAGTTGCCTACAGCGACTGTCAGCGTGCGTGAATGACGTATGTACAGTGCCAACGCGATACCTGCTTACCGGCTGCTACTAGCATAACCATAGACATGCCCGTGTTTATTTTATCTTTTTAATGATCAACGTATGGTAAAATAAGTTTAATTGAGGTACATCTAACTTTCATGAGGACCACTTTCAAGACAAGTGCGAACTAAGATATGGTATATTTATTCCGTTAGTGGACTATATTTTTTTTACGGGGGGGGGGGGAAGACTTACCCTCGTCTTACTACTCAAGGCCATGGGCTCAAATAAAACTCCCGCACTGAAGGCAACAGTAGTTAGTGGACCGCATTCAATTTCTGAATAGCACTTTGCACATTTCAGGTTAATCACATAATGAGGCAGTAATCTGATTGGATAATAGCCAATACGATATTTCCACAGAAAAGCCAAGAAATATGTATCTCCCAAAATTCAAAGCGACCCGTGTAATCCCACGATAAATTTGATGAAACCATGATATATTCTCGTACAGCATAATTCGTGGAATAAAAGATGGAATAAAACTGGATATCAACATCGGGTAGGTTTGCGGTTGGCCACTGACTCTTACCTTCTCTTAGCAGTATTCTTGCACTGGCCGGGAGTCGCTTTCAAAGGATTGTTTGTAACTTGTCGGAGCCACCCCTCGGGCATCTGTATTGAGGTGCCTCGTCACCTGTATGACGTAATGTAATTCACCTGATCACATTGGGTATTCCTAATTGAACTCATAGTGCTATTATTTCTTTCTTAATTAAATTTCTTGGCTCCAAAACTGAAATTAAAACTCCTCAGTCCGAAAGGAGGTTGTCTTGTATTTCCTTATATCAATAAAGAAAAAAATAAAGTTTTAAAACGTGTATTACATTCAGCTGATATATGTATTCAAGCTCATATATCAGAAATATATATGTATTGAAACAGTCTCGAAATTTATTTTTTCCTCTTGGTCACTATCCACTTCATTGTATTCTTTAAATCCTTAAATGGACAAAAGACTTACAATTGGTAATAATGAGTAAAATCTATATTTTTTCGAACCACGATCCCTAGCGTTATTGTCTGACTAACTGCGTGATTATACAAAACATACGTATTTGTTACAAAATCTGTTGATTACTTATGTATGTATGTATGAATGTGCGAGTTTCAGGGACACTACTCACACGTTAAATCAGTTTTGTTCGTACTCATGTTAAAGCTTGTAACTTGACGCAAAACAGGTACTGCATAATGCATGTTAAATGCGCAGCCTAAATTAGTGCGTACAATCCCAACATGATAACAAGCGTAACTTAGCGCGAAAGTACTCATGCCATTTTAGAATTTCAGACCTCGTAAAATTTTATTGCCAGTCGTTTCAAAGGGATTATTCTTTCACGACACACACACAGGAACACATTTTTTTCCAAATGTGTCGTCAAATTCGGGTTGCTTGCCGAAGAGTATATTCCTTAACGAAAATATCGTACTCGGTGAAGTCTTGTAGATACTGGGTGACAATAACGATGGCCTAAATTTGACCTGTTTTGTGTCATAATTTTAAACTAAAGTAATATTTTCCTAAAATGAACTTGTAAATTTTATTTTCTCACTCATTTTCGCCATCTTCACCCGTCGCCGTGTGACCGGTCATGAAAAGGTGAAAATTCATTATTTTGGTTTTACATTTTTAAGTAGTTAATTTTATGAAAATTTAACTATGATCTTTTCTGGGATGAATGTGCTAACTTGCTTACAGAATAATCATGAGTAAAATAATTTATTAATATTGTAATATTTTAAACGACTTTGTTAGTAGACTACATTTTAATTTCCACATAGACGTTTCGACTACCAATTTCAGTAATAAATGAATTAAATTGGCATTATCTGTATATTATTTACTTAATACACACACTTGATGAATAAAATTAGTGTTGTGCGGTGAAATCAAATATTCACCTACTAACAAAGTCGTTTAAAATTTTCAATATTAATATGATAGTAGATGATAATATTGCCAAAATAAATTAATGGTAGTTTCATTACTCATATTTACAAGAGATGGACCTGTGAGTATTTATATCTTCTGTTTACCTCCCACTCCAATTTACTCCAATTTAAAGATATAATTACAAGTACAGTCTTTTAAACTATTTTATCCTGTTTACAACTAAATATTTAAATTTGTTTCAAAATAATCAAAGTAGCAAAATAATATATTTCACTACAAGCCGATCCCAATTTTTGCTTATTGCGAGAGAAGTACAAAAAACAAGCATTGTGGTGACGAAAATAGCGATTTTTCGATATTTTATTGTTTGTTTTCTGAATATTATATTGCATCTGAGGGACGTTCAGATTGTGAGACCTGAAATTTCCATCCAGCCTAAGATTGATTGGACGAATTACGAAGGGGGTCTGTTTGCTGTAATGGGCTGAATTGAGCATTCGCGCCAGCGGACACTGTCAAGGCTGAGAGGCCAAAGCTCTACGTCGCCAGGGCCACTGTTTCTCTTCACCCCTCGACTAACCTACTGTTTCCTCTTTTCCACGATAGAGAGCTCTCTCAGCGCAATCTGTATGTCGAGCTAGTTCACGTAGTTCTCCTCTTCGCTCCGAGGAGCGCTGCAGTTGCTTGTTAGTAGAAACACCGCTCGAGCGCGCGCGTGTTCCAAGGTCGAAAATATTTCAGTTGTAGTTTCCTCAACGAGAGGGCTCTCATGATCATCGCAATGCTGAGTGAATTAGGTTCTGTTTTTTCTAGCACATTTAGCAATATACCCTTCTCTCATTTAAACAACATTGATTCCTGTAATCGATGCGGGATTTTTGTTCTAAACGTTTTGTAAATCAATGTTTAAATTGATTCTTGTCATAAATATGGTTTCAAATCCACTAACCATAGGATACTAATTTTTTAGTAAATGATTTATCCATCTTTATTCCACCATTATAAGGGAGGAATTAAAATTTTAGCGCTTCAATTCTATAAAAGAACAGTAAGAAATGCAACATTAATATTTCTTTTTTAATACATTATTAGTCTCTTGAGATCTAAGTAATTTTAATGTTTCGAGACGTGATGTTTGGACCATTCATTTTATTCTGATACATTTATTTTTCTATGGCATACGGTGGAAATAAAATTCAACACAAAATCTTTTAAAACTACATTTGAAGTTCTGTAATTGTTCGTATTTTGAAACTTTAACTAATAAATCTGTAGTTAAATTATTTATTGCCAAATCTGTAACAACTACACTTTCCTAAAATAAGCAAGGAATCGTCCCATAAATTCTAATCAGAACCACAGGTTATATCACAACACACGGGTAAACAGATGTTAAACTTGGGCCAATTGTCGGAAAAAGTGTCAGTTCGCAATTTTTTTAATGATGTTAGGAAATACGGAAGTGAGGAGTGGTAGCGAATTGTCTTTTAAATTAAGTAATCCTACACTTGCGTGAGATGTTCAAATTTCAATACTTTCCTGTGCAGGTACATATGTATATACGCACAAAACATATCTTGAAGCACATGATCCCTTTGGTAATACTCTATCAAGTACACATATATAAAGAAACTTTTGCGAATTTTCATCAAACTTCTCGATTATAATGCAGTTTGGAACGTTCCCGACCACAACACGGTTTTTTTATCCGTATACCCTTAAGGATTACATAATTTTATTTCGGTGATAGAAGAGAGTGATGTAGATTTAAAAGAAAAATATTTTTTGGCGCCCCATCTTCGTTTTGCACCCCCAGCACCCGGCGCTCGAGTCACATGCCCCCCCTCCCTTGCCCCTACCCCCCTTTGAAACCCAACCCTGTCAATGAGGAAAGAGAGGAGGAAGATATACGGAACCAGTGGTTCTGTATACTTAATAATATGATAAAATAAGTCTTTTCTGAACAGTGAATCAAATCTATCAAAGTGATGATGGAAAAATATGATAATTTAATTCATATATACT
Organism: Laupala kohalensis; assembly: GCA_002313205.1. Lineage (NCBI taxonomy): Eukaryota > Metazoa > Arthropoda > Insecta > Orthoptera > Trigonidiidae > Laupala > Laupala kohalensis. The sequence continues at coordinate 169,136 of NNCF01126357.1, read as the reverse complement.
GTGATGAAACGTATAGTCAATTTAATGCGTATATTACTTTACTATATAAATTCAGAGTTTAAAAAATAAAAAAATATGATGTATCTCGAAACTTTTTGATCAAACGGTAGAACAGGCCTTGTGGACTGGGTCTCGCTAATAAAGACGATATTGTTGTTTTATTTTTCCCTTCATTTATTTGTTTCTAGGCTGTAGGCTATTGGAATATCTTGTGTGCAATACAAATTATTAGTTATTAGACGATAATGCAATACGCTCTGTGTGCGCGGCAGCGTATATTGGTACAGCTGTTGTTGCTTCTCCGAGATGTATCTTGTACTCTTGCCGGTGGGATTTCATTACGTTTTTATGGTTAATGCTGGTGCATTCATGAGGCTATGTTCTCCACATATGACACCAAATTCCATCTTATTTTTGTGTTTTTCCAGCTTTACTTCACTTTACTTTGCTTCAGTCATCACTGAATATACAATGAACATTTTAAATCCTGTGACCGAATGACTTTCGGGGAAACGGGACATTTCCTTTGAAATTGGAACTGTCAATAAAATGGAGGCGGATGGGTAACCCTTGTTCAGCCCCTGGGAAATAATTTTACGAGGGGAAATCTTTAGAGTTCCGATCGTATCTCTGGAATTCTCACATCATTTATACCCGTCGTCGCTAGACACTCTTTCTCTACCTCTTGTTGTCTTCGGAGACTATCTTAACTTGCAGATGAATAGAAATCACAGTACGAATTCATTAAATTTTTTTATAAATATTAAATCCGCCACTGCCCATGGGTCCTTGATCGGAAGAGATGGGATGGTCCCTAGCTGGTTTCCGGAGAGTAACTTAGTTTATTATCCCACACGTGGTCATTCGCAGTATGAAAGTGCTTTTTTAACAATAAAGTTTATTTATATATTTGTATATTGATTTATATATTTATTGATTTATCGCGAAATTAAAAAAAATCTGAAAATTTATTTTCTTCAGGACTTGTACATCTAGATGGTATTACATACTTCTAGTGATTGTACTTATACATTTAGAAATTGTTCTGGAGTGTATTACAATGACTTTCCCATCTTGAAAAATAGTTTATTGCCGTCGCCCCCTCACCGCGTGTGGTCATACTCAGTAAGTTCTTTATTGACAAATTACCAGCAATAAATGGCAATTATTACTCGTAAACAGAGTGTAATGGAGGTGGAAGATTGTGCTTATTAGTACTTTATTAATCGTTTTATTTTCTACGGTTGGACTTGTTTGGTTACACGAAGCCAGAGAAATACTTCATTGTGCAGGTAGCTATAACCGTATTTGGGTGGGGTGGGATGTAAACTCGGTACTAATCTGCCTCTTTCTTGTTTATGAGTCGACTCATAATCTCATATCATGTGTTGCAATAAACCGTGCAGTTACTTAGTGGAATAAGATTAGGTGAGCAAATGCTCATAAGGAGAAAGGGGACGTTGACCAGCCAGTGAAACTCAAGGCATGTTAAGAAGGAAGTTAAAAGTGTGGTACGGATTTTTGTAATTGTTTTTACTATGTTGTAAGTGTGAAGCGATATCCCAATACGCCTGCTCCGAAAAATGTCTTGAATATGATTCGCTCGCACTGCGCATACTCGAAACGGGCGCACCTTGATGCAGTTACGCTGTTACACCGGGTGTGAGCAATCGATAGAGATTACTTTTCAATTTCGTGTGGTAAAGTACAAATACGCTCATAGATACGCGATACGTTCTTTAATACGAAAGTCTTGAAGTTGCTGTTAACAAAACGCAGCCGAGCAATTTACACGTCAACTTGTATCATACTTCCATTTTGCTTCAAGATCCCAAATTTCTCATAATTAGAAATTAAGACTCGCAAGGAATGTCACAAGTCAACGAAATTTCGGAAATATAAGTAGAATAAAGAGTGACGAAGTGATTCTGTCACGATAAACCCTACTTGTATCAGAAAAGTAAGAGAAAACAATATTTGCTAAGGAATATCTTTTCTCAACGATTGGTCAGTTCGATGAATGCGTACTTTTCTTTTTATCGCACCTTCAATGGAATTTTTCGCACCTTCTGGTTCATCAACCTTCAATGGAATTTTTCGATGAGAGGAATGTATTGGTACAAATTTCCTAATAAATTATATTCGAATGGGAAAACAGTATGTGCGAATAGTGATAACAGTGGGAAATCGAGAATAAGTATTGTGACAATAGTTGTATTATCGACTTCGACGTGTCCGCTGCTTGCGACCCGATTTGATAGTCCGCGTGTTTTCGTTGCGTCTGATGCCTTGCTCGTGTCTCCATCTCGCGTTACATTTCGGACATTGGACGGTCTGCTAATTAGAAGCTACAACTACGACGTCAGATATTGATCTAGATTTCAGTTTTGAAACGTTCTTCATTACTGATAGTAGAATTTAATCTGTTATTTTTTATCGTAAATGAGACAAATTAACGATTAAAGGTACATGAACTGACTAAATTGTTTCGCAACATTATGATGGAAATATATGCAAATGAAAGTTCTTTACATTCTATGATATTTCAAGTGTGAGTAAAAGAGATATTTTTAAGGATTTGCGTAGATATTTCTGTATTTAATTGGTTTTTAATGGATAGATTTGATTTGATAGAATATTGATACAATAATTTTGACACGAACACTTTACGCATAATGTCTGTGAACGTAATTTTAAAAACAGAAACATTTCTTCAAACGAGCACTGAATTTGTAAAGAGCAGTTTTGGAGACAAAACTGAAAAAGAGTGTAAAATGTGCGAGTGGAAAGATGAAATCAACCTGACGTAGAATTGAGAAAGTAACGCTGTTTCTCGCAATTTTGAACGCTGGACATGGAAACTTTGAAGACGATGATCCCGGCTTACGAAACAGTGCGTTGGAAGATCACTGAAGAATTGGTATGACAACATCCAATAAAAAGGAAAAACAAAACAAGAGAAAAAAGAATTTCTGAAGTTTAAGAAATATGAAAAGCTTTCTCTTCCAGGCTGAAAGTAAACAATGTGATGTCGTAGAAGGGGAAGAGGAGGATTGTTAATGGAAAAGGAGGAGAAAGAAGACACGGGAGATGAACAAGGAAAAAAAGAAGAAAAGGCTGAGCTAACCAGAATTTAAAACTCGGTTTCGAAGTTTCTGGAAGTGTCTGTTCCATCGTCCAATCATCTTCCGCTATTTCTCTTGGAGATGACTCTGAATAGCGACTACCGGTGAACATATCATTCTCGTGTTCGATTCGAAGATCCATTCTTTCTATTTCTGAAACGCGACGTTGCTGTTTTATATCAGGGTTTCGTATTCCATCCAATGCCATTCCATCCATCAATTTTCCTTCTACTTTTCTTTTCACAGTGACGTATCTCAAGTAGTTCCGTGTTCTCCGACACACTCCCATCGCTTGTTGACATTTTGCGTTTCCTTCTCAGATTTCTTTTATTTGTTTCTTCTTCTCCTCAATTCGTCCCTTTCTACTGTACGCTATACTGAAGNTTTGTTTCTTCTTCTCCTCAATTCGTCCCTTTCTACTGTACGCTATACTGAAGTTTACTCCACTTCATCTCCTAACATCTCTGCGGAACTAATATCGGGAAGCTTTCGTCAATTCATTGCTAGTCTTCCTACGTGACTGCACTAATTAATTTCTTTTACTTTACTTCTTCACCGTATTTCCCATAGATCTTTCTAGATTCTGTTATAAATTAATTAGCTATGTTCCCACGACATTGCACAAGTAACTTCATTTCACCAGTAACTTTCTTTTTTCACGAGTAATATCTACGAAAAATGTTGTTGATTTGGTAGATTTGGTGTGTTATAAATATCATTTACCCTTTCCTTACCCCGCCACACAGTAAGGTATGAAAAAATATTTTACTGTAATACTCAGTATTAAAAATACTTTTAAAACATAAATAAATATAGTATTCAATTTTTCCAGCTTACAAGAATATAAATTAGTTGATGAAAATCAAAATATCGCATTGCAATAAATAATAAATAAATATAACCTATTAGATTTATTCGTCAGGCAACATTTTATCAAACCCCATTCTGTGCCGGCCCGTTCGATACAAAGTGTATAGAAAACGGCGCGCTGGCTAAGAAAAATTGGACAGCATTGTTATCAAACAAAGTCGCCCACTAATTATGTCTGTACATATTTTCAGTTACTACTGAAAGATCTTTATCCCAGTTTATACCAAAAGAGTCTCCAAACTTGGCACACGCTTTTTCCAGGGTGGGTAAAAGTGCAGTACACTTCGACTTTTTCTAAATTCGATTTAATTTTTTTAATATACAGTTTTAAATACTTTTTCCCCTGGTGCATAGATTTTATGACCTAGAGCTTCAAAATTATCCAGAGGTGTGGATATCCAATGGTTTTCAAAATTCGATACGGATTTTGCTTCTTTTTTTAGTCACTCGCGAAGAAACGAAACTGAAAGGATTCGAAATTCCAGAGATGCGTTCTCCAAGTCCCCAGTGCACCAACCCGCATTTTTCTGTTAATTAGTTAATAATTTTCTGAGAATATCTGGTAAACGTGACAATGTTGAGAGACAATGTTTTGATTTTGCATAGTTGGCAACTATCGGCCATGTCAAAATTATCGCTGCACTTCTATCTCCCGTTAACTCTCGTCTCCATTCTCCCCTGCCTTTAGTCTTCATCGCCACAATTCTTCGCAGTTGCTCTAGCGTCTCTTGACGCTCCCCAATCCAATCACCTGCCGTCGCCTCCCTATCGTTCGCTGTTCCGGTCGCGTCCTCCCCGTCCCATCCTTCTCATCTCGCAAATTTGATTTCGACTCTGGCTTGTGTGCCTGTGACGTCAGCGTGGAGATGAAATAGAAACAGCGGAAACGAAAGGTGGCGTTTGAGGACGAAATATAAGATCAGAGGTCTACCCAGCATCGAGGAAATAAGATTGGTCCTTTTAGGAGAAAATAATGTACTACGCCGCACTGGGAGAAAGATTTTACTCGGGAAGATGTGCTCGGGGATTTGAGGTCACATTATTCTGGCAGTCGTGTTTTTTATTAATGAGGAAGAGAAGGAAGATTTTCAAGGCGAATGTTTAGGTAGGAGATATGACGACTGAGGCATAGAAGGATCAGAAATGTCGTTTTTAATCGAAACCAATGCGAAAAGAATTACATTCAAAAATAATTTTCTAGTTTTGTTCAAAATCTTCATATTTAGCTTTTAAATGGAAAACGAAACTTTATAGTTTCATATCTACCATTTAATAGAGAATAATGTTCTCTATATTATTCATAGCCTATATTACTTCATAGTCTATATTCCTTCATTATAGCCTATATTTTTTCATATGCCGAGTGGCTTAGGTCGTCCTCTTCTTACGGAGTCAAATGGTAATAAGGTGTATGTCCATAAGTTCTTCTTACTTTAATTACTCTGATTCGAGTATTTCCTCTTTTTATACGTGTGCTGTTCTATGTGATCGAAGTATGAGAGTGATCGAAGTGAGATATAGTGCGTGACCCATAGTGTACTAGCTTTTGTTCTTCGTTGGGTCGCGAAGAACTTTATTTCTTCAGGAATGATTGGTACGGCACTAAATTTTCCCTTACATTTTTATATCAATTCACATACATTAAAAAGAGCCGCATAACTGACGTATTTACCAAAAAGTGTGGTACAAATGTTTTTTAATTTGGGCTGTTTTTTGTCCTCTCCCCCTCCCCCCTAAAAAAATCACGAGATATCTGTACCGGGTTAGTGTAGCTAAAACTGGGATGCTTCGTCTCCCGCAAATATGACGTTTTTTCCTTAAAGGGGAGTGAAGCAAATATTTCTTCTAATAGAGTCATACGATATCTTGATGGGTCATAACCAGTGGCGGATCCAGACCGTAATCAAAAGGGGATGGGGGCTAACAGGAAATGGAAGGAATGCAACGTACGGAAGGAAAAACTGTATCCCGTAAATCAATAGAAATCCGCATGCCATCTATAAATGTCATGAAGCATGTAGGAAAGACAAACGTCTCAAGACTGTCCCATCCTCTATGAAGCAGGTTAGGGTCCCATAAATAAAGACCTATTATCTCCTCACACGTTATAACGCGTTAATAACATTGGAGGCTAGCCGTGAGTTGTGTTGTCAGCAATGGGGTTGCGTCTGCGTGGAACATACCTAATGTTGCGAGTCGCTTGAACCAGTGCATGTAAAACGCAGAAATTATGTACAAAATGTTTATTACGCTTCCTATAATATGAAAATTTAGTGTGCAAAACACTTTGATAAAGTATGCCTTTTACAAATATCAATTTTATCTATTGAGGTCAAATGAGGGGGCAGGGTCCTAAAGCCCCCTTCCCCCATAGACTTCCCCCACTAGTCATGACAGCGAGTCATTTGGAGTGGCTGTTACACTCGTATTCAACAGAGTACTTACGTTAAATTTAAAATACTTGTTTATGACCCGGAACGGCGTTTGAGTGGTTTCTGATTGGACGATATTAGTGCAGGTGGGGAGGGGGGATTGTGGGAGTCGAAGAAGCTCAAGGAGCGCGTAGTTATTCCTTGACGTTGACGAATGAGTCCGGGGAGGAGATGAAACGGCGAGGATGACAAGTTAGAAATGGAGAGGAGTTTCGAGAGAATTGAGGGTATTGCTGAGTGGAAATAAACGCATGCTTACATAACAATGAATGTGCTCTAAGGATGTTGGTGGCTCTTCTAGTTCTCATGTGGTAGCATTACATTTAGTGCTTTTTTTTTAAAACAAAACATATCAAAAATCTAAGTCTTGTTCAATATTCTTGCAAGTTGAACTATTGAATTCGTTAGTGATGGCCAAAAAATACGCGAAGCGTAAAAAGAGTAATATAATTATAATTAAGTATTTATGTTGTTGAACATATTTTCAGC
>NNCF01126357.1:133063-161959 GCA_002313205.1 Laupala kohalensis | reverse complement strand
TGCTATCTTTGTCTCCCCTCATTTATAACGAAGTATAAACAATAACAGATGGGGGGAGGCTAAGGGAGCTATAGTCTCCCCCCCCCCATTGGACCTGAACTGTCAACAAATAATATTGAATTTTATAGAATGTAGTTTTATCCTTAATCCGTCTTACCATGTTAAACAATTAATAAATTTGGCCACTATTTAATGAATTGTTAATTATCTGTTTGATGAATTGATGTATTATATTAAAATATAAAATCGATATATTTATAATATTTAAAAACTACAATAATATTTACTACCCTCCCCTTAATTACGGTCAAGATCCGCCACTGCCTCTCGTTCCCACAATTATTCCACCCCATTCATGTACAGTATTCGGTTACCGCAGCGTCCCAGGTAACAAATCCAATACAGACTCCTCCCTGAAATCTCGAGGAGAACAGTAACCTTAGATAATACAGACGAATGGAGAAGTGAGGGCGGAAGCTGGAATTATTTGGGTGCAATCAGCGCTGTCAGAGGGCGCTTGGTGGGAGCTGGCTGCTCGGCGCTTCCACCAGAATGAGCCGCTGCCTGCCTCGCTGATGGAGAACGCCCCCGGTGTCACTACAATGGCCGCAATTAACTAGCTGCGCACGGGAGAGTCTGCGTCGCCTACTCCAAGATGTGTGCTAAGAACACCTCAGATGGTGGTGCGCCTCCGGATAAATTTAGACGCAGGTCTACGTTGACTGCGGTAGGAAATTTGAATTTCCTTCTCCTTTACACGAAACAGGGCGAATTTGTATTTCTCATTTTTTAGAGTAGAGGTCCTAGAATATTGTTGGTAGTTCACCAAAAAAAAGGTTAGCCATTACAGTAGAACTCCTCTTAACCGGTTTTGGCAGAGATTCCCGTGAAAAATCAATTTTTGTTCAAAAAGAGCCTACAATTTCATCATTTAACACGAATGAACAAGCAACTGACGAACACGAAAAAATGAACGAAATATGAGTAAACCTTATAAACTTGTAAAAACTTCGAAAACTTAAAAATAAAACTGTTCCACGGGATAGGCCGGTTAAGAGGGATTCTACTGCCCTTGCAATTTTTTATTAATAATGAAAAACCAATTATATTCTAGAAGTTCTGATATTTTAAATGAGCAATTAAAGTTCCCTATTTACGCACTCTTGAAAATGCGATGTCCATCCCTGACTACTTCACAAAAAATATTTAATGGTTCGGGATATGTAAAATGATGAAACTAGTGATTCGATTTTTAGTGTCAGTAGGTCCAAAACATTTGTGGCTACTGTTCTAGAGGGTGAAAATATTCTGACAAAAACAATGAAGAAAAATTAGCTAGTGTTCTTCAACTTAATTAGTATAACGTATCTTTTACAGGGTTACTGTAAATTAACTGAAATAATTTAGGTTATACTTAGACCCGTACCCTGAAATTTATTTCGGAGGGGGTTTAGACTACTAGAAAAACCTAATTGATGTAAATTTTAAACAATTGATGTCCTTGAAATGTTATAAATTGATTAATTCATGTCATTGATTAACTCATGCAAATATTTGGGTATCGTGTTTAAGAATAACATGTGAGTGGCAAAGAGTGGCCTGATCAGGTTAACAGCGTTGCACAAAAAGCTTGGAAGTCTCTAAATTTCATTAAACGAATTTTAAAGAAAGGCAGTAATCCTACAACAAAAAGAGTTTAGACCTCTACTGGAATATGCATCGGCAGGATGGAATCCTTATATAAAATATCAAATAGAAGAATTGGAAAAAACATAAGAAAAAAGCGATTAAATTCATAAACATGGGTAATAATGCGAATAATTACATAAAAATAGAACCCCTGCAANGACTGGGATGTCTGTTCAGTACACTTACAAACGAACCAGCGTGGCGGGATGTCAAAGAGCGTTTAGAAAAACCGACTAGATTGGGTAGACAAGATCACTTTCTCAAAATTCGTGAAAGGAAACAAAAAAACAGACGTAGGAAAATACTCGTTCCTCAATAGATCGATCAGGGACTGGAACAATTTGCCTGCGGGATTTATGTCGTGGGAGCGCTATCGGACTCAGCAACCTCTCTTGAATTCAAAAACGCTCTAGGAAAAGGGGAATAGACAAATTAAAAGGATTAGGCAGGTTCGGGAAGAATGGGTATGTTAGTGTAGATGGGAAGCTAGTGGAGTGATAGTGGATAGTGAAGTGAAGTGATTCGAGGGAAATAAGTGATTCAGATAAGGTGGGAAGGGAAATGTGAAGTGAAGTGCACGAATGGGGTAAATCGAGTGCTTGGGTCATCAGTGAAATAAAATTTGCAATAAGTTTTTTATCAGTTATTTAGATGTTTCAGGGTAAAATGTTTTTCTTATATATTTAATACTTTAATATTAGTTGTATCATGTAGTTTAATGATATATTGAAAATGTTTTTATTTCAGTGCCTTGTGATATGTATTTTTGTATTTTTTGTATTGTATTTCCTTATATACTGCCACCGGGTAAGATCTTCCCCCATTTGCAGTAAATAAGCATATTATATAAATATATTATAAATTAATTAATCGTAAATTAACAATATTTGTATGTCGAGGTTCGGTGTTGGTTGCATACACATTACTGCATAACGTTGGTGTTATACCATACAATTTGTTATTTATTAATTCATAATGCCTTTTCGGCAGCGTGGCGGCCATCATCAATGCTGGTTCCATTGATGAGAAGGGTGGCGAATGCCTTTGCTTAACAATATTTTGTAAAGATTATGTATTTTCATTAATACCTCTTAAAAAGTTTATTTGTTATATTGATAATAGTAGAGTTGTATAAAATTCTAAATTTGGAAAAGAATACAAAATTTTAATATTTAACCATCAGTTTTGTTACATTTTGGTGTATTACACTATTATTTAAAGAAAATCCATTACAGCCGTCTAGAAAAGTTCCTCAATTGCGGAAGTGAAAACTCTTNAAAATCCATTACAGCCGTCTAGAAAAGTTCCTCAATTGCGGAAGTGAAAACTCTTGAATATGTTTCACTCGCTCTTAAAATTTTTTTCTAGTTGAACACAGATGATGGCACTAACATCTCTTACTTTCGAACGTGCGTTGTAATTCATGGAACTTAAAATGTGTAGGAAATCGTCTCCAGCCAACCGACTGAGGTGAAAGTTAATTCAAATTTCTTTTTAATCGGACAGTTAATGATTGCATTTTCCGTGTGATGCACTTCCAGTTCACAGAAGTAAAAAGTTAGTCCATCTTATTTCAGTATCAGGATAACGAAGAAATATTATTCCCCTGCCTAAATTGCTTCCTTATTAATATTCTCTTAAATTACAAAATTATCTCATTCTTTCTAGAAACTAGTGTTCTAAAATGCAAAATGTTTTGCAGATAATTAGTTTTTAGTCGAGGCTTCCTTGTATATAAACAGGAATTTAATATGTAGTGTTATGAATATGTAATGTTTGTTTTTTACTAGACCGTGTACACTTCGTAAAAAACGTGAATTCTTTTTCGTCACATGGCGAGCATCATCAGTACAAAAAAATACAAATAATAAAATTTACTCAAAAAGAAAAAAAAAATCTTTTTATAAAATTTTAATTCCATTAAAATTCAACTACTTTTTTTTGTCTTTTGTATTATTATTCGTATATATTGTTAATATTGATATTTGCATTTACTCCAAAAAATTGATTTTAACTACCGTTGAAAACGACAAAATTGTTAAACGAAAATTATCTTTTTCTAAATGAATATTTATCTTTTGGATGCGTGTAGAAGTCTCACAGCACGAAGTTTAAGTGATTAAAGCCTTCGTCAATAGTAGCATGTTGTTCCACGTGAAGCGCCTCTGAAGCCGTACGACAGGTGCGATCCTCTTCCGCGATATTTCCGTCTTTTGATCCTTAGAAGTAGAAGAACCGTCAAACTTCACTTCCATGATTTCTGTAAATCTGAATCAATTGTCTTGGGGTGTGCAATTTCTCCGTAAATATAATTGTTCTGTCGGTATTTCACATGATATGTAACTAGTAACTCATGTATTTCAAGTGTGTGTAACCCGTGGTCGGCTTACCAGAAATCAGAATTCGGGGATTCTTTTTACCACCAGCTCTGTTTTGATATCCTTGGTATAATTTTGTAAACTACTAATATACTTTCGCAACGAAACCATATGTACTGCAATCATAATGTTTTACTCATATTTTAATTTATTATATTTTAATACTTATTATATTGTAATATTATTACATTTTAATGCTTATTGTTAATTTCATACTGTTATTTTAATACTTACTATTTATAAACAATATTTTCCGAATAATGTACAGTTCCATAATAGTTCGTTCTTGTGAAATAAATTTTTTGTGTAAAGAAACAAATTTGTTGATATTCTATTGATATTGTAACATTTTAACTTTTTATCTTATCTAGGAGTTTGGTGTAATTTTCAATCCTCCTCAGCCTTAGAACTCTTGATCAGATGGTGGGATGGTCTCTTGCTTGTTTCAGGAGAGTAAATTAGTTTGTCCTTCACGTGGTCATAAGCAGTTTCTACTGCTTTTTTGACAATAAATGTATTTATTTATTTATCTATCAACTTTAGAAGACTATGCTGTATGCGGGGAAGGGTCTCTTGTTCGTATTAACAGGCGTAACCGTAGTAACTATGAAGTTGTGATTCCAACTGATAACTTACTACCTAGCATATTTACTTAAAAACGATTATCGAAAGTCTAAATGTTTTGATTCTATAATGCTTCCAAAATACTTCAAAATGTTTATTTCATCACGGTACCTTTTTCAACTTTTCTTTGTATGATGCAGTAATGTAGTATTTGAGGGATGATGAAGGAAGCCTATGAATAGTTATTGAGCATATATTATTATAACTAGACATTAATGCTGAAAATTCCTGTTTCAAAGTCAACAATTTCTCTTGCAAAAATTATATAAACTATTACTTTTTGTTTACTTATCGAGCGGGAGAATAATTCTCTCGCAAATTTTCCCCCTTGTCAGCGAAGTTTAGTTAAGAAATGTAGCCCCTCGGTCAGTAATTAGTTCCTTCATAAAAAGTTTCTTTTATATTCACGTTCGTACCGCTCAATAATATCTCGAGGACAGTTTCGACAAATAACGAAACCCGAGGGAAGAAGGAATTGTCGGCATAAGAAGGATTGTAATTTTTTTCTCGCAAATGAAAATTAACATTCTTTGTAACTTATCTGTGAGTTCTATCCTACTTACACCTATTACACGAGTTACTTAACCGCACCAAGTTCTTGCCAGAAAACTCAACAGTGTATGTAATGTAGTAAACTCTAATTTGCATCGCCTTAGCATGCTATTGAATAGTTTTCCGACGCGAACGATACGATTTCCAGTCAGTAATACACATATTCCGCCCGACAATACTTGCTTTGAAGTTTCAACACGGCTTTCCTTATGTAGAAACAATATTCGTCGAGTACATTGCGCTGCAGTATTAGTACCCCGTGCTCTGACGCAACGACTGTACAGGATAGTGCTCTTGTTCTGCAACGTCACCCTAGTTCCCACGCCCCTCTCCCGCTTCTGCAGTCACCACCTCCACTACCGCCTAGAATATTATCATTGCTAGTGTTGCTAGGTTCTGACTGCACCAACTTCCCGAAAAAGAGGTTAAGAAAATTGGACAAATTGTTGATTAACCCAAGATTGATAGAAATAGAAAAATTCTCATACAACAAATTTAACGAATTAGGTAGTTCTTCCGTCAGATAATTAAACACATATTTTAAATGTCTATATTTTAAATGGATTGAAACAAATAGCATTTATTTCGAAAATATATTACTTTCCGAATCTCTTAAATAAATGTTTATTTTAATTTTGGTCGAAACAAGTATATTTAAAATAGTTTAAGAAAAATAACTGTGGATTATGAAGAGATTTAACTTAATCCTACCCTTTGCAGTTTTAGTATCTTGAGAGCTGTTCCTCATTGCCGTCTACGTCATAGTCATAAAGATACGAAGCTAGTAGTTGGACATTCTGATCATGAATGGAGTGAAGCGACTTCACAGTTTATATTAATGATTAAATTTGGTGAGACGTAAATTATCGTTAGGAGTTACCATTATTCTTAAAACTAACATACAAAATAATTTCAGAGTACACAAAAAAGATAATTAGACTTTCTAATGATTTGACTGACATTGTTGATCTAAATGTTAGGGAAGTCGTAGCTTACCTATAGTATGGAACACATCAAGAATCACAAAAAGTATAATTTGTATCTTTTTTTTTAAATTGTAGCACTGAAGGCGCGCCCGAAATGTGGCCGAAAAATCCTTATGCATTAATAAATGATGTCAGATTGACAAAATCTTTTACTACATATAATGAATCACAAAAAGTTAATGGATATTCGGAACGTAGTACCGTCCTAGATGATGTCATAACGGGTCAAGATTTATGACACGAGAAGGTCGAAATGTGTTGAGATAAACCTGAACAATTCCGAATGACACAGCTTTCCTGAAACTTCTAAATAATAATAGGAGCCATCGTTTCGTCTGATGTCATAGTTTCCATCACCGCCCTCAGTCATCCATTTTACTGTAGACAACAAATATCCGTTTTGGGAACTGGTAGCAGATGTTCCCTCAGTGGTTAATGGTCTACTATGCTAGTAAATATTATGGAAATGGAATGGAATGGAATTTGCTAGTAACTACTATGGTCGATAGTCGATGTCAATTTTCGTTTGAACAAAATAACTTCGTGCTCGGGGATTTCCATTTGTATTCTTTTATATTTCATTCATTGGTGAATATACATTGGGCCTTCCGTAAAGTATTGATATTTCCGTAATAGGTCAAGAATAAAAAAACCAAAGGTAGGAAAGAATTTTTTTTTGTATAACCTCTCGCTATAACCTCCCCTTTGCATTAGGGTTTTATTGTTAACTTTGTCTTGGTATATTTACGAAACTTCCTGTCTTTCAGACAATTTGAGATGTTAATCGAGCTCAGTCAACATTTGTTTCAAATTGAATTGAAAAAATTAAACCGGATTAATGTAATCGTAATTGGTAAAAATATTTTAAAATTACTCATATTTCAACAATATGAGTAATTTTAAAATAGTTAACAATCTCTTCACAAGTTTGCAATTAAGAAAACATATTCCTTGAAATTGGCGATCTGAATTCCCTCGTTTCTTCGGACTTTTGAGTTAAATATGGGGCTTAAAGTTAAGCCCAGGGGCAAATATCGAATATTACTATAATTTCATTGTAAATATTTATATTCATTTTCACTTTTTGATTGTAAATTCTTTAATAATTTTATTTATAACTTTTGAAATAATTTTGATTTACTGTTGTAATTTTGATTTGTTATTTTTGTATGTATAATTATCTATACATGGTTAGGCGGAAGAACAGACTTGATTGTCTGAGCCAACTCAATAAATATATTCTATTCTACTCTCAGAATCCATTTCAGTGATATTTCGTCAGAGACATTGTGAGCAGCTTCTCCACAATTGTTGCATGAACTCCATTTCGGAGTCTGCCTCTCGGGTGGTTGTTGTGGAAGGGTGAATGAACCGACGTGGAGTTGATAAGCGCTGGGACGCTTACGTCTCACGTGGACGCTTGCGTCGCAAAAGGAGACTGCTCTGAGGTTGATATGTGGTGAAATGAGATAATGGACGCGCATGAAACATGCAATGGAGGTCTTGCAGATTCTGCGTCTAATATTTTCTCGCAGAGTTCCCGCGTGATTTAGCAAAAATAATCGGAATTAACAGTTTCTTGCGTTCAATAATCGTTCTTGCATCCCCATTAATACTGCTACTACTAGTTATAATAATAATAAATTTACTGTCAAAATGTAATTACAAACTGCGTATGACCACGTGGGGGACAACATACTCATTTACTCTCGGGAAGCAAACAAGGGACCATCTCTTCGATTCCGATCAACGGACAGAGGCAGATTTAACATTTCAGCACAGTCCTAAGATGAGGATAAAAATAGTTCGGTACAGGTTATAATATTGATAGAAAGCCAACGAATTTGTATTTTAGAAAACACCAAAATGTTATATATGACGCATTATTATCGAACATATTGTCAAAAATATTATAATAGATTATTCAGTCTATTACATTTCTATTACATCCATCTCGGCCTGATTTTTTCTGGTTTTCCTTCGGGTATTGACGGATTTTCTATAGACGGGAATGTTATTAATACTTTACTATTAATCTCGAATTTGTACTGCACATAATATCCATAATACATTTTGGAATAATAAATGGACTACAGTACGTATTTATTGAAACATTTTTTATGAGTATTATATTCACCACCGCATTTGGGTTTATGATTGGAATTGATGGGATGATACCTTGCTTGTTTCCGGAGAGTTACTTAGTTTATTATCTTCCACATGGTCATACGCATGTACCTTTCAAACTGTTTTTTGAGTAAAGTTTATTTATCAAACAATTGTGAAACAAATCATGACTGATAAATGAAGTACGAAATTGAACATAAAAGTTGATTGGTCAACAAAAAATTGATATACGAGCTTATTTGTGTTTCGGGAAAAACAGTGAAATGAGGTGTATTAGTTGGCGAATTGTTCGCCGAGAACTTAATAAATGCTAATTTAATGCTATTTTTATAATCTTTTTTTAATAAACTTGCTCATATTTCGGTACCATAGTACATTATGATTCGTCTTGAGGGTTTTCTTGAATGTCTTACTGCTTGTTTCCGGGTGTTGATGGATTTACTTTTACCTGCTTGAAAACTCAAACTTCTTTCGTATAGCAGTATGATTATTATTGTAGTGAAAACATCTCTTCCTCTCGGTACTTCAATCAGAGCATGATGGTGGGAAGCAGAGCTCAAGACTTCAAAATGAGAAATAAAATGACTAAATAGGTGAAACATATCTTGTTGTCCCACATAATTGCTTAAAATATTCATATTCCGCAATTGGTAGATGTACTATATAGCTAAATATTTCAAAAAATATTTTTTCAGAAATAGGAAGTTAAGAATTTTTAGGCATCAAAAATATCTGACTCTACCGCTCATATGTTTGGTTTGTAAATATCCGTAAGGATTTTACAAAGGCATTTTTTCAGCAATTTCTCTCCGGTACTTTCATCTCGGTTTTACTTATCCATACTGTTTTTTAAATCATAATTCTCTTTTTCATATGCTAGGCGTGCTGGTGTAAAGTTGTTAAGTTAAAATGTTTATTACGTCTTTGTAAATAGGATATATTTTATTGAAGTTCCCAACATTACAACAGTTGCTTACTGTCATCATCAGGTGATTGAAGTATATAAACGAATCAGTTGATTTATCCAGGTAATAAAAATTAAAACAAGTAAACTTCATATACAAATAAAACAATTTCACAGAAAAATAAATAATACGAAAACAAACCTTCAAAGCAGAAAATCAAAATAAACAACTATAAATTTTAGATAACCTGTGATAATACTTTAGTAGTAATTTGGTTCGAGATCTAGAGTGAACATGATCCCAATCTGTCGAATGATTATCTAAACGACGTTTTATTGCATTATGTTGTTTAGTGCACACAACTTGGTAACAAAAGAAAAAAAATTATATTTACTCTCTCATGTTCATTGTACTCGTAGTTTCGGTTTTATTAATTCACGGTTGAATTGAAGTTTTATCTTCAATAATTGCTTTTTTAAACTTTCTTTGAAGGAACTAAGAGTGATTGTATTATAACAAGTAACTTTTACTATCTCTTATATTATTAGACATAAATTGTATTTTACAAATTTATCAACGAGAGTATTAATTTATTGGTTTACAAAATTCTAAAGAAATATTAGGAACCCATCCAATACATTTTCCTGAAATTCTTTGTGTACTTTGTGACGTACTCATACTCGATCAACAAAGAATAAATAAATAATAGGTTTGAAAATGTGTAAAAACAAATATTTTTGATCAAACATTCATCTCTGCACATGGATCCAAACAAACTATATTCTTATTATATCTAAACAAACTATAACTGCAGTATTTCGGCATTTGAGTATGCCCAAAACATTTTGTAAAAGTCTCGCAATAGACACTTTTATAATTGCAATATTTATTCTGCACTGCGTATACGAAATTAGGTTGCACTGAAGTGAGCAATTAAAGGTAAGTACATTTATAATCTTGAAGATTTCCGCAGCAGACGCCGTGCAATCTTTGTCTATGCGATTCGAACCACAACTTAGATTGATAAATTAATGACGCGTTTGTAGGAGGAAAGACAATTATAATCTTTAATGAGCTTGTATGACACAGCAATTCGTTCTCCTTATAAAAGAATTCCTTATGGACCGAATGATATTATTCATGAAATTCAATTATTTATGCGTATTAAGTTTTATCCCTCATAAAATGTTTTGAAAAGATAAACATCACTTATAGTTTTTTATTGGGCTTCCTAAACCTTGTACGTCGAACATGTCCTTGCTCGTACCATTATTTCTTATACTTAATTACAAGACTTTATTGCTGCCGTAGTGTATAGCAGCTGTGTGTTCACATTGCTTACTTCATCGTCGACTCAAGGAGTGTTTTGTGTCGGATGCGTTAATTTATTGGAAGAACATTGACTGCTGAAATATGCTTGAAAATATATATTTCATCAAAACTAACACCGAAGGAAGTTAGATCATTTTTTGCGTATGAGTAAAATTTATCACATATTTTTGCATTGATAACAGACTTTTCTTATATTTGGAGTATCTTCGGTGTCTTAATAATATACACCAGCGCTGTACAACTGGCGGCCCGTGGAAGTTTTTTACGGTCGAAGAATTATAGTACGCTTTACGTCAAATGCTGGGGGAGGGCACAACTATATAATCTATGGTATAAATCTATGCTGTCAGAATTAATATTTGACGTGACATGTCCGGTGAGAGAAAATAGAAAATTGTGTTCCGAATTACCCCGCCATATATCACAATATTAAAACATTTTATTATAATACTACATATTGAAAATACTTTTTCAAATTAAAGAAATATACTATTTAATCTTTCCAGTTTGAAATAGCGTAAAATCGTAGATGAGAATAAAATATGGTGTTACAAATAAACAATAATGACCTTTATTGTTTATTTGACAAATCTACCCTATACCGGCCCGATCGATCGAAAGTATGTAGAAAATGGCCCGCGAGCTGAGATAAGATGAACAGGGCTGATATAC
The DNA here is from genome assembly GCA_002313205.1 of Laupala kohalensis. NCBI lineage: Eukaryota > Metazoa > Arthropoda > Insecta > Orthoptera > Trigonidiidae > Laupala > Laupala kohalensis. Next base: position 150,694 of record NNCF01126357.1, on the reverse strand, counting down.
ACTAAAATCATTATACACATGTAGATGTGTATGTATCATGTACTAGCGGAGTTCTTAAAATTTTGCTCGCGTCATCATTTGAATTTCTGACATAAAAATTGTTTATGAATGACATGTACTGAAAATTTGTCATATTCAGTAGACGGATCATAAAACTGAATGCCTGGAAGACAATACACACTTGGTAAACGAAACATACACCTTGAACAGGTCCTGCCAACAATTAATCGCAATTAATAGTCTGGAATATTAAGAACGACAATTGCAATATGTTCGTTGATGTTAATTAAGTACTGTTATCATAATCCTTTTCTTTTTATGATCCAGCGAGTTTTTCGAAATCAAAGTACATTATAAATCTTCTTAACTGTTTCCTTCCACTAACTGTATTGTTCGTTTGTAAATATGATCTGGATCTTGACCACTCGTTATAATTATAAGAGTATCGTGAAGGCTTAGTCAATGAAAGCGACTCCTTAATAACTTTCCATATTTCGGCGTTTATTAAAAATCTTCTTCAGGGTTAATAACATAACGAGGTGCGCTATTTTGGATATTATTATCTATGAGTTTTATGTTTTAGTAATTTCACTTGTTTCTCATACTTTCTCATAGGGGGTTTCAAATAGAGTCCGAAAAGTTGGCGAGTTATTAAACTTTTATTGATCAAGTCCTCACGATACTCTTATAATTGATCGTTTTCGAGCACTGATATTTTCGTGTTTACCTCAACAGAATTCAAATTTCTCTTTTATACTAGTATCCACATCGCGTCTTTCAGCCCTGGACAAATATCTGAGGACTATTTTACGAACTGATTAAAAGTAGACATCCCTATCACAATGAGGGAGTGAGGCATCCTTACCGAAACCGCGAAAACACGGATAATCGACTAATAAGAAATAAATACTAAGTGTAGAGTAATCCGCCCGAAATAAACTTCCGAATGCATTAAATTCGACTCTGCGTCATCGCATCACTTTTAATCCGCCCCGTTTGATACACGAGCGCCATAATTGCTTTGACGGGTCATCGCGTGCCTTTGAGGAGGGGCAGTGGGTAGGACATGGGCGTATGCTGGAAGAGGGAGGACATCTTTCCCTCCCAGCTGGGGACGAGCGGGTCGATAGTGATGACGTCAGTCGAGGGTTCCATCCCTCTCATTCTTGGAGGGAAGGAGGGTGAAGGGAGTGACGCGAAATGTCTGCCCACGCGCCGGGGATGCTGGTCGCGTACGCCCACGCTGTCGGATCGAGCGACGACACGGACCGGGGGGGATGCAAGCGAGCGCGGCGCCTCGAGTTCATTGATTGCAAACGAGGGTGTGTTACGTTGGGGTGGGAGTTAGCTCTTCACAAAACGGAGTATATCCAACAGACAGGATACTGATTTTTGAGAATTTATCCGACCTTTATTGCACACGACCGACGTTTCGAAAATGTAATGAATCGGTAAAGACAAAGAGGAACCTGTGTCAAAAATGGCGTCTCATTTTTGCTATTCTTCGAGGTAGTCTCACATATACTTATTTGTGATCATACAACATGTTGTTACATAAATGTCTTCTTTTTTTTTTTCCTTCAAATTTTCAGTTGTAAAATTGATTGATTTTTCATTTAGATGTTCATCAGGATTTTATAAATTAATAAAACCATTTACACCCACCATACTACATAATTCTTATTTTAAAAACATTTACTCTCTTCAAACACTTTTCTCTTTACATCAACCAAACCAACAGATTTTTTTATAGGACTAGATTTGAAGAAATGACTTGACTGTTTTGATCGTAGCCTCTGTACATCATTCATGCTCATTGGCGATTTGTTATGACCCGCTGCTGGCAACTTAAATGAAGTATCTGTTCAACAGCAGTTGATGAATGTTGTCTTTAACTTGCTGTTCAGACGTTTTGGAATCTACATAATTTAGTAGATTCGTGTAACTTTACAGTTTTCTCTAAATAGTATTGTAATGTAGGAATCACTACGAATGAGTCGCTTTAGCTGAAATGCGGAAGAATATTAACCAGTAGTAAATACTTCACTTATTTCTCGAAATATAAAAAATATAGGAGGTCGTAAAAGGAGTATTATACAATTTCATTTAACTGAGATGTATCGCGCCGAGCGATAAGTGCCCGTTCGTATTTTCTCTAGATTATGACATGGGTTCTAATGATCTTGCTTTTGACGAGCCCTTAAAACCCCACCCAAAAAAAATCTAGATTATGACGTCACGAAAAAAAGGGCCGGGAATAGTGACTGCAAGAATGCCTACATCCAGAGAATCTGGAGAGTGAGATACGGGGGTTTTCTGTAGTGGGGAGGCGAATGACGCATGCCGCATGGGAAGAGCAGAGAGTTCGAACGCCTTGGATGGATATACGAAGAGAAATTTTGAAGCTGTTGGGTGGCGAGGAATTGGAACTGAGATATTTCTTATCTGGTGGGGGAAATAGCCGCAAAATATTTGTATAGCTATAATGGTATTGAGACTGTTTTTTTATATTGGTGCAGGAATATGAAATTTCCAGAAGAAAGTAAAAAATGGAATTTTACTGTTAAATAATTCTCGTGATTCTACTGGAATAAAAAAATTATTGATTGGAATATTTTAAATTCACACTTTACTAAAATCATTAAAGTCCATGATCTCATGGAAACAGAGATGTAGTTTGTTCTCTTGAATTGAGTTCCCAAGTTTTATTCCAAATCATTCCCTCGTTCATTGGTTATTCAAGAAACAAATTACATGTGCATAAAACCGAAACGACTACGTACATATGCGGGAAAATTTTAATTTAGTGTCAGGAACCCAATTTCCAAAAAGTAATTGACTATTCCAATGAACCTCCCCTCCCTCCTCCGGATACTTATTGTATGGCTCAACACAGCTTCATAAAAGGAAATTGTATAATACTCCATTCACGACCTCCTCAGTTTTTGTTTATAGTTTGAGAAATAAATGGATATGTATTTAGTACTGGCTGATATTCTTCCGCATTTCAGCTGATCAGCGACTCATCCGTAGTGATTCCTACATTTCATTGCTATTTAGAGAAAACTGTGAAACTACACTATGATGGGATGGTCCCTTGCTTGCTTCCGGAGAGTAAATTAGTTTTTTTTCCCTCCACGTGGTCATACGCAGTTTGTACTGTTTTTTGACAATAAATTTATTTATTTACACGAAGTGGCAAACACGGGACCCCGAGCTGAGTCTGGCATTGCGTCCACTTACTTGTGAGGCTTCTTCCTTTCTCCTTCCTGACCTCCCTTGGTCACCTCTTGTTCTTTTAGATCCCGACGCTATTAAGGCTAGGGTATCGTTCATTTTCCTCATCCCTCTCATTTTTTGTCCTACCCCTCATTTTTTGTCCCCTCTTATTCTTTGCCCCCCCCGTCCATTTGATGTTTTGATGTATATTGTGAGATATGTTTTGGTGTGTTGTAAATCAGGAGGGTTTTTAGTGGGTAGGGTTGAATCATTCGGCGAGTCCTACACGCGGGGAGAGTCATTTTGGATCTCCCTAGTGCGTAACTGCATTTTCCCTACCTGTACAAGTTTTTCGGGCTCCAATGACCTTCGATGTCGACAGGAGCCGTAAAGCCCCACAAAAAAATACACGAAACTACTAAACACGTTATTAAATAAATTGTTAAAAACTTACGACTTTTTTTTTGACGAATATTTTTATTTTTTGTTCAGAATATGATTTGAACAAAAAATAAAAATAATATTTGTCCATAAAATAGTCGGAAGTTTTTAACTATTTGTGTAATAGAGTACATAATTGACGTTAACAGTAGTAGAACTAAACACGCTAGTTTGTTTTCATCCTGTTTGGTGGTTGAAATCCTCTGATTTCAGTTTAATTTTACACCATCGCTTTCATTCAACTCATGTTGCAGTTCGTGAAACCATTAAATCGTGCTAACGAACTCTTCTCTTGTCGCATATGGGGTGCATCATTGGAGGGGGTGCTCCACGCCGCTCCGTAGGATTGGAATCGAACATTCGTGACGTGTCAAAGTTGTTGGACTTTAGAATTATTCCTTTCTTTTGTTGTGTGTGTGGCGCGTTTGGAGTGTGCTGAGTCACGGTCGCTGCTCATTGATAATGATCCGCGCTGCGTTTTGTTCTTTTGTGCATTTCCCCGCTCATAATTGTGTATCATTCAATGATTAACTCGTGTGAAATAGTAGTTGTGTTGGGTGATTATTAGGGTTCGCATCGATATGCACTTAAAAATATGCGCAAATAAAGTCCAAAATATATGCTAAAACAAGTTATTTATGTTTCTATTTATTTTTGAAAAATTTCAACTGTAAATTGGGTTATAAAAATATGCAATAATAAATTCAATACAAATTGTCGTATGAGATTTTTAAAAATGCTAGAAATCGTTTTCTCGAAGCCATATAAAGCCAGAACAAGAATATCAAATCATGTAAAATCCGAGTCGTGGTGATTATACATAAATTATTTTATTTATTTTTACTCTGTGTCAATTCTATACTTTAAATGGTCACCTGGATTTCAAACCACGATTCCTTTTCACTTTTCGCTTACATTGATATTGTAGGGCAGGCGTTCTCAACCTGGTGCTGGAGAGATTCTCTTAAGTTTTTTTCCTAAAATTATGAGTCAGAATCTTCCTGTTTATTAGGGTGGTTGGTAAGAAGTTAACTTTTGATATTTATCTATTAAACTTTTGAAAAATATATTTTAGGGATCGCTATATATCGTTAAAATTTCAGAATTTTTAAGCTTGGTAGCGATTTCTAAAATATATTTCTAATTCTAACATTTTTAGAAGTCTTTTTTTAAAGAAGTAAAGAAAAATGGTAGGGGGTCCCGTCCAAAACGTGTATTTATTTTTCATTTTGTTCGCGTGTTTGATATTTTATGAAGGTGGTGCTCAGTCTTAAAAAGGTTGAGAGGACATGGTGTAGGTCATGTAAATTAAAATTATTTAATGTTGAATAAGATAAAATTCTTTAATTTAACCAATTTTTATAAACAAGTGTTATATATTTTTCTTTTCTGTTTTCAGGTGAGTATCTCATGTTATCACTTCAGGATATGGAATTGACTTCACTCAAATAATTGACCCTGAATGGTAAGCAATTATTCTCCGACGCATGAATACTTTTCTGTGTATCTCCGTTACTTAAATTATTTATTTTTTTCTGACCCCTTGTGTTTTCAAGGGGCCCCTCGTCGATTAGGATTATAATAGTTACCTTCTACGCGTGTATAATAGGAAACATATTTGTATCTTACCCGGGTTTCGAAACCGGTACCTTTGACTTACCTTGTAGAACTGATACACCACGTAATGATATTGTGAGCTAACACACTTTTTCATTGTATATCATTATGTGTAATTATAATGTTATTAAGTTCTTGAAACTAGAAATAGGAATAAATTTTGAATTCACTTTGTGCCCTTACTTCCTAGACAAAACTGTCCTTTTAATTTTTCGTTTAGGTCTTCATAAAATGTTTAATGTTTTTTTTATATAAAATAATAAAAGAACAATGGGTCGAAACGTTGTGATGTTCGTATGAAAAAATTAAAGGAAGTTTATCTACGAAAAAAAGAAATTAAAGACGAAAATCATAGACGAAAATATAATAACGCGAAATAAGGTTTTCGGTATTTTTGGATGAGTGTGACGTCGATTTATGATTACACACTACAGAACTCCTCGATTACCAGTGACTTGCCATGAGTTGGTACGACTGAGTGGTTCAATTGTGCCCATTAGAGGAGACAGCAACAGCCTGACCCAGCGCTGGGCTTCTCAGAAGATGTACGGAAAGCACGTAGTAGGCTATTATCTCATTCACTGGAATTCTACTTTTTCTGCTTTCGTCTGACGGAACTAATGTTCTTTCATGGAAGGGTTGACCTTACAGAATTCTTTTTTAATTGGTGTATGGTTTCATTTATCTGATTATCATTAGATATTTTAGTGTACAACTATTTAGTCTGCTTGTATGATTTTGTGGGAAAATACATGTCAACAAGTTTGCCCTATTCATACATGAATATACTTATTTACTTGCACTACACAATTTATATTAAATGAAAAAAAAAATTGTCGTTGTACATTTTCAGTTTACAAAAATAATTCTACTTCTAAATAGGGATATTTTTTTTTGAAAATAGGAACTGAAGGATTTTTGTAGTGAGAAATTCACGCAACAGAGAGCACTGAGTCCAAACCGATAAGTTAGTGTATACAACCCGCAAAGCACGTTAGCATTTCACTAAACTCGAAAACTTCCAAAACTGCCTTTATATCCACTACGCAACTTTAAATATACACTTCACCGAGCAAGAAATATGAATAAGGTGAATAAAAGTTGCTAATTTTGGATCCACTCCATTCGCGTTATAAGCCATTTCGGGTTCCAAAATCCGACTTGTGCGAGTCTATTTCTCACCATGCGAACGGTATCATTACTTACGAAAGGCATGGAGTATATGAACTATCCCGTCACCGAAATGCTGAAAATCTAATGTACGTTATTTGCATATCCATTCTAAACAACTTGCGGAAGTGAGCGTTGCTAAATTATTGAGTCTTGTCTTAATAGGGTATTCCGAACAGTATTCCGGGAGTCGAGAAACAGAAGCCGCCACTTTCCCACCTGCCTCAGACAATCGAACAACGTCTCGCGCAAGGCGCGGAAAGGAGAGCGATGACATCACAGGCGCATGCGCACAAGATGCCTTCACGATGCAGGATTACGTAACGCGGCGGTTGGCAATGGCGGAAGCTGCGTTACGCGGAACTCAATGAACCTTGTAAACAGTAGATAATGGTATTAGACATACATTGTATTCTTCCACGTTCGAGTTTACATTCACGTGACAAGGCAATCCTCTTTATCACCTGTTCTGGTCAGGGACGTGACCAAGAACAGGGTTTTTCAGGGAGGGTTTCCATAAAAGATTTTATACAAGATAAAACTGTGTAAGATTATCATCAATGTTGCTCTCAAAATGTGTGATAAACATTAAAGAATAGTATAAACGAGTATCATAAGAAATAGATGGTATGAAACGGTCAGTATTAATAAAACAGGAGTGAAACCTATTCGGTCAATCCTGCCTACACAAATGGCTACGGCAGGAAGATATTTTTGGGAAATAATAATTTTTATGAAAGTATATTACCTGTAGCTTTCAAACACTTTAAGAATTTCAGAATTTCTTTAGATTGGCTTTGGACATTTCAACAATTTAAGTATTGTAAATAATTCAACAAAATTACGGTGATTCGGTAAAAATCTTTGATGGAGAAAGTGGGTTGTAAATATGATATATAGTGACGAAAATCTGTTTGTAATATTGTTGAAGATTCTTATTTCGATTTTTGGAGTGAATGTTTTTTATTAAATATTGAACAGTATTAAATTTTATATAGTAATTCTTACCACGAGATGTTTGTAATGTACATATTGTCATGTTCGATTGATGTATAGTTATTGTTTTTGATTTATTTTAATGTCATTTTGTTCGTAAATTAAGAATATTTTGTTGGACTGATAAGGAATACGGGGATAAAAGAAGAAAAAAATAATTTCAACAAATTAAAAAACACAATTTTCTTTTAAGAAGGCGAGACTTGTTCCGGGTGACAACACAGTGCTACAAACAAAATTTACAACAAACAAATTACTTGTTGATTCGAAGCGAAAGAGCCAAGATGTGGTATCAAAGGAACATTTATAATTGGCATGTAATTGCCGAGCGAAACACGGAAGAAATGGGTGGACGGTCTCCGCAGCGCTGTGCTTGCTGCGGCCACTTCCCGGAAGTAGGAATTGTTTTTCAGGCCGCTAATTGACTGTGTAGGGAGATGCAAGGGTGCTAAGTTGTGAGAGACATGGTTCTTTATTACTTGTAAATGGGTCTTCAAAATTTTCGTTGTTTCTGTGACGTACTCCATTAGAAAGGAAACTAATTAGTCTAATAGGACGGTCCTTGAAGTAAAAGTTGTCATCTATCTTAGTTTCTAACACTCGTGTAACGTAGTCTCTTAACCTTTTGAACATGATGACCTCCAATTTACTGTATATTAGTTTTAGTGTGAATCGTGACTCACTCATATTTACGTCCGTCATTTTCATTACCTTCCTAGGAGCAGTGCAGGGTTTCAATCATGTATAGATAGACTCTGTTGTAGGTTGTCCGTGGTAACATAGGATACAAGATACTGAGAGGTCTCGCCCTCTCTCTCGCACCCAATTGGAGGAGGGAAAGTGCGCAATGACTTGTGCGCAGTAGTCAGAAAGGGGAATCGAGTTCCCCGCCTAAGTCGATGTGCGAGAGACAGAGACATCAAACTTAGTTTTCCCGTTCGGACAAACAGTACACAAGACCGCTGAGTCTATTTATGTTAATGTTATGGTTTCAGCGGGTGCAATAACAGTAAATGTGTTAACTTCTGCTTGAAAACATTAATATTTTGAAATGGAATTTTATTGTTTATTTTTTGTCTTCTCTTTTAGCTTAAAATTATTTTAAGGTCATTTTTCAACCTTACTAACCATAAGTTTCATTTTCAGTGATGAGTTTTTAAGAGAAAAAATTTTATTTTTATTTTTAAGAAAAAAAAATTAAAAACATCAATTATAGTATTTACTTCAAGAAAAACCTTGACATGACCTGCTCATAATCTATTAGCAGTTTCCCGAAGAGCTGAACTTCGACAATCATACGTTCACGATCCATGGAGAGAACACGATCTTAATGAGTACAGTTTTTCAGCGTCTTATTTATTAAAATTTAGATAATCACCCTTCTGCAAAAATTTGACTGTTAATTGATGTAGCTGATTTTCTTCTGCTCTTTTTCTCCTTCTTTACGGGAATTAAATATTTTTGATAAATTTATTACCCATCCAACCGTAACAGGTTCTTTTATGAATGAACACACTATAAGATCGAAGATATGGAGTTCAGTAAATAAAGGTAAATAATATATCTAGTGGGACTACAATATCCAAAACAATAAATATTGGTGAGGTGAAAATTATGTTCGTTTGATCTACTTAATTTCTTTGAATTCAAGAACATCAGATTTTGACTGCGTACCGGATAAAACGATTCTGCTTGATATACCAGCAAGTAATCGCATGACACTCTGACATATATCAATACGTTTTCTCACTAGCAGCAATAGCCGGTGGCTACGACTTCATGTGAATGCGTAATCGCAATTTTACTTTGTTTATCGATCATAATAAAACGTTTTCCTTCGAGCAACTTGTTTTGACAGATGCAACATCACCTCTAAAGGGCAATGTCGGTCATATATTTAACATTTTGAGGTGTCTAGTCGTAAACATGTTTACTGCAGCGGTAACCAAATGGTGTTTTACGATCTATCGTCTCATTTGAAGAATGAAACATTTGACACGTAAGCTTTATCTTTCTTTGGTAGTCATTGTAGTTGCTATAAGCGCTACGGAAGCATCCATTTAATTTGCTAGCGTACATATTCTATCAGTATGTTGTAGTGTTTTATATAACTATGATTTTTTTCTTTATAAATAAAGTATGATAATAATGCGTACTTCTGAAATAACTTTCTTGTGTTTTATTTAATACAAATTTGTTGGTATTATGTTAATTGTATATCACATACCGAACTTTTTTTATTGTTAGGAGTAAAGTGCTGAAACGTTAATTATGCCTCAGCTTTAGGGCCCTTTGTCGGAATTAATGGAATGGTCCCTTGCTAGCTTCCGGAGAGTAATTTAGTTTATTATCCTCCATGTGGTCATATGCAGTTTGTAACTGCTTTTTTGACAATAAATTTATATTATCATAAAATTCAATGTATTAATAATCTTAGCAAAATCAATTTTTTAATAATATTTACGCTGACATTATTATTATTATTATTATTATTATTATATTGTACATCGTAAATTAGACATTGAGTCGCTGTCATTGTATACAAATATAGTGTGCATGGTGGTTTAAGCAAAAAGTATATATATATTTTTTTTCATCCTTGAGATATTGAAACTCATGTATTCATGTCGCGGATGCAAATGTCGATGTTTTTATGATCCTGGGCAAAGTCAACGACCCGTATGACCGAGTCCCTCTCATGGTTGTTGCTCTAGTATTAGGTGACCTGCACTCGCAATGCGTTGACTGTCTCGGGCCTCACGACGGTGAGGGTGGGACCGATCACGTGACCACCTCCGACCGCGGACGTCAGCTGTTTACAGCGCCGTAAAGTCTGACAGTCAACAGCGAGAGACGTGAGTTGGAAAAGGCGATGTGGGACAGGACGTGTTCGGAGTTCTTCCGCAAGGTCAAAGATCTGAGGTTTGGAAGAATGTCACCCGTGGGCGCCGGACTATTTGGATAAAGTATCGATGACGCTACTTGGACGGTATGTAGTTACATCCCCACTCCATTCTGCGCTTACTAATTTGACGCATTTACAACTGATTAATTTCGGAATTACGCTCAAATATTACACAAAAGATTTTACCTTATATCTTGAAAGTGTAATGTTACGATGAATCTGCGCTGTAAATACGTGGAGATTATGAAGGGGTCAAGTAATCACCCCAAAAGAAAGGATTTCTTATGTTTATTTATTGACCGGATATTACGTTTTATATCGGTCACAAAATATTTGTAATAAGCTACTACTACTGATTCCATAGTTTCCAATCAGAAAAAAAATATACTTCATCTGAGAACTCGCAGTTAAGAACTTTTTAAGCGATTATCATGAGATGACCTCGAATAAAATATTCCTTAGACTTTCTATTGATTCCTATTAAAAATATTTTCTATTATAGTTCTACCTCTTACAGATAATTTATTTTTATTTTTATAGAAAATGTATTTATATATAATGGACGTAATTACAATTAAGTCAATTAGCAATTAAAGTTAAAATTTCGTTCATTTCGTTAACTGAAGAAAATAGTTGTAGTAGTGTTCAAAATATCGACTGTTAAATAATTGCACCCACAATGTGAAGGAGTTGGTACTAGACAGAAATAATAATTGTATTGAAAACAATATACAATTACAAAATAATTATTTTTAAACTATTCAAATGATTGCAAACGTCTGATTGTACTATTTAATACTCATTATGATTTGATTGTAGTCGTTCCTTTGCCTTGTTTATTTTGTTTTTACTTTATTTTCACTGTAAGCAATAATGATGAGTTGGAAAGATCATTTCAATACTTCAGGAAGGAAATACATTAAATCAAATATGACAATTAGAATTGAGTAAATAAAATTGATTTGACTCACATTAAGAAAATTAAAATTCATTATTTTTTGACAATTTTATTATTTATTGTTACAAATTGACCGAAAATATGACTAATGATAATAATAATAATGCTGATGATCGAGAAGAAAAAGTGTTATAGAATATTATTATTATTATTATTATTATTATTATTATGTATTTTCGTTTCGGCCAACGAGGACCACGAAAATATTTTATTATTATTATTTTGTAATTATTTTATCGCCTCCTATAAGCTTGGACATCTTTAAAAGCGAGTGGACAATGGATTCAATACTGAAGTGATATGAGAGTACTGTTCCCTGACTGAAGAACCCCACTCGAATGTTCGATGGCCCTTATCAGAATCGTGTAGTTTCACCAAGGAGGCCACTCATGGTGTGGAGCGCTAGAAGGACATGTTCCCCGGAAGGTCGCTATTGATAACGGTTCCTTTTGTGTGTCAGTGACCAAAGCGACAACTTTTGTAACATCCTTCCTCTCCTCTTTCTGTTTTCTGAGGAAGGTGGCGAAGTGTGCTAGTATTTGACCTATATGTTTGTTTTTCTTTTATACATCCTTTCTACTAACGATCCAATGTTGTACTTCATTTTCAAAATGTAGGACGAACGGTACTTGTGTATTATGACATTCACGTTCAACGTTTACAGACTTTTCAGGCATCACTGTGAATGACAGCGCGTAATCCGAACGGAAGACCTTTTGCAGTTCATACGATTAAATATGAATTAGGATTATTAATAATGTGTTGAATTAAACGTTCTTTTACATTAATATAAATATATTGATAAGTATATTGGTCGCTTTAATTGCTTACTGATTGTATTTGGTGTTACATTACCAACTTTCTACACTGTTGTGAGCAGAACGATCTTCTATTGCAGACAATTTATTGTTCACTCTTCTATCATCAACATGTCGACGACACTTGTCAAAGATTTAAAATTCTAAAAACTTTAACATAATACACAATATTTAAAAAATATACATAAAACACGACGTATCGTTTCATGTGTGAAACTTCATCAGGTGAAAGTCGAAAACATACACCACTTTCTACTGTTTCCAGATTACTTTTTTTCTTTTTTTCGTTATCGTATTTCTTGAAGTGGGTATGCAATAAGTGAAAATTAGTGTAATTAGTTATTTTCTTAAGAAGGCAGCTTCATGAGAATAAAAAATATATATATTATTGACAGATGTAGCCGACGCATTGAGGATGTAAGTAACCCTTCTGAGTCTATCTGTGCGTTTTCGAGTTCCGACATCAGTCAGTCGTAGGAATCGATTTTTTGAAGCACATTTGATATCATTTTATGCGAATGGTATGGACTATATTGTTAATGCAAAGTCACCCAATAGTTAATAGGATGATAACATTTTATCCAAGATTTTTATGTAAAAATATCGTATGTGTTAAATATATTAATATTGTACCATTGCGTATAATGTGAATTAAATTTCAAATTTTGAGATAAAATTAATCTTGCCAGTTCAGTCCGGGAAAATTTATTTTGAACGTTACTCAATACTAGGCTTGACTTGAGGTGAGAAAGAAACGTCTTTGCATGTGAGAAAAGAAAACTCTGAAAATGTAGAAACCTTTTATTTTTTAATGATAGGAATATAACTATTTTATGTCAACATCTTGCGTGCTACTTTCAGAATTGATCGAAATAATTTTCCCAGTAAGGAATTGTAATACACTATTTTCACAAGTTGTTATACTGCGTGCGTTTTGTGTCAAAGTTTTAAGAATAAATTGCAACGATTTCGAGATAGAAGAATTTTAGTTGTAGGATTAATGCTATGTACATAATTAAAAAGGAAATTTATAAATAATTTTTTTTGTCAAAAATGCAGATACTTACTGCGTATGACCACGAGGAGGACAATAAACTAATATCAATTAAGCTTCAATTATTAAAATGTAAAAACTTGAAAGATTTTAAAAACGTATATTATCCGAGAAACATATTTTAATGTCAATTTTCTCTAAAAAGATCTTAGTCTCTTTCCCCAGACTGTCACAAGTTATCAAAATCCAATTTCAGAGTCCCATATTTCGAGGACAAAATACTGTGTGAGCGAAAGGACTGGAAACCGTGAACCGAATGGATATTTCCGTATTTTCCCCTTCTTCTCTTATGAATAAAGAAGAGTTACAGAGCGAGAAGCAGAGGCGCGATGCGCGCGCGGCTGGCACGCCGTCCACTGGGTCAGCAGCTCAGCGCTGCTCTTGAGAACTCCCTTGTTCATGGCCCGACGCCAGCGCTGCGGACTCCAATGTAGCCGCAGGATGTTCCCGAGTTTGTGCACTCGACAAAAAAGAAAAGTGTGGCGTCATGCTTCCCGCTGGAAAGAGTTGCCAAGAGTGATTCGTAGCACGTTTAAGAAGCTTTCCTTTGACTCTTGCGAGAAGACGAGAGCGGTTGGTTCGTCTTTCTCGATGATTCGTAATTGCTGTGTGTTTGGGATAGGCATCTTTATCAGAAATTCGACCTTTCTTTTTTTTTACCTTTCTACTACAATTANACACACACATATATATATATATATATATATATATATATATATATATATATATATATATATATATATATATATATATATATATATATATATATATTCCAATGTTCGAGTTCTTGAATAATAACTCTGTATATCTCGTGAGATTCTGATGTTTCAAAAACGAATTGAATCTTTAAAAAAAAGAAGACTAAGAAAACAAAGCTAAGGAAGTGTGTGAACAAATTTCGTCATCTGCTAATTAGATGTTGATTTGACTATTCTTTTGTATTTACGACACTCGTTCATCGCGACCAAAATAAAAACTCTGTACTTTCAATTAATTTCATTTCCGTTAACCGTACAAAACAAAAAATATGATTTTATGGTGCTGAAAATGTTGTTTAAACCAAGTTAAAACATTAAATTCAAACAAAAGCGTTATCAATAAATATTCCTTTCTATTAGCTTTATACTCGGTGTGTGGCACATACGAAAACGAATCTAAGTATTAAAACTATGTTAGCTTGAAATCAGAATAAGTGTTTGTTATCTACACAGCACCCAAAGAACAAAATAGCTCAAGATTACGACCGGTCCTATTAGTGATTGTGGGTAGCGTTAAAGTGGCTAAACCTAATAGAACCTAGAGATCTAATATTTACTTGATTTGAAACACTTTCAATTCATTCTTCATCCCGAGGCCATTACAGACATAATTCTTGTAACTGTTTAGAAAATTGTGTTGACTTGACTTGTGCTGTCATTGGCCACCAAACATGTTTAAGAACTTAATGTACCCACTATGAGTTAATTATACGATGGAAAAAGAAATTCTCCCGTGAGAGATGTAAATGATTGTGTGGTTAAACAATTAACGAAAAAATGATGAGATCCTTTTTTCAATTGAACCGTTTAGCGACACTATTTCGACCTAAGATGCGATTCGCTCGCTCCCATCAGATAAAAATTCAGTAGCCCAATTCACCCTATCGAAATCACACAAAATNAAGATGCGATTCGCTCGCTCCCATCAGATAAAAATTCAGTAGCCCAATTCACCCTATCGAAATCACACAAAATCCCACCGCATGTTTTGTAGTTGACTTGAATGATTTTTCCATGAACGAGAGACTGGTGGGAATTGAGAAAATTATATTTAATTCAAAATTACGTATTGCTTAATCAATAATATAATTTAATTCCATGATTCGTACGAATGACATACAGAAACTTTGTTTAATTATAGTGACATGCCCGTGTTTCATAGTTCATAATGGGTACGAGATGATGCATTGTTTGGTTCCTTGCTTCCACAGTGCGTAGAATCTCTTTGTTCACTAAAATCAGGTCAGTCTGGCTTTATTGAAAAAAATGTTCTTACTATTCTCGTGTTTGATATATGTATTTGAGTTATATTAGGCTTACTTATCCCCGATCATTCTTTTCCGCAATATTATCTCATTTATATAGAGATTTTCTTCTTCTACTTCGACGACCTCCGCGATCTTTCGAGTTCTGTGCTCCCATAAATTTTCGCACTTACTGCCATAGACAGCTGGCGGAGGAGAACGACTATCCTGAGAAATGATGGCGCATTAGCGTTTCGCGAGGAGTTGGAGCCGCGATGAAAATCTTTCTCTCGGCGGATTACTCAAAATAAAAACGGAATCACACAAGAAAAAAAAAGTAGAATCAATAGTAGGTCATGGTGAGGGAGGGGTGGGAACAGAGGTTGGGATGTGACTTTTGGAGGGCGGAGTGTTTGGACACGACCGTCGACTTCTTCCTCCATAATGGCTGTCGTAACTACGCTGAGAAGTGTCAAGGCAATGACGAAGGCTCCGGGGAGGGAAGAAGTACAGAAAGAGGAGAGGGAATTGAGAAAAAAACTATACCCAGAATAAATGTGTCAATAGCAATATATAAAACGTTCTGTTTGGTCTTGAAAATGAAACGATCGTTAAACAAATTTTATTATTAGAATTCACTATTAAGCCTTGTTGAGTCTACGTGTCACAATTTTCAGACAATCAATTTCATTCACCAATTCCTTATCACGCCACCTCCATTAGATTTTAAATAAAGCATCTTTCATTATTATATTGTTTAATAAATTGTTTAATCATTGTTAGACAATATAATAATGAAAGATGTCTTATTGAAAATCTAATGAAGGTGAAGATTCAACGAGGTTTAATAGTAAATTTTAATAATAATGATGATGATGATAATAAGACAATCAGAAGAAAACCTCAACTTTATAAACAAATTTTATATTTTTAGCGAATTCAATGATACTGAAGTATTTGGTTCAAGTTTTCTCTCTCTATTGTGAATTTCGCTTTCTAAATGTCTTTCACAGGAAGAATGATTTATTTCGTGTCTTGGACTGGGAACCGGATTTCCCTGTAGCGAAAACAAAAATGTGAAGTCCACGAAGCATTTTTCCAATTTTGAAATTACGATGAGAATTAATTTCCAAACAGTTTTGTTCTTGTTCTCGATGTAAATCGACAACTTTTCATTGAAAATGTTTTTTTTAAACTAACATTTTAGCCACCAAAATTTCTAAACGTGCTTTTATAATGACCAGAAGATTCCCAACAGAAGTAAATTTTGATATCACAAGCTCTCCAGAAATTGAGCGTTAAATTCGTGTTTATTTCTTTAAGTATGTCATTCGTCGGCCAATACCAAACTGAACGTATAAAGCAATAAATAATTTTGGAACAAAATGTCAAGATGTTTCTATTACTTTTCGTTACCCCGCGGAAGGAAGCGAGGGAACACTGTAAAATTTCATCCGATCGCCGAAGGAGAAATGTCGCATTATAGTGACTTGCACACCCTCACGTAACTCAATTTTTATTCTTTTCAGTTAAATTTTTAGTGTTCAAATGTGAAATGTAGAGTATAGTAGCGACCAGCATTGTCTTACCCGTGGTCATGGACGAAGGGTCGAAAATGTTTGGGGTGGTTTCTTCCCTTCATAATGCAACGGCGTGTTTCCTCTTAAATATTGAAGCTCTTCGCCGCCGAGTCTTGAGGAAGGACGACGTATTCGTTGCAAGGGCGATGGCGATCCAAGAAACAAGATGTTTGTAGGAGCCTTTACTTTATTTTCTATTTTAATCACACTATAAAAAACTAATTGGTATGTGCTACATGAACTAGAAATAGAGACAGAAAGTACCTGTGCAATGGTATTTGGAAAATTGAATGCGATCAAGAGAGATCAGACTTTAAAGTTGAAGGGAAATAAAATACGGGTAGTCCAGGGCCACATTTATTTGGGAAACATATTGAATACACACAAAATAAAATAAAGAAAACCTTACATGCTTTGTTAAAAATGGAGTTAAACAAATTTAATGTGTCAAGGGATTTCTAACTATATAAAGGAGCAATGGTGCCGATCTTTACCTGTGGATGTGAAATATGGCAAAAAGTATTACGGAATGTACATCAGAGGAGAAAACTAGAGCAGATACTGCGTATGTGTCTGTTGAGGTTGAGTGGAGCATATTGCAAGTTATCTACAGATGCGCTGAACGTACTAGTAGGAGCGTTACCCGTATTGAAATTGATTCAGAAACTTGTGTTGAGAGCAGTTATGCGACAAGGACAGATAGTGTTGGATGGGAAAGTAGTGAAATGTGACGAGAGGGAATGGAAGCGGCATATAACACATATTAATACAAGCGTGGCAAATAGAATGGAATAGAATAAATCACCAAAAGGGAGACAATTATATGTGGGAGATTATATATATATATATATATATATATATATATATATAT
>NNCF01126357.1:115282-130539 GCA_002313205.1 Laupala kohalensis | reverse complement strand
TGTGTGTGTGTGTTTATGCCAGACGTAACTTTCGCCGAGAAAAGAAAATGGTTCAGCCCGAATTCAGGAATCGTGGAAATGTTGACAGGACATGGTGATTATAACGTGTATCTGCGCAGATTTCAATTGGTGGGTGAAGAACAGTGTGATTGTGGATAAGGAGAAGAGACGAGAGACCGTGTCTTTGGGACTGTATCTTCTATGGACCAAAACGAACAAATTACCTCAAGAAGATGATTACTGTAGTAATAACTGAGATGGGACCAGACATAATTGCAACAGTGAATGAATATGGAATATTTAAGAAATACATAGACGATATAAAGGAAATAAAAGGATGTATGAAAGGCTAGAATTATAAGTACGCCCACATATCCATGACTGAGGACGAGCAGGATTGAAAAGGACGAACAGAATTAGGACAGAAGCAGGAAAAGTCACGGATTGTCGGAAGATTAGGACGCGACAAGAAAAAAACACTAATGAAAACATATAACAAACTAATGTATAGGCATCAACCAAGTTTAATTTATCTAGGATAAAATGAACTACACATCTTATCTTATCAAAATCTCTACCATTTCAGGTTCATAGCACACACCGTAAACCAGCAACACAATCGGAAATTGTCCCAGAAAAATAAATCAAATATAAACCTAGTAACAAAGCTTTTTCAAAAGAATAATTTCGTTTCCTGAATTGATTAAGGGAGTAAAACAGATAAAATGCTCAAAAAAAATGTTAAGTGATGGAAATGCTGAGAATTATTACAGCACTGCCGCTCCAAATATAACCAACGGAGTTGCATGAAACGAGAAAATCCCCTCGAGTTTCTCAACAGGTTTTTCCAAAGTATTACTATTTTATTTACATTTTCAAGGTAGAAAATTGCCCAAACCTAATAAATATGAAAATGAGATACGTAATATTTACTGAATAAATATTAGCGAGAAGGATGTGTGCGGTGCGAAATGTAGGAAAATAATTAAGAGGCCACAAAAAAGGCAGTTGAGGGGTTAATATTAGAATATACTGACAGTGTTTGAAATACTGATCCATAAAAATATATCTTGAGAATATCTCCAAATTTACATTTAATAGAATACAAAAACGTTACTTAACAAGTACGTACTATTATCAGGTAGATAAATTATTACGAAAATTTTGCTAATAAATCGTAAAACTGAAAATTCGAGATTTATAATATCAATTGTATTAATAAGGCTGCCGCCTCTGGGCTAGAACCTACAAAGCTTATGTATAAATTTCACTTTGGACAATTTCCACTCGATCCTCTTCGGGTCGCTTCTAGCAATCGCACATTCCTCGTTCATCGGCTTCGTCATTCTTGCCATTGCAGGCTTCGCACAGGTTTCATTTCTCGCCGAGAACTTCACAAGTCTGAATAAATGTTCATAATGTTTCCAACGGCGCTTTCGCAATATTATTCCGCGTAGAATCGGTAAATTACTACACGTCATAAAACTTGGATATTTCGCATTTGGCTTCTGCTGAGTTACAGTGTTCCCTCAAGTATTGGACAAAGTTCAAGACAAATATTTCTACAATTGCTACACCAACACGCGGTACAGAAAATGGCTTTGAAAGTTATGGTAATGTTTCTGTTCGATTGTTTGATACAAAAGAGAACTAACAATCTAAACTTATGCGGACGTGCAATATGTCACGTGCTACTAATATCAGGGAAATGGTGTACATTTTTTGTTTCGAAGAAGTACCACGAATATGTTTCAAAATATGTTGATTACAAACTAACGTGTATTTTGCTTACTCTGTATTAAGTTTATTCTCAATAAAGGATCTTTTATTAAAAAGTATTAAAGAGTACTTTAAGTCATCACGTTTAGGGGAATATTTAGAGATCATATGAAACCTTGAGTCTTCAAATTTTACTGTATGTACCTCCAAGATTGTCTCGTGTCCTTCTGGGTCACTAATGATACTACTACAATTAACGTCTAATATATAATCTAATTAAATAAATAATGAAAGACTTACGACATTTTACGGACGAATAATATATATTTTGTGAATGGAGCTGACAACGTTCCGACATCGTTTTATGTCGTCGTCAGGTGATCAAAAGGAAATACGACTTATGTGCCTGAATGTATGAAAGTCTATCCATGTAAATTTGCTATCCATTTATAAATGTATTTAGCATCTAGGAACGCTAAGTTTGAGAATCGGAATAAATATGGCTCCTGTGTGTTATACAATATTTTGCAAACAGTAGGGCAAACTTTTGGCTCGGTTGCCTTGCGTTTTAGGACACACAGAGGAACGCCATGAATCACTGTGAACACTGTGAATGCGGAGAGATGCAGTAAAGATCACGAGTTATAAATGAAGTTGAGATAAATCGTGAATGCGAGCAATTTAAATGTTGCTACTTGAGTGATAATGTTGTCATTTGTACTGTGATTATTAATATATTTTGCTTATAAAGTAAAGTGGCTATTGAAAAATTTGACATGTACCAATCAATTGTTGTTAGTTAGAACAATGAAATTTTTTTAAAAAAACATGACAATACGAATTTATGGGATATTGAAATCTTGACCAAACATTGTGTCTCTTAGCAATTCTTGGCTTTCCTGCTGATACTGTGTCGTTTCATATTAATTCAGTTGGTGTAAGTTCTCGTTGAAGTTCATTGGTATTTGATAGATTGCGATAGGTACTACTTATATGATCATAAAATTTTAATTTTACTTACGAAAATAAATTTATATTGGAATGAGAAGGAAATCCTCCTTAATAGACAAATAATTTTTGTCAGTTTTTGAAGGCGATGTCGTTTACAGGGAGAGAGAGTTTCCTTTCTCCCCAGGCGATGAATTTTTATTTCTTGTTCTCTTTTAATGTTGAATTGATACAGAAAAAGCAATTGTGTAAACCATAAAAGCTATACAAATAATACTCTAGTCTATGTTGCACCAACCACACATGAAACATTCGACCTATTTTCAGCCATAAAACCTGTCTCGTTTTATTGTAAAAAAAGTGTTTATTTTGTTTTCAACCCTGGATGCATCGCACCGCGAACAATTCCACCCTCTCGTGTCCTATCTCTCCCCATCCTTCTTTCGTTCCTCTATTCCATTCCTGTGTACCTCGGCAGCGTCCGTCCGCGTAGGTCGAGCGTTGGCGCGGCGCCAACGGGAGCGCACCAACGAAGGGAGGACGCCAGCGAGTGCAGAACGGATAACTGGGCTTTCTGCAGCGCAGTGGAGGGGGTGGTGGAGGCCAGGGGTTCGTAGCCCTGGTGCGCCGCAGCGCCTGCCGCAGTGGGAGGACGGGGGGCGATGGAACACGCGAGAAGTAGTGAGGCACGCAATAGTGCGATTGGATTGCACTCAATGGGTTGCATCGCACGGGTTGAGAGAGAGAATTAGTTGACGAGGAGTTTGACACCAGTCATTTACTACTATTTGATACATAAATTTGTTTTTACTTCCAAGAATTACTTAATTAATACTTGATATATAAATATTTGATATATAAATATTTGATATATAAATACTTGATATATAAATACTTGATAAATAAATTTATGTTTATTTTCAAGAATTTCATTCATTGAAAATTTTATTATTATTTTTTAATTGTTGGTTGATTGAATTGAAAACCTACTTTGAAAATCAAGCTACAGTTTTTTGAGATCATCTTTAACACTACACGGATTTTTTTGTTTTTTTTGGCAGACACATACAAATGTTTTACTAGAAATAATAAATTGGTGGCACAGTTGACGTTTATATTTAGTGTCTATTGCTCAAGCGCTCAGTCATAAACCAGCAATTCTACCTCTATTATTCAATTTCCCTGTATAGATTTAATGGAGTGTAAGAAACAATTTTGTCAAAAGAATTATATTGTATTGTGGAATTCGTTCGTAGTACCGTATTCAGCTCACTGTAAGATAAAATTAATTTGATTTACTCATTTAAAATATTTTTTTAAAATATCGAAATATTAATTGACGTATCGTTATGGGATGAGCGCGACATAAAATTAAAGCGCTTCACTACATATATTCTTTTCAGATCAAAGTCACTTTCGCATCTTATTGTTGTTAAATTTCCGGACGCTCAGATTAAATTATGCTAAAATAAATAGTTTATTGCCTAAAGTGAGCCAAAAATACGAATGCTATGAGGAGTATGAAGCTACTTCACACTCCGGAAGCAAGTAAGGAACTAATTTCGAAGTTTTCGGGACGAGGTTGCAACGACCTTGCGTAGATCGGACATCGTTTTTAGCTAGAAAAGTAATTATACACGTTGTTTTAAATTGTCCATGAATCTCCTTCTCAAAGATGTTGCTGAATTTGGAAAAGTAATTTTTTGACCAGTGATTCTATACAATACTATTTTTAATTTTTCGAAAATATTACGGCACGATTTTTGAAAATACGTAATAATATCTCTGAACGTTTCAATGCAACTTTTAGCCATGCCGATTTTTCATTTTTCCTCACATCTTAACTCATAGGAGCATCAAAGTTGATCTCACAACTCATTGGGACAGAATTAATTGATGTTATGTTACCCTATTAAGTTTATCTATTCAGAAGAAAATACAGAAACACTCAGAATTTTTATCACATATTTTAGGCACTTCAATGAAATGTTTCTTCCATATAGGGAAAACAACATTTATACTTCCATCTAAAAGTATATTAATCATACAGTGTGATTCGAACAAACACCTTTTTAGAATGATAGGATAATTGAATTTTGCTTTAGTAGCGGGATTTTTTATATTTTTGTTTGGATTCGTGCAAATATTAATATATTTTGTTACTCACCATGTTGATAATGTATTAAATATTGTGAAGCCTTCTATTGAGACAGGTTACACAATAATACAAGATGCTCTTCAAAGTACGTGAGTAACTTAGCCAATTTGTTTGGTGTATTTATTCATTCAATTCTGTACACATTGCTCTTTTTATAGGGTTCATTTGCACATGACAAGTCAGTAGTTACGTAAAGTATGTGATCGCGTGAGTACAGGATTGGTAAATCCAGAATTCTAAAACTGTGGAGTTTTTACAACTACACACGACACCTTGAAACGAAATATAGAATGATTTTCTGCTATTAAGAATAATATTTTGAATGTTTATTTATAATGCTTCAACAGAACGAGTCAGTTGTGTGTGAGATTTAAACAAAGATACTGAGCGTCCGATATCCAGATAAACCGCATGGGGTGAATGCAAAATCGGTCATTAGCCGTGCTGTTGGATACTTAAGATTTCTTTTCCTTAAAATGTTATAAGTGGATGTGGATTTCGGTCGAAGTCAAGAGAATTTATACGAATATCAATCATACAAGCGATTTCATTTTAAATCTTGATTATTTTATTTATTTATAATTTGCAAATTATATAAATATTATTTTACATATTAAATACTTTCTTGATGCGAGGAATACATTATCAATTTAACAAGTAAACAATAGTGTAATACTTGTAAAAGTATTACTCTGTAGCATACTTGTTTAGTTAAATGATTGACCAATATCTCGTATTTGTTTTGTCACAAAAATGGAGTCATAAAATAACCGAAAATTATGAGTGTGTGAAATAATTTCAAAGAGGATTTAAATCATCTCAAGTAAATTATTTACATTAAATTAAACAAATTCCTAATTCACAAAAAAGAATCATCAATTCTATTAGTGATATATGAAGTGACAAAAACATCTCAAAGGCCAAATTCGGGATTTCAAGAACCTGATAACTCACCAATCCATTCAGGTAACTTTGCCGAAAATTATATATAATTTAATAATATCTGAATAAATATTAATAGTAGTCACAAAGGCGACTATTTGTTGCATATACAAGTTATTAATACAACAAACAAAGACACAAGGTAATATTCGTCTCACACGCTCAACGAAGAAAGAACAGAATAGCGCTACAAGAGCGCGTGAATTGAATCGGTGTCCGAGGTTGGCGATGGATTTAAGTTTTCAGAAATTCGAATGTCCTGCCAACATAACGCGAGGTACAAATATTATTAGTCTTATGGACGATGGCGAAGTAAAAGCGTTGGCATTGAGTACTAGCTGTGAACCAACATCACGCCAGTTAGACCGACTATATAAATCAATATATTGTCGAAAGAACTGTTACAAAGTACCCATGACCACGCTCAGGACAATAAATTAATAAACACGGTGCGTTTCCGATCTTGTTTTTTCCCCTCGAGTTAAATTTTCGCAAAGCAAAGAAGTATAATTCCCAAAGTCCTTTCAGAGGAGATTTTATAAGCCCTGTTCCTTTTGGAGGAAAGATTCGCGAACCATCTTCGCGTTCCATTGCCAACGTTTTCCCTTGGTCGTCTTCTGGAAGTGCACGCAAATCCTGGCATCGTCTTTGTCACCTTCAGGGAAAGTGCATCAGGTTTCAGATCTTCGTTCGCAAGCAACCGTTTGTTCGCAAGAGACGAACTTTGATTCGTTCACNCGCGATGTTTTTTTGACTTTTTTTTACCGCTGATGAGAGTGAAACGAAAAAAAATGTAGTAGTATGTTATTGGAGATCCGTTTGTGGGACTACTACTATTCTCCGCGGGGCATTGGCACTGTTTAGGAAGTCATATTATGCAGATGGATCCAATAAGGAAAAACAAAACGACACGATCCAGTTCACTTCTGTTGGCGAAATACTAACAATGTAAAGACCACGCAATTTTCTTTCTTAAAGGATTGAAGTATTAATTTATCAGTTTAATACTAGTACTTATCTTTTCGTAAATAAGCTACTTACATTACGCCCAGGAAAAACGAGGTTCGATATTTTTCTCAGGAAAGTATTTTATTGAATTATTTTTTTAATGTAATCATAACATAAACTAAAAATAAAATAAATTTATTGCCAAAAAACAATTATAAACTGCGTACGATCATGTGGAGGACAAGAAACTAATTTACTCTCAGGAAGCGAGCAAGGGGCCATCCAGTCAGTTCCGACCAAGGGTTCTAAGGCAGAGGTGAACTTAAAATTTCAGCACACTCGTAACAATAAAAACATTGTTATGAAATTAACATAACATCAACCAATGTGTATTTGATAAAACAAAAAAATTCAGGAGTACGTATTATTATCAAACTATAGATAATTCGGGAAGTGTATTTTATAAATCTTAGTTATTCTTCTAAATCTTAAATGCTACATATTATCTTTTGGTAATTAGGCCTCTTATATTAAGCCCTGGAGAAACTAAGTCCTTTTTATTTCAGGAAAATTATTGGATTACTTTTTAATATAAACATATTGTAGAAGCCGAAACATAAGGTTGTCCTAATTTCTGCTAAGGTGATCCACCTCTTCTTAGAAAGTGTATCAAGTCGTAAATCTCCTATAAAGTAGTATATCAAGTATCTATGATCAGCTTCAACAAGCCTCTTTTTATTGAACTGAAGAGGGAAGAGAATAAAATTCTTCCTAATGATTGATAAAACTATATTCCATGTAAATACAGAAAAATATCTCTAGTGATTTTGACGAGTTTTCGTTAAAAAATACTTATTTTACATTGCAGTTCGCGCAATGATAAAAAAATTGTTTCTGGGTGTATTTTTTGTGACAAATAAATGATTAAATTTACTGTTAATGCATAAAATATAATAAGAACCATTTAGTTGAGAATGTTTCAAACATTTTATTCGATATTTATACATTTTTGCCTCCCCAAAAACATTTTTTTAAAAATGTGTTTTACTTAGACATAAACTGTCCAAGATATTTTAAAGTTATTTTTAAATTTATGATGAACATAATATACGAGATGTGAAGGTAATTGCTTTTGCAACAGACGGATTTAAGAAAAACAGACTCATAATATTAGATGAATTTATATATTCAAATTAAAATCGCGATCCATTTAACCAGACACCTATAAGACAAACACGAAAAGATGAAGTGACTGAATCTTTAATGTTGTAGAAAGTGGAAAGCCCGTGAATACTTGACTTTAAGCTAATATTGAAGTAAAATAAAAGGACTTTCATGTGGCAGAAATTCATGGTTTTCTTGCACTGCTCTCTGTACAGTGGAAACCTCAACCGATGACTTTGTACACGAAGTGAATCAATACGCTACGCATCCTATCCACACTTGTGAAAGTTGGGTAGCGGATGCATCCCTTCTTCACGCTGATGAAGTTGCGCGCTGTCGGGGCGTTTTTATTTTCACTCTCGCGTTCCCCTCCTGTTGCCAACTTCCCTTTCGGAAGCCCTTCACTCCCTCTCTCACCCCCCTCCACAGCTCCAGATGTTTCATATCCTCTCGTGATGCAACGGATGTGGAGAGTACTGGAACGAATTGCGGTACTTAGGTGCCCACATATTGCTCATTACTTTCAAGAGAAAATAGATTTCTACGTGCGAATATAATTTTTTCAACTTCATTAATAACTATGTTCATTTGAAATTTGTATTTAATATAAAATTTAAATTCCATGTTCAGGTGCGAATGTCAATATGATGAAACTTCAAAGCATATCGACATTTAACACAATAATTTCGAATTTGATCGCAGAAAACGACTACATTAACTTGCCATCTTTCCTGATATTTTCCTCGCTAATTTTCTTCTTTTCTCATATTTACAGAAACCAATTGTATCTACTTATTTAATTGTACACCAGCATCAAAAACCTACCCATCAACATATTAATCACGAGTCCACAACATTGGATACAAATACAATATTTTACTCATTACAAATACATTACCCTGATAATTTTGAGAAAATATTTTTTAAATGCGTTTGAATTTTTCAGTTCATTATTCTTTATAAAACAGAACATTAAATTAAATTTAAATAGTCATTTTAAATGAATTTCGTGAGATAGTTGTGAGTTTCTCTCTTTACCTTTACAGTAAATGTTATTTTAATGAAATTTATTTCATGATATGTTTTGTAGATCAATCTTTTTTTAATGATCATATGAAATTGTTAACATGTAGTACTTGAATGACGCACTTGAGATGAGTCGTAGTATACTGCAGGAAGATTACAAATACTTAGTAAATGAAGCAGACGAGAAAATCGTAACTTGGCAATTACGGAACAGGAAATGCGAGAGATGGTTGGATCTCTTACTCTTCTCACTTCTTGACAAACCGGAGTAAGCAGTGTTGTCTGAAGGTGTCTTTGGTAATAGGTAACACTTCTGCCGATAGGTGTTCGGAGTGGCGACACCATTTTTCACTTACCCGCTCAATTTTGTGTTGTCGCGATTGTGTCATAATCTAAAGAATTATGACAATCCCGTTACGTTACAATAGAAAGGATAACAAAATAACTTAAACGAATCGCGTCACGTAATACAATATTAAAAGGAATCAAAATTGTTATGGAATTTTTATCAGAGAAATCTTGTCATACCATTGTTATAGTACTCTATATACTGTAATCTATATACTGATTAAATTCCTTTTATTCATGCATGTTGTTTTTATCCTAGTTATTTATAATAGTTTATTTCTAACGGTACGCAACCTTAACGCGGTTGTGTACATTATCTCTGCAGCCCCATCCTAACTCAGGTTTTTCTCCGGTTTCTTTCCGGCTTGTGGCGGATTTTTCCATAGGCGGCAATGACATTTAATACTTGTGTGATTATTAATCTCGAATTTTGACTGCACATTACATCTACGATTCATTTTTGAATTATAAATTGCTAAGAGTGCGTATTAGATTAAATATTTTGATAAGTATTAAATCTGCCACTGCCCTTGGGCCCTTGATCGGAATTGATGGGGTAGTCCTTTTGTAGCGACACGCTACATAGTGGCATTCACTGACAATCACCGAAGCAAACCCCCACGAACGTGACACCCACCACTACAACTTGACCCCCATCACTACTCGACTGTTAGAACCTAGCTACAGGACTTTTTGATGTATATCCTACGATATCATTCTACAGCTCTTCCTCACGGGAGTGACATCGCGTTCTAGTACGGGCTCTCAACGCCCACGTACAATATCAACGCTTAAATTCAGTGCTAAGTTCAACTCAGCGTCAGAACTGCTTAATCGCCGAATTATTATTCGAGCCAAAGTGCTCAAGCATTTAAATTCAGTGACTTTCTCCGATTTCCACGGACTTTATATATGTGCTGCATGTGAGTAATCCGCATGGATTTGTGTCCTATCAGGAATTGGTTTAAACTCATTTAACTGTTTCAATCATCACTAGGAGACCAATGACAGAATGACCATGTATATTATTTCATGAATCTTGTTATGTACGTTTCTCGTTCTCAGTCTGCGCACATTAAATGACCTCTGCCCTTTAAATTGAATCTACGTTTACATAATTTCTTATAGTGTATTTAGTTTTACCTTCTCTTATCTAATTATATTTTGTGGGGAATTCATACCAGAATACGCTTGCTGCATTTAAGTGTTAATACCAAGCTGACAATTGCTAAGATGAGCTACTCCCCGATACCTTGATTGTTTCCGGAGAGTAACTTTGTTTTTTATCCCCCACTCGATCATACGCAGTTTTCAACCGCGTTTTTGACAATGAAGTTTATTTTAAAAAAAAACGGCTGCTTCCTTCCTATAATAATTATTGCTGTTTCTATTGTCGAGTCGCAATTCTTGACATAGATATGATCACTTTCTGTCAAATGTAATTTTCTATTAACGATGTTTTAATCGTAATTTATAGGTCAGCGAGTATCGAATAGTGACTCTCCATTCACAACATTGGCGTAATTTAAATGATATAATTTTATTCGCACTGATAAATTAGATAGTTAAAAAATGTTTTTCCCAGAGATCATTTTAAACTTCTTAATTTGTACCATGTTTTTGTTTACTTTATAGACTTATTTTGTTAAAAATCACGTGTCGGCTATTCGTTGTGGAATGGGTCTAGCTACCGACTCCGGTTCCTCTCCAGGTATCGTTACCCGTACTCCAGAACGAATCATACCACGTAAGAACTAGTGTCCTCAAACGACGATTCCTTGACGTGGATGCGGAGAGAACGCTTCGCATCAGTCTTCGTTGTACAGGGTCCGGAAATATTTCATGAGTGTATACGACGTTCACGAGGGACCTCGGGTTCCAGGCTCTCCTTGACTTCTCTCCGCCCCGTTCCCCTCAGGAAGGCTACCGAACCCAGCACCGGAACTTTCCTGTTCCGTCTGGCTTCGTTCTTCCCGGTAGTTCCTCCCTGCCTCCTTCCTTCCTTGTACCCCATCTTGTAGCTTCTGTACTCTTTTCTTCCCATATCCACTCCGATTACATTTCAAACCAGTGAGAGTGAGCGTGTATGAGTTGGCAGGTATGGAAGTTTGACCAAAAAAATAAATAATGAACGAATGATAATATGAAATGAAATTATGATGTAACGTACAGCATTGATATTATAACGTCCCTTAATTTTCTCGTTGTGGCCATATTTGAATGTAAAGGTCTACAGAACTAAAAAAACAATTAAAAATATTTTTGCTTCAATTTCTGATGTCATTAATACTTCCTACACACGACGTCTACAATGTCAGAACCCAAGATTCTCTGCTTTAGAACTAAAAAATATCTAAACTCATTTCTTTTATAAAATTGTGCGTTCTTGACAATGGCATTAAATTCTCAAAAACCAACTTGATTGAAATAGTACACTAGTTTTCATGATAGTTCGATCCCAATTATTTTTAACTATTGAGCGCCTATTTTAAATTGAAGGTGGACATTTACTGGAAACAAAAATGGAGGTAAAATTATTTTTTTAGAATTTAGAGTTACTGTATCTTACTGTTAGAAGAAATGATGTTTGTGGACAGGTCGTGAGTGACCAAGCTGAAGATCGTGGGATGGAATGAAAATGTAAGGTGTATGCGTTTGTAAAAACGATAAATTTCGTTTTTTTTTCTCAGCCAACCATTTCCAACGTCACCTAATATAAATGAGTTGTGGTGGAAAAGACGAATTGCTAAAGTAATTTCATCGAACCCTACTGATCTCGAGGAATTAAAATTAAAGAGTCCTACTGATCTTGAGGAATTAAAGTCAAAGAAGAGTGGTGGTAAAATTACCTCACTTCTATTGTCTTGGGTTTGATTCTGCTAAAAATTGTCTTAAAAATTTTCGCGCGTTCGCTTCAGAAGATTCTCTAACCTTTCCTTGATATCTTCACCCCGTTTTCCGTTCACCATCCCATGCCGAGCCGCTACAGCTGCGTCATTAAAACTTCACACTCCCTTGTGGCCAGCTCATCTGATTCTCCAGATTCGGGGATTCTCTTCTGTTATTAATCCTCGCGATGTTTCCACGGCTTTAAATTTTCTTCTGCTTCGTGGAGTTGAGCTTACATTATATAGCTTGAGAAATGGATCTGTGTTTCGTATCTGTCTGCGGCAATGGAATATTTTGAGTAATGGACCGGAAAGATTATGACTGACAGAATGGAACACGCAAGTACTTCAACATCCTTTGCACAAAACTCCATCCTGTATTTTCAGTGACATAAATAATTTTCAATTATAAAAGTATAACGGAAAGCTTTTGTTGAAACAACGTTTGGGTTATTCTACAGAAATAATTTATTAATGACTATTTCCTCACTCCTTTGTTATTTCATGTTTCACTCCTTTGTCATTCTTTGTAATTCACGCCTGTCAAGTAGGTAAAGATGGTCTTACTGGAGCGGTTGATAGGGTGTTGACACTGTGGGTTCCCGTCGAAATCAATGTAACCTTTTTCATTGCTCAATAACATCGGTTGTTTCGTGTACACGCGTTGGTTGTCGAAAACGTGAAGTACTTCTTCATTGACCTCACTCCTTTGGGAGCCTCAAATTTCCCCAATTTGCGTAGAATCACCCGTTTGGAACATGTCAACTATAAAATCAACAGTGGCAAACGTTTAATGATATTTAGTTATTGTAAATTTGAATATTGATGTGTGAAGTTAATTAAAGATCAGAGTCAACTTATTTTCAGTGAGCAAAAATTGCAGTTGTATTTTGACTACGAAGGTAATTAGTATTTATTTGAAACTCGTCCAAGTACTCCGACATTTTGTATTTATGTAGCCGCAGCCCATCTGAGCACGAAAGATTGAATGTAAAATGAACTCATGTCTCCATTCCGAAGTACATTGCTGACAACTTGATACAGAAATTGGCCTCGTTGCTCCTTTTGTCATAAAATTTCCTGTGCCCTTAGCAGGAATTGGAAATATGCTCAAATTTAATCGATAACGGGAATCTGTTTACGTTTTGTACTAAAGAAGTTGTTAAATATTCCAGGAAGGGATTTAAACGCGAAAGAGAATAAATATTTGATCGGAAGTTATTCCAACAAAGTTAGCGAACTTTTTTGGCCGAAGCGCTCTCTGCTAATTATTTTTATCTGCTACAATTTGCGAAGTGTCGCGAAGTAGGGGGAGGAAGACGATGGCGTAGTGTCTGGCGCTAACGAGTCCGAGAGGGAAGTTCTCATCTGAAGAACCCAGCTGCCTGCACTCGAAGCTTTCGTTAAGTATCGATTAGCGAAGTTGCCTCTCGTCCCGCGTCTTCCCCTCGCCCCGTCCAGCCATCATGCCTTAACTCTTGTCTGCGAGTGAATGTCATTGCAGATCGGCAAAACAAGGAGGCGATGTTCTGAATATCTTTGAGTCGCGTGAAATGCTCCCCTAATATGGACAGAGGGAGGGGGAACGGGGGGGCAGTTGCACTCCCTCCATGATTTTTCTTGGAGAGGCCAAGCAAGTTCTTTGACCCCGCCGTCAATTTAGAAATTACAGAACATCGATATTAATCTTTTTAAATTAATTAAACTTGTCTTAATTTACTTAATGGTTGCACTCGTGCAGTCAAAACTGTACAATTGTTTTGTTAAATCTATACATGTGAAATAAAACCTCGAATGTAACATTATTCGCCTAAAAGTTATATATGAAGACGGTGGAGTAAATCAGTTTAATTCAGATGGAAGTAGATCCACGGGAGGATTTGTTGTTTATAAACTTACAAAAATTCAATTGATCCTTCATTGTGAACACGATACGCTGGATGAGTTGTGATATATTCTTTTTAATATATCATTTCTAATGGTGCTTTTTATATTTGGTGACATTATTTCTTTTTTCAACATTTCTATAGTTATCGTTAATTGTGACAACAATGTTCTGAACAAATGATTTCATGATCACTTCTTTTGCATGGTGTTAGTGTGGTTTATATTTCGTATCATTACGTCAGAGTGGTCGTAATCTTTTATCAAATTACTAATCTTGTGCTTACACCTCTGTGTTCTATCCATCTGCACCTCTCTCTATTTGTTCTTTTTTAATACCTCCCACCTCATTCTCCTCTTCTTCCCTTTCCTCTCATCGCCTCGAGGTTTTTGCTTTACGTGAACTCTATTCGAAGGCGCCCTTATTGCTAGGAGCGAGCTACTTCGTCGACGTTCTTGTTGACTCTTCCCGCTCCATCGCCCGTCAACTCTCGTGAACTTCATTCCCTCTCCACCCCCCCCCCTCGTATCGTCGTGTCGACTGGCGCCTCCGTGCATCTCTTCGAAGCCCCGAGGACACGAAACAACTGCCATGTACCTGAACGACGGATCCCGCAGACTCCGAGACGCATCTCCCGACGACATTCCGAAGATTTCGTGGTATTACACGATTACGTAAATCGAAGCAGCTCAGCTCCTATTCGCTTTGTGATGTGTTTCTATTGCATTGCAAGGAACTTCTAGTGTCCCCAGACGAGAAAAAGGAAGAACGAAACATATGAAACGAAAAAATGAATGACATGTCGCTAACATAAGATATACTTTTGTCATGCATTATTAAAATTGCCTTCATAATGTAATCTTTTTTATTTAAACGATTTGTATTTTCAAATGTCAGTATTATTATCAATATCTTTACATTATTATATTAAACTTACTTACTCGAGCCTGGGAATATAGTAATATTACGCGTAAAGAATTGCTGTTTATTTTTACTTTCCGCTTACAGTAAATTAAAGTATTGTAATCTCTCCGAATCTTTAAGAATTGTCGCAAGGAGAGTCTATTTTCAAATTTTAGCGATGTCCAATGTCGTCTTGAGTTATTTTGTAGGCGCCTTCTTTGAGATCAGCCCGTGAGGTAATTGCAAAGAGTGTAGAGTGGGAGATATAATTTTGGCAAACCTTTTTTTTGAAT
Source organism: Laupala kohalensis (assembly GCA_002313205.1). Lineage (NCBI taxonomy): Eukaryota > Metazoa > Arthropoda > Insecta > Orthoptera > Trigonidiidae > Laupala > Laupala kohalensis. The sequence goes on along the minus strand of NNCF01126357.1, from coordinate 115,317 downwards.
TGTTATACTTCCTTACACACACACACACACACACA
>NNCF01126357.1:83762-115183 GCA_002313205.1 Laupala kohalensis | reverse complement strand
AAAATCATGGTTATACAACAAATTTTATGAATATAGATAAAATAAATATGTATATAAAAATCTGTAAAATTATAAATAAAATAGATAATAAACAATATTAAATAGTACTTTTGTACTATTTAATACAATAATGCTTTTTCGACAATAAGTTTATTTATTATTTATTTAGTAACAAAATTTATTAATTGTTTAAAATGGCAAAGAATGCTTTTATATGTTGAGTGTTCAGGTCCAATGGGGGGGGGTGTCTATAACGTGTTATATCGTGTTCTGATATTTTAATCTTCCTTTTCTGTAAATGATTTTTAATTTTTTTACAACTTTAGTGCAGTGTAGGTTGCTTGCTGCTATGATCGTTTTGTTATTAATTATAATTGGAAAGTGTTTTTCATTGTCGATTTTTAAATGTATTTGGAGATTCAGCTTCCCACTTTCACTACATACCAGAAGACAAATCTAGAAAATGAAAACAAGAAACCTTGAGGAGGTCCGTTTACAAATGCCTAAGCTGGTCATTTGCATAATGCGGGAAGTGTACAATTCTAATGAGACGCTGTCTCAGCTGTTCTTGTTAGCTGCTACGTGAATTGTAGCCAGTATCCGTCATATGCTTCACAAACACATATTAGTTCGCGTGAAAGCTTGTAAATTGTTCTTACCGTAATTACTCAAGAACAGTGTTTTGAAATTAATCGTGCCTAAATTTTCATTTTATTATAACTTCTAAAATAACTCATTTTTGAACGAGTACAACTGAAAATTAATTTCTTTTTTATATATAATGAATTTCAACCAATTTATGATTCATCTGTCCATGTCTTCAATATTCTGGAGAGTTATGTAGAATTTGTCCATTATTGCAGACTTTTTTGTATCTTGAAAGGTATACACTCATGATAGTGTCATTATTGGTTCAAAATACTTCGATAGCGATTAGTTAGTATTGATTTATCTTCATCTTTCTTCTTCACTCCGTATTCTCCATACAAGGAGTCGGGGATGAAAGATGAGATGTGGTATGTGGTCCCTTAACTCGTGTGTCGAGGATCCGAATGCCCTTCCACGCAAATCTTATATTTTCTTTCCTTAAAATGTTGATTCTGTTATCTCGCCTCTGTATTTTTATCCTTCATTTTCTTCTAACAACGTGATGGTCTCATCTTTTTTTCGAGTCGTGACGACTGGAGAGGATAACACTCGACTTGCCTCCGTTATAAATACTTGCCTCATGGATTGCGTACATAAAAAACATATCTTATTATGTTTGCTGTCGACAGTTACGACTGACTTTTATTCATTTTCATCATATATTCTGTCTTTCAACCTTTTATTCGTGGGTTTAATGAAGTATAACAACTTTGCCTCAAATGCCTTTTTCCTCTCCCTTCACTTCTATAGTTTCCTGCATGTTGTAATCAGCCTCTTTAGTCTTCCCTCTTCTTTGCTTTATTGCTCCTCGCTACTACCCGTCTATTCTCCTTTTGTTTGTAAGGGAGATGAATGACATTAATTAATATGCCATCTTCATACATTTATTAAAAATATAATTAGTTCATGTCTCAATATACGCGCCATGATTTAAACTTCAAAACTATAATTATTTTTTTCGCCTTGTTTTATCTTATTTAGTTTTCTCTCTTTCATAGTGTTTCATGCGTGTATACTTCTAGAACCTTACTTAAATAATTTATATGAAAACTGAAAATTGTCGTACTTAATAACATTGAATATTTGCAACGGGCTTTTAATTTTTATTTGTAATGACTTATAAAGTTTAGTTTGCAATATATTTTGTCAGTAAAATTATTTGAAGTAACAAAATTTGTTTTAGATAGCATTCTTCATAATCCAGTACGTCCCAGATCATATTTCTTTCAAGTATTACGCTTGCAAGCCATGGAAACCATCTGAGGTATAGTTCATTAGCGGCGAAGTATGCTGTATAGTTCATTAGCGGCGAAGTATGCTGTACCCGTCCTCTTTTCTGTTTTGGTGACTCAATAAATAAAAATATAAGAAAAAAAAATGTATGATTAAATCTGACAAGAGAGCATGCCAAATCTGATGCGTGAGCGATGATTGAAAAATGATAAAGAAGTAATAGAACTGAAAGAAAAGGAGGGAACACTGATAAGAGACTACTATTAAGCGAAAAAACAATGAACGTGTTGAGTTAGGAATACGTGGATGTTACGAAAAAACAAAGAGGAAGTCAAGAACCGTTTTTGAATCAAATAGAAAAGAAAATGTTGTACCTTTCATGTTCTCTCGTCGGGATGCAGTTTCCTTGTACATCTCCTTTCGCAATTCACCGTATTCCTCTCCGCTTCCCGACTGGTCGAAGCGCGGCGCATCGCGCGGGTACCACCCTCCCTCCTCCTGCTCGTTGCCGCGGATTCTGCGTTGGGTAGGGTGGGGGGGGGAGAGGGGGACGTGGGGCGACGGGTGCCGAGGCCCGGCAGTCGCTCGCCGGCGTCGGCGCGTCGCGCATTCTGTGTCGAGGACCCCTCGCGTGCCAGCGGCGTTCTTCAGCGGCGGACGCAGCCGGACGCGGAGGGACTTCCCCGGAGCGTCGCCCCGCGTGCGTAACCTGCGAATGGCCGAGTGGAAAAGGATGTGTGTGTGTGTTTGTGAGGGTGTGATCGCAGGGCCTAACTTAAGCTATTACGTTTGTGACAGTTGACATTTTTGGAAACGCTTGTGTCGTTAAGATACCGATGTGTCCAAATTTTACGATGTATATTTTTCTTCTTCTTTCGAATAGTGACACAAAAAAAATTCACGATCTAAATTGGTCGAACAAATTACCAAACATAAGATAGGTCCTGTGTTTGTAGAGTGAGATTTGTGCGAAATTAGTGCAGTGTTTACGTAAGTGTGAAAGAAAAAGTACGAGAGATGGTAAGCTTGGATTTACGTTCCGGTGTTATAGAAGGTATTGTCCAAATTTGGTTAGGATCGATTTGTTGATACGAGGTACTAAACTAGTAACAGGTTTTTTTGATTCACTACTTATATTACGAAGAAATTTATGTACGTGATCAATTCGTCTCGAGAGCTCGCGGTGTGTTGAGAGGGTGTGGCTCATCTTCATCATTTCTCTGTTTGTATAACCTTCATTCCCTGTACATGTGAAGGCAGCTTCATTTGAGTAAATACTCCCACATGCTCATACCCGCATCTATTTCTCATGGGAGTCTGCGTGGTTCGTAGTCTCGCCGTCCAAGTGCTGATGAATTCTGTAATTGTTTGTCTACCTCTGCCGACTGTTCCTGCAACAAGACTTTGTTCTATACGGGTTTCATTACCCATTGTTGCCAGCATCCATTGTTGTGATCCATATTGTTCTCGTGTTTCAATTAATTTCATTTGAGAAATATTATTGATTTCACTTCCCCATTGATCGTATACGTGTTCAACCTATTACTTACTCTCCCTTATGGCAACAGCACAGTTGTTGCATTAATTTACAATGCAAAGGAGATATTCATAGTACGACGGGACATTCAATGAAAAGTATTTAGCCCTACATCCTTACCAATGCATTGTTTGTGGAAACGCAAATAATGTTAATAAGAATATGCTATGCAAATATAAGTTCAAAACATTCTTGGCAATGTGGAGAACAAGTAGTTATTAGCATTACTGAAAGGACATTTTGGAATACATTTTTATCTTATCACGTTCGCGAGTATGCGTTTTAATTTTCAGACTTCTAAATTATTATATTAACACCTGGATGATATATCAGTGTATTCAGTATTGTTACCTAATGTTCATTAATTAAGGATATGATTATTACTTTTTTTCATGTAACCCTAAACATTATTATAATTTATATAATCGATTCACCAACTTTTCAGTGTGTTCCTCTAATATTTACATTCACTTCTGAATCTTTTATCTTCATAGCAATTCGTGATGAAAGTACTCGTTGCATTACATAAACAACACCGGTGATTTTTGTTGTTTACTGTTTTAAAGTAGTTTACGTGTGAAGATATTACGAAACGTGTGATTAGCAGGAGAAATGTTTTTCGAAAAGTTATATAAATCGAAGTCAATGGTCCTTCAATAATTGAATTTCCTCTGTTAAGTAGAAAAGAAACTTCTTCGAGGAACGTTTACAAATATATTAAAGTTATTATACTAATATATTACTGACCTCAACTCAATCTACGATGATGTTAAAAATATTGATTCAGCCGCAGCCACGAAAGAAGAAGAACAACAAAGCATAGCTATAGACCTGAACGAATAAAGAGACGGGGGTTGAGACAGGGGCGGAGTTCGTAATGTCTACATGTCTGCGCCAGGCGTCAAAGTAGGGAAGTGTGGTGGGGAGAGATAAACCCCCTCCCCTCTCCCGACCGGCCGTGTTTCTGTTCCCGCGTGATCGATCCTCAGTCCCAGCTGGCGACGGACGCTGCCCTCTGCGTCTCACATTCATCTCCCCCTCTCCCCTTTCACGATCCGTTATGAATTGCCATTGTTTTGTTGAACGACATTTGTTTTGTCCAACAATAATTTTTCTTTTTGTACAGACCTTCCTGGCTCGATTTTTTCTCTGGATGGAGGCGAATTCATATGTAGACCCACTTAACTCGGGAGTAAGGAACTGTCATTAATAATATAATTACTATTAATTTCAAAGTTTAGTTATTTTAATTGCTACGATTTACTTAGGGAACAATATATATAAAAATATTAAGTCCGCTTCTTTGTACTCTTTGGTCGAAATTGATGGAATGCCCTTGCTTGCCTCCGGAGAGTAAATTAGTTTAGTGCTTCCCCACGTGGTCGCACGAAGTTTGTAACAATAAATTTATTCGTTTATTTTTAAATATTTTCAAAGTAAAATAAAATTACTTAAGAAAAATCGTGATCAGTCTTAGAAATTACTCCGCGTTAGCCAAAATACAAGCAATTAAACGTTTAATTGATGTATTCGTACGAACCTGGCCAGATAATACAAGAACAGGATTTGTGGGATGAAGTACAGAAATCGCATTTTGTACTGAGCGGAAGCGAAATTTTGTTAGCCTCTTTCCAAAATACGATGAAAAATAATATATCTGCACTCAATCCTCTCCCTTTCCTGAAAATGAATAGGATTACTTCATTTTAACGAATGTATGATTGTTTATGTTTTGACATTGCCATTCAACATCATTTTTCATGGGACTTTTATTGTCGTGAGTTCATTTCGTGAAATAGTTTGTAGCATACCAAATTCAGTTTGTAGCCATGGGATTCGGATCTTTAATTCAATCTTTAAAGTGACAAATAATGATAGCGGAAGACTGATGCAACGCATTGGACACAACCTTAATATGTTATTATTAACAGCGATTTAACTAGATATTTTGGGATCAATGAAGAAGTAAAATAAATGTACCCCTTCGTAGCTGTAGACGCTTCCATATCCATCACCTTGGACAAATTAATTTCCGCAATGTACATTATATTAAAAGCTATTAAATGAAAAAAATGTCAACGTAATGCGAGTTTTATTCATTTCCACGTAATCTTTCACTGGCAGAGATGTTTAAATCTTTACCTCTAAGTAGTTTTGTCTCATTTAAATACTTTGTTTTTATCATTGGAAATAAAATTTTGTTGAAACACGAAATTTGAATTGCCAGGGATGCTAGTTAATGGATGTAAACTTTTGAGTTTGGAATTTACATTGCTCGTATTAACCGTATGCTAAGAGACAAATTAAAATCCGCGTAAATATAACTTCATGTAATTCATTTCATTACTGATTTCATTATTTTTTTAGATGTAACATTTTGGGTGATTTGTTGTCAAAATAAGAGTGATCGAATCATATTTTCGATGTTTTTTCTTGGTTTCCAGCTTCTTTTCTTTAATCATATTTATTTTTGTTTCCAAAAATTTATTTATATTCGAATTCTGGTTTGTAAATTAATTTATCCTCTGACTGACGTAGCTTGTATATCATTTCATTTAAAACCAACAACCTGTAATTTTTGTATGTAACACGATATTCAAATCTACTTTCACCTGACACCTGTTATTCAACTCAGATTTATTGAAATTTCCATCACGTAGAAATTCAAAACCTCTCTTTAAATTAGATCAATCGTGTTTTTTGTGCACAAAATAAAGTGGGGCTTGAAAGCGGATACAAAACATGAAGTGTGGAGTAGCAATGTCACCTCTTTTCAACTTTCTAAATTGTTTTTTGGTCACATATCGTTCTGATCTCTTCGTCACCATCTGACAGCTGAGCTCCTCGTCCTACAACATCTGACGTCGAGACTTTTCCTTTCGGTAGCGCCCGAGTACGTGCCCTTTTCCTCGCCTTGTTCTTCCTTCCCCTGTGGGGACGCCCTTTCCAGTTGATCGTCCGAAGAAGGGTAGGGAGACCCTTTACAATCCCTTCCCCCGCGCGCGATGCCCTCACACCGTTCTATTGATCGCGGCCATAGTCGCCCACACGCGCCGGGCTTCGGCGGGGCGTCGGCGTCGGGCACCGGTTGCGACGGCGCCTGGAGGGAACTGTTGTAGCTCCCATAGATATGGTTCTCTATGGGATCATCATGGAAGGAGCGCGGGAAAAATAGAAATTAATACAGATTTTTTTATGGCGTCACAATTCATTAATATTCTCATCCTGTTTTTAAATTCGGGACCCATTTTTGCGGTTATTGAACTTGATGCGACCCACAAGCGTAATAAATACTCTCTATAATCATGTATGAAAACGTATATGTTATTAAAAACAAACCTATTGTGATTGAGCTCGAGCTATAATTTACTTTCTTATCTATTGTGATGGTTGACCCAGTTGTTCCTGCTTAAGCTGGTATATGTTTGGTTCAAGTGCAGATCACTCGTGTCTTAAATCAGACGTGCATCATTATCATTTTTGCACTTGATCCACGAGAAAATCCTTTTTCACGCGTACATGAAGTGGTGACAGCAAATTTATTACGCCGTTCTAAATTTCAGGATTTTCATTCCTAAATAATATCAATAAAATATTTATTGAAATTCTATTTTATTGCAAAAAAAATTGCGACGTTTTGCGTCTCCCCGAATTCCTCTTTGAGGACCCACAGGTTCAGAAATGTTACTGTAGTGCATTGATAAGTAAGAACACTAAATATCATTAAAATTATTCGGATTTTTCTACCTAAGAATGCAGAAACTGTTCTATTATTGAAGTATTTTATAAAATATACATTTACACACATTCAATCCATACCATTTAATATTCATTTGCTTATGACATAAAGTTAAAAAATATTTTGTGGAATCACGTCGTCTTGTGATATACGAGTATTAATTAATTCCCTAATGCTTCCAAAAACACATTGAAGTGAAGAAAACTCTTAAAAGAAAAAACAAATTAAGGAGGGTTACGTAAAACTAGGTGCTACGAAGTGATGGGGATGGGATATTCTGGTAAAGAAATAGTTCGCCTGAGGGTTTTCGTCTGCATGATAAAAAATCCTTGACTTGTAACTTCACGAGTTTTCTTTTAAGTTTTTGCAACTTTGGGAGAAGGTTAATTTTACATGAGTGCGCGGAAAAGAATTACTTTAACAGTTTGTTCTTTCTTCAGAAAGTTTCGGTAGCAGTATACATTTTCTTGTCGTTTTGTACGTCTAGGGAAAAGTAAGGAAACTAATTTGCAAAATCCGAATAAAAGGAACTGTTCTCTTTGACTTTCGGTTCCATTTAATAAGGATACAAAGCAGAATATTGCTTTAAAATTCCCTGGAATGAAAATAATATATTCATATAAATATCGGATGCACTTCATTGTATTGGTTGAATAATTTTTGTTGATGAATTGTGTTTTTACTTGCATCACATTTTTACTTGCCGAATAATATTTTGTATCAGAAGATCAATTTATCAATTTCATCAAGTTACGTCAATTGGGCATAGAATACTCCTTAATAGCTTGTTTTTGTGTGACTTCTGTTTTTATATCCGACTTCATCTAGTTCTAGAGGAGAAAAAAAATCAACGGATGATGTGTATGACCATAATTTATGAAATATTAAATTCACGATTCACACGAGGTATAGCACTAAAACAAGGTTGCACCATAAAACTCCGATGATGGTGTTAGATCATCTATCCCCATCTCTGTCATTTTGGGATGGACATCAGATCCACTTTTGAGATGGACATCAGATCCATTTCCGGAAGGTGTTTCCCGTTTTCCCTGAATTATTCGGGCGCAATAAGAAATTGACGTGCGTGTTTGTATTATGTTTTGAGTTGAGTAGAAGTGAATTTCCATCGTACGCTCAAAACAAAAATGACGATTTATTCAATAAAAGAAGATGGATATTTATGGAAAATCAATAGCTGGTGTGTCAAACATTACACTTTAAATGAACCTAAGTACTAAGAAATTTTTGAAACGTTATTTTAAACTCCGAACCTACATTTAATCAGACTGAAGCCGGGCGGAAGAAAATATTAACTCATACTTCACATAAATATTTTTATAGTTATAAGGATTTCCAAGTAATTTGCATAATGACGTGGGTATTACCTACCCGTTTTATTTTGACATAACTCTACGGTGGCAGTAGGGTGTTCTTAAATGGAACGCTGTTTATAGCTCGTGGGCAGATTTAGTGGACAGGCTTCAGGGTTTCAATGCGTTTTCTAATAACCGTACTGTAAATGTTGAGAACCAACATGAATTTATCGTACTTTTCGTTATACAATGCCCTCAGTTTGTAGCAAGGGAAAGCCTCGTTGCCCAAGCGGACTCGCATCAGTGAGAACAGTTTTTTTAAGGCGACGACGTTTTTGCTGCGACTTTCTCAGAGATTTGTGGGACCTTCGTGTGGCCCGGTACTTACTCTTTGGTACGGAGGGAATGGGGGATCGTGCGTTTGAAGAGGTCACGCGACTGCGGTTTATGTGAAAAACGCGTTAATGACGCGACGCGAAATTCAGGTACCATTAGATCTCCAGGTGGATCGTAAAGCTTAGTGGACAATGAAAATCGTCTTGGCGTTCCTCAAGGATACATACTTGCGCTCGAACAAATGGTTCTAAATCTGATGTACACAAGAGCATTTGTTGTCTATGGACATGTTGGATTTACAAACTCTTTCATGCCTCGTGAGAGATGTGTAATCTAGAGAACCATGGTACATATAAATATATTAATACGGAGGAAAGGAATATGAGTATGTGAGTTTTTTATTTAATCATAAACCTGCGAGTGCTACTTTCTATAGAATTTAGTTTCTTCTCCGATACCATTTTGTCGCTGAGTATCTGCTTGAATTGGATCATTTAAGAGTACGAAACGAAATGAACGTTATAAATTTCACATTCATGACGACTAATATTTTTGACTCACGACTCATTGAATTTTTTCCCTGGCAGACAACTGACAAAATATTCACCAAAATTTGCTTACTTATTCACCAAAGTGTCTTGGCACATCTCTTTTCACGGTTACCTAAAAATGAGGAAGATAGTCCATAAACTTATATTTTTAAAATTTTGGTTATCTCAACACTTAAAAGTATTTGCAAATATCGTTGACTTCAGTATATAGACTTTACTAGGTAATTACTTATTCACTATTGTTAAGTATATTTTTAGGGCGTATCCCGAATTCTCTTCTGAAATTATTTCAGAGAACGCTTTTTAATAATTATATAAAATGATACCCTTTTCTTAAATGCCCCGTAATACTCCTTCGCATGAATCAAATGTTGCATTCCACTGAAGGAGATGGTAGGAACTCACCCATTCTACGGAAGTCGTTGTTAATATTGTATTTAGGAACTATATTTTTATTCTAGCTCTAAAATGAACCTTTAATGATGTGAATTTCGTTACTTATTATTGTAATCCGACAGTCGATATGGACCTCCTTTAATTCCCCCTCCCTATTTTTCTACCCTTCTATTCGTCGCTTCATGAGTCAATTGAGGCATAATGCGCGCCAAGGTCTCTCCGTTTGGCAACACGAAACGCCAGCTCGTCAGCAGCAGACGCCAGACGCCATTTTGCGTGCCGACATCCCGTCCCGCCCCCACACCTTCTGAAATAGCTCCAGTGTGGGACACAAGGGCGGCCGACCGGACGCCGCGAATCGTAGTGCGAATGCGTTCACACCCGGATGCTCCTCTTGTGATGATAACGCTCATTTCGGGTCCCGTTCATCCACCGTCTTTTGACGATCAATAATAGATTTGGATTGAATTGCATACGCATCACTAAATGCGATGGGATATTGCGAATGGGATATTGCGTATTTCAGCTTCTCTTCCCCCCAAAAGTGAAGAAAAATTCATCGGATCCAGTCCAGATGAGCGGAGTTTGAGGCCTGGATGGAAAAAGTGTACAGTTGTAATAGGTGATCGAGTAGTGCAGTGGTTAACACCCTTGCGGTCTAAGTAAGATATCCCGGGTTCGATTCGAGACACGTCGCCTTTTTCATCTGGCTAGAGTTATCACATAACAACGTGTTGGTGCTCGGAAGAAGTATATGCATAAAATCCATGGACGTTGGCATTTAGTGTTTAATTCATTTGGCATTTAATTCATTTTTCTGGCAAAAAAATTAAAAATCGTTTTGATTTGGATTGTTTCCTACTTAGCCGTATAATGTGCAGTGAATATTCGAAGTTAAAATAAGAAAAGGAAACATGTCATCGTTTATTATGACTGTGCATACTTGTAAGAAAAGTAGTTCTCGGGGACTTCTGTAGTGTATTAATCCCCTCCTCCTTTTACCTTCATGCGCATACGACTTCAGAATGACTTTATAATGCGTGACTTGCAAATGGAAATCCGTGAACATCATGGGTCCAGAGTGGGTTAAAGAGACTCTAACCCCCTTTTTTTTTTGCTTTGACCCGAACACAGGATAAAGTAGGATGAAAATTTGAATTTATTTCTAAGATTTAGTAATATATTTCACCTTCAATTCACGAATGTAAAACATTTATACAAAATTAATGTTGACTATTAAATTATGTTTCCGTAACAACAACTGCTCTTTGTATTAACAAATCTATCACTTAATTTCTATTCTAGTAATAAACAGAAAGCTGTGTACGATTAGTAAATGTGGGTAAAGACAATTTTGTTGTCGCAATTTTGTTTGTACGATAAAAATTAATCATTGTATTTCAAATTTGATTAACTAATGTGCCATCGACGATAGAACCCCTAGCAAATTCAAATGTCAAAGGAAGAACATAGCTCCATCCTGGTCCGGATTTTTTTCCGGTTTTCCTTCGGATAGTGGCGGATTTTCCATTAGCGGGAATGTCATTAATGCTTTTGTTTTATTAATCTCGATTTTTTGCAGCACAAAATATCTATCTACAATTCATTTTGAAATAATAAATGGATGACTACGTATTTACTTTTTTTTAGAAATATTAAATCCACTACTGTCCTAGGGCCCTTGATCGGAATTGATGGGATGGTCCCTTGCTTGTTTCCGTAGAGTAACTTAATTTATTATCCCCCACGTGGTCATATGCAGTTTTCAACTGCTTTNAATTTAATTTATTATCTCCCACGTGGTCATATGCAGTTTTCAACTGCTTTTTTCGCAATTATTTGTATTGGTTTATTTAGTTTTTGCTTTTGAGATAAATATTTTTATTCCTCTATTCCGGTTGTCTGCTCACATCCGTTGAATCGCGATTAGAAGTATTGATCTGCCGAGTGTCAGCGCTGAGTGCCGTCAGGCGTCTGCTCAGATCGGTCGAATTATGTCACTGGGTTCTCGATATAGAGGTGAGGTCTGAAGTCTCGCCAACACTCAGATAAATGGCTTCGTTCTCTTCGAACCGAAGGACCATCGTACAGCCCGACTCAAGTACACGTCGTGGTACTGTCGTTAATCTACTATTGTTTTTACGCTGCTACCGTCGAAGTACTGCATCGACCTTTTTGACAATACCATCTTCACAATACTTGCGTTGCAACACTACTTATACTAGTTCTGTTACATCGTTTCGTGTGTTTTTATTGTTTATCAATTCAGTTCGTCTCAAACTTTCAAAACATAACTCAAAAGTCCTTTTACTGAACTGATCATAAACACTGTGTATATCTTCGGGTCTTCCATTCTGTTTTGTACCACACAAAATTATTTAGGAAAAGGGCGTTTTTGGGGGTAGACTTCCCCAGAAAAATTCAACTTCTCAACTTAGTGTATGTCACGATGACTGATTTACTTCTGCATTTGGAGTTTATTAGAAAGTCACAACCCTTATCAATGCAAGTTACTCCACGATGCAAACACTGAATTAAACTAATTTTGAAATATGGGAAGTTGATGGGAAGACTAGTTTCTTGTTCACACGATGTTATTAATGGAGTATTTTGTGGAAGGCTGCAACTGTTAGTAGACGTTCTACAGAACTGACTAACCTTATTAAAAATTATTATAGTAAAAATGTTTCCCTCTGCGAAGTTCTCTCATTATAATTCATTGCCCTTCCTGTTATTCTAGTACATAATTGATTCTCAAAAAGACAGTAGTCCTTTGTTTCGTAGTTTCTCATTGTTTTGTCAACTATTGTGCAAATGAAGTTTAATGTTTTCATCTCTTCTTTTTGAACCAAATAATGAAAAGAAAAGATAATTTTGGCTGCAACTCATTGGCGTTACTATGAAGTAATTCCTCCTTGAACCTCCTTGTCATCCTAAATTATCTTTCATTCCCATTTCATATGTTATTTATGATGCATCGCGAATCTAAATATATCTTGAAATGAAACTTAGCTTTGAAATATTCTCCCTCACGGAGCAAATGAAACAAACGTGATAAAGATAAACATGAAAACGAAAATGATGTCTGCCTCAGTTTGTGAAACTATTAGTGTACACACTAGTGACGTAAAATAGTTTTCGTGTAATTTTTTTTTTCTACAGCAAAATAATTAGTGATGAATAAAAGTTCCCATCTTTTCATAAACCTTTGAAAATTTTACAATTTTATTTGAATGTGAAATATTTTTCGTTATCTCTACCCGACGACACGGCATTGGGGATGTATTTAGTTCATCTTTTTCGTCCTGGATCAGATACTGAGGTGAGCCACAAACCCTGTACCTCTGATAACGCCACTATTAAACCCGACTTCGCTGTTCTCCTTCGTGTGTGTTTGGCTCTGCTTCAGACAAGTTTATGTGTCCTGTATTATTTTATGAGAAACGCAATCTTATAAATCTTTGCGTTGTCTGAACTTCAGATAAATGAGCGTTCGGTCTTTGCTTTTATCAACGAAAAGTCGCTCGTGCAACGAGGGTGGAGATTTCAACGTAATCTCTTCATCACTATTGTGCTACAAAGAACATTGTTTCCCCATTCTTAATATCGTCTTTCTGCTTCATAACCCTGCATCTTTTCACCCCACAATTCCACGCTCTATTGCTCCGAATAAGGGGACTTCGCCGGTAAATGTGTCGCTGGAATCATTATTCATCAGCTGCGGGAAATCCCCTCTTTGCACGATTGTTGCTGTCATTTCCCACCCGGAGCGCCACAAGCAGTGATACGGGGGATGTAGCTGTGGGTGAGCATTGTTCCGAGGTTTTTATTGTATGCTAATCCACTTGTTCAATGCATCAAAGGTCAACGTGTTTTATGAGTGGTCAACATATTGTGAATTTGCGCGACTGTCTCGACTTATAGCTTCCAAATTTATTTTCTTATTTTAACTTTTAAATCTAATTTTTAAACGATTTTCTTATTTAAGAGGGCGTTACTTTTCCAAGTATCAAATTTATAAATGAAATTATTTAATAATTTATATATTCTAATTTAAACTTACTTAAATTCCAACTTACGCAGCAGATAAAACGAAACGTGTCATAAAATTGTCTCTTTGTGTACCAACTTCAGTAATGGTTAATTATATATCATTTGATCAGGAGAAACATTTGATAAAAACTAAGCTCATAAACAATTCATCTAGTCCCGAAAGACATTAGTTCAATTATGTGCAATTGAGTACGTACCAAAATAATTCTAGTCCTTTCTGCGTTCGATGACGCCTTCATTGCTCTGCATAACAGTTACCTCTCCCCGGATTTCCGCTTCGTAACTTTTCCTCAAATATCGTTCGAATTAAGGACTATGTTTGATGATACGGTGGCTCGATTCGTGAAGATCGGGAGAGCTGATTGCTTGGAGTTATTAACCGGTTAGAAGAAGTCGCTCTGGTCGTAGGGTCCTTGCAGAAGCTGTTCGCTGGCGGCGCCGGATGCGACATTGCCCGCATCCGGTTTGCCCGGCTCAGGATTACGAGTGTTGGCTGTTCAAATAGTTTTGCTCCACGCCAAGTACTCAACATAATAAGGAAGATGTACACAGGGCTAGTGAACACCGCTTTTCAACACCGCTTCGTGACGCCGCACTGTGAAGTATATAGGGACGAAACCTCGCCGAAAGAATTTTATCTCGTGAATTTGATGGATTATGGCGAATTATCGGTAATGTGTATATAAACAAATGTCATGTTGAGTTAAATGTATTTTTGATTCGAGAGGTTATGTATAAAATCTATATAAACAATTAAAACAAGCTTTACATAATTTTTTTAAACATGAATAATGGACTTAACATTTGTTTATGTACTTAAAAATGATTTTTCGCCATAATTCACCAAATTTACTAGATACAAAACTTTTGACCAGGTCGAAACCTCGATACACTCCACTGTGCGGAGACACGACTGAGGCGTTGTAAAGCGGCTTTCACTATCCCCGTGTACGTACCCCCTATTCAGTGAGGTAGTGCATTTATGAAAGCTGTTAGAATAGGAAAAAGCTGCTTGTTAGTTCAGTAGCGTTTTGAATCCATTTCTCAATTTGTAGTACGAAACGGAGGTTGAAATGTATTGTAATTGTGTTTTTCTTGCTTACTACAAGAAGCAACTCTCGTAAATTTTAATAAATGATTTAACTAATGATTCAACTCTGTTTGCGAAAACATAAGATTCCTGTGATTGCGAGTACGTGTAGGTACGTCGTTTGGAATCCTTGTCGATATCAGTATCCCATCTCCTCCAGACGAACAGGTTCCAAGAAAGTGTTAACTGGTCTTGTCCCCTCTCGAGTAAAACATAAAATTATACAGTGTAATATACGACGCAATTGAGGGCTGTGTTATAGATCACTCTCGGTAGATTTATGGTGCAATCCTCTTGGTCTTCGTTCTGATGAAATCGTGGAGTATCTACTACATCTTTAATGATACTTTTTTTGAGGTTATGTACAACACACTTCATATAGAACTAATTTTCGTAACAACGTAAAAATATCTGAGTGCATAATTAGCTGTACTTGCGTGTTTCTGAAACGAGCGGATTGTTTAAATGTGGAATGTTGTAGCGCATCCATGGCATTAACAGAATTTGAACGGGACATGTGATAATTATCCTTTTCCACTGCACCTCATTCAAAAGGATTTAAGAATTTTAAGCTATTATACATTTTATATTTATTGCTATAAGCTAGCTTGTTAATTGCTAGTTACTTTGTACACCAATTGTTAATCGTGGTAGCCAGTTATTTAATATTGCATGAACTTATAATTTTTTTTCGAAATTTTTAGATCGGGGAAAATTACTACGGGGGAGTTTTTCTCTAACGAAATTCGTCAAAGAAATTGATATTACTCCTCTAAACGAAGGAGATATTTAAAACCACTCATCTCGCACATACACTGAACAACACTCGCGACGTCCTCGAAAAAAAAAAAAAATTTCGAAGCTAACTTTAGTAACATAAAATGAACAGCCAAATTCTGTTAATGCGCCGTAGATGCGTCCTTTGTGGAATGTTGTGGACATAGTTGTGAGCATATGTGGGTTAGTGGTTAGTGTGAGCATGCGGCAGTATGTGTGAACGGCGTGTGGCGGGCGTTCCAGCAGCGGCAGCACCAACAGCAGCAGCGGCGGGGCGTCGCGACGCCTGCGTCGCCACCATGCGTCTCCTGCGTATGAAAGGCCCTCAGGGCGACGCCGCCGCCTCTGGCCCTGCGCGTCTCATCGCTCTCAGAGGTACGCTCTGAAACATCGCTAGTCAAATGATCAACCATTAACTTTTTATTACATTTTAATTGAAAAATATAAATTCACGTTCCCGTATCGTTTGTTGTAAAATGGTTTTTATTATAACTATTTTTTTTCACGTGATGAAGGTGATAGCATTGAATATTACGTTCAATTTGGACTTCTTGTTTTGATATTAAAATAAATAAAATAGAAAAATATAAATAAATGAAAAAAATAACAAATTCAAATGTATAATTACTGTGCATGTTATTTGAATTTCCTGAAATAAAACAGTTTTTGAGAGATGAAATTGAGGTTAGTAACGTGTATGTAAATATAACCAACCTTGCTGAGATGTTTTATGTGATATATGATCCCACTTCCACCTAGATCGTGTTTACACTTTATCAGGGTTCTAATGACGTTGACGAACCCTAAAGCCCCACCAAAAATTTAAAAAATTAAACTTTATTATTTTCGTATTTCAGGTTAAAATTCATAAATAATTACATCATTATATTCTATCTTTAGATTAGATCTACAAATTAGAAATTTCAACATCATTTTATTTTTGTGTTGACAGCTTGGTTACAAATTTTACTGATGTCATCTACTTAGATATTTTCAAATAATGAGTCCGAGAAAGATTTTCCAGTAGGTTACATGTAACTTTAATTATAATTATTATTCAAATGTCTAAGTTTTATTTCACATATTAGAAAAAGGATTTCTCTAAAACATTATTTTATAAAAAAACACTTCCGAAATGAGTATAGAACGAACTGTTACTTGTTTGTAATAATTTATTATATATATTGTTAATTCACATTTGAAGGGAAATCTTGATGAGGATTAGTGGATAAGTTGATAGAACAAATGTTGCTTTTTACGTGAAATATGGTTGGCCATATCTATCACAAATTGTTTTTTAATTCCACATAAATATTTCAATTCAATGGTATATAAAGGTTCACTTATATCTGACATTCCAAGTAGGTACAGAAAATTCCCATTTCTACAATTTGAACGATAACAAAATATTCTATAATGAGAAAGAAAAACCATACTATCTATGATAATTCATTTAATTAAAATACTTCTGTTTATGCTTCAACTAAATACAATAACGTTTTTAGATTTTTTATAAAACGTGTGGAAGTAAAAGAGACGTGGTTTCCTGCTACAGCTTTGCACATCCTTTGGACATCACTTAAGGGTTAATTACCTCTCCATTGCTTCAATATACCCACACGACTGGAACATTTCCCCTCTTTTATAGTGCATGATTAAATATTATTTTTCCTGCTGTGATCGATAAATAAAAATAGATCTGGATCTGCCGGAGCTTCGTTCAAGCGAGTTCCTACATAATGAATATTTCTGTACTTGCTGACTTCCTGTGATATCATTCAAGTCTAGTTTTGAATTTTGTTCGTTAATAATCGTTCTTAAGTCCACATTAATATTTTGTTTTGTTTTTCATTTAATCACTCCTCTATCGCGGTTCCTCAACACCAAGTCATTACCGGGATATATCTTATCTATTAAATCTATCATTTCATTGTATCTTACATGTTTTCTCTGTCATGTCTCAAACCATGCATACTATTTCTTACTTATTCCTTTTGATGACATCTGTTATGCGTATAATTTATTTTATAATATACTGTGCTTTTTCAAAACTTTCCGTATCTTCCATTATGCATCGCCAACCATCCATATTCATAATTCCTTTCATATTTTTTTTNCCTTTCATATATTTTTTATTTTTTTAAAATACAATTGTCAAAATCATTGTAAAGCAATCCATGCATGAAAATAAAATAGGCTGGCCAACAATAAATCACAATGCGTGCTCTTTGTGAAAACTAGGAGAAGAAGAAAAACATGTTCGCCGAGAATCTGCACAATGCTGGATGCAATTTTCATATTCTATTTTTCTATAAGTTATCTAGCATATATTTCGGTACCACAGTGCATTATAAACCTTCTTTAGTGTTTCCTCCAACCATGTGTATTGTTAATTTGTTTCTGGCGAGTCAAGGTTGTACCTTTCGAAAATTCAAATTCCTCTTTTATGAAGTAGATTTTAATTCTTTATTTCTCCTACGGCGTGTGTGTGTGGAGAGTTGTCAATGGAACAGACCTATACCCGATTCCCCATCGCACGCTGGAGGTTTCCAGAAACGAAAGGGATGTGTACTAAGGAGTGAAATTAAGAAATAGAGTAATGAAGAGAGATGGTAAATGACGCGAAACGGGAGAACCCCCGGAGTTTTGCTTTGACGCACCTCACCGAAATGCACTTGCATTTGGGTTTGAACCATTGTCTCCGAAGGTCGAAAACGAGTACAGTAACTGTTAACTAGCGGTCTTAAATTTAAAATTAAGCTATGAAATCGGTTTAAAAATTTCACGGAAATTACGACTTTAAAAATCATCATTGTTTTATATGATAAAATTTCCCATGTCACTGTAGACATCCCAGAAAGTTTTTTTTCCCGCAATTAGTACCTCCTAGGGCACTGACCTGAACACTTTTACCTTGACACGAATGCTGTCGTTCATATGCTGTAAGATAAAGTTGAAACAGCCTTGGCAGGACGGATGCTTCTTTAGGCAGTACGATTGTTTATAGTTACGAGAATTATTGTATTCTTTAACTCATTCGGATCATGAACATATTCTTTTTTTTTCTTTTTTTTTCGTTCTCTGACTAAGTAAATTAAGTCAATTTAGCATTAAGTTATTAAAAACAATGAAAAGCACTTTACAAGACATAGAATGGAATCTATTTTTGCTGACTAAAGGATATTATACTTGGTACGCTCCGTACTACGTTGTATACATCATAAATTATCTAATGGAATTTAAAAACGTTGTTTATTTTCCAATAAAATGCTGTAATTTTTTAGACAAACCTGGTAATTTTTTTTTAATTTTTTAAANTGGTAATATTTTTTTTCATTTTTGAATTTATAAATATTACGTATTCACTGCAATAATGAATTTTTGATTGATGTATTTTAGTAAATCCCAAAATTTAAAGAAAACTCTTGATTCCACTTAACATAAAATGTGGGGGATGTAAGGGAGGATAAAAGTTCAAAATGAAGCACATTTTATATTTTTATTTAATTGACGTTGAACTTTGTTATATAACATTGAAATATATTGTAATGGGAGTGAAGAAATATTCTAAATTGTTGTTAATATTCTTAAATTGAGATGTTTGCGTTTCCTCCAAAATCCGCCCATTCCAACTGTATCAGCAGGATAATAGTATCGTATATGACAAGAGAACAATTTCCGCATCACCGTCATCCTGTTGTGTCATGTCGTGAGCAAGGCGTTGCGTCAATGAACAGAAGGAATTCCAGTTCTTTCTCCGCATCCGTTGTCCACTTGCGCTCTGTCTTGATGACATCGACGCACTCGCAGCCTATGAGAGATAGTGAGTAATCTATCTTCGTGTTCATATACGTCATTCCTTATTTCACTGTTTTGCTTAACGTTGTGAAGACTGAAAAGAAAACCGTCCAATTCATTCGCCGTACATGGCAGATATATTCGATATAACGTTTTGTACAATCAAGTTAATTGTCAATCGCTTTTTTTTATGGAACAAAGAGGGATTGTTGTAATCAAGATTGAAATTGATTTGTCACTGGAGTAATAGTAATTTTTGGATATATTTAAATACTTAAAGGTGCTCTTGTTTATTAATACAACCCGTTATTATTATTAATTTTATCATCATTATCTTTTTTTTTTTGCACGTCTTCTACTGCTTACTATACTACTGCGTATTATACTTGTGTTCTTGTTGAAAACTCTCCAAACTTAATTTCTTCGTTATTCATCTCAAAATGTAGAGGTGTCTCACAGGACATATTCGTATTTTGTAAATCCAGATGTCCGTTCTAAACGGACAGTATGCCTCGTCAATAAAACGACTGCTCATGTGTTGAAAAACTTATTTTAGGATTACTACGCTCGCACTATTTAAATTCCGCTATCTTCAAGGTTCTAATCTTGCATTACGGACTATCATGAGTTCTTTGTTAAACTAATGCGCGCCCCAAACAGGTTTCGTCTGCTCCTCGCAGTGTTTGTGGTCTTGTGTGAAGTGCTCGTTGATCACATTCATAGATATCTCCAGTTCAGTTAACTGCTTCTTGTGTCCGCTCTCAGCGACCATCTATTCTCATTAATTGACTCTCGCGCCAATTTTTGTTGTATAAATTTCGCCCTTAATTAGCAGAGACAGCGTCTTTGATAAATTTCAACTGAACGTTGGCTCTTTTGGTCCCCAAAGAACTAATACATACGGTGATAAATGTGTTCATTTTTTCCCCTGTGAAAATGATTTCATTAAGTAAATTAATTGGTTGCAATGTCTCCTTCCCTTTCTCGAAACGGATACCGATTTCACTTGCACCCCAAACCCACAATTGCGGTTAACGTATAAAAAACGTTTATGTAAGTGACTCAAGTTATTTTTCATTAATATCTAATTCATTTTTGAATACTTAACTTTTTTATGTAAACAATGGAATATATTAAAAAAATAAGTATTAACAACTTTTTGGTTAACATCAATGATTTTTGGGCGAGTCAACGCCCACTTTTAATAATTTAACGTATTTTGGTTGTATTGATTCCTGCTTATACGAGCTGATGTATTGAATTGTGAACACCTGAACAGATGGGAAGTCCTTTTAAATTTCCCAATGTTACTTAATTTTCAAGAGAGTGAGAGAGAAGACACTAGTGTGGGTTGAAAAGTAGTTCATCAAAAGGCACATTTTTTCTTGTAATAAGAGAAGTTTTTGCTTCTAATAAAAGATGGTCTCAAGTATTTGCAATGAAAGGACGTATACGATTTTCGACTTGTACGTGAATTGTCCTACAGATCACGAAGGTTTTAAGTTAATTTTCAATCAACGTTTTACTACAAAATTATATTATTTTATCATCTATTATATGTTATAACACTGTTACAGGAAAGTATTTTCTTGTTAAAGATCACATTACTGTGTGTATCTATTTTGTTTGTTTGCTGTTTTTATTCATATTCACCCTGTCATTGTTCTTATTACAATAACCAAATAAAGGAACGCGATTGACATTGAAGATATATTAACAATTTTTCAATGTAAACTTTGAAAACGATTGAATGACATACTCAGAGTATGAATGTTTTGTTGTTTGAATGTATTTTTTCTCGCCAATACATGCCTTGAAAGATGAAATAGGTAATGTACTGGGTATATACAGCTCTTTGCCTTAATTCATCTATGGGGCCTAAAGGGACTATAGCCCCCCCTCCCCCCATAGGACCTGAACTCTCAATAGATAAAGACATTATTTTCCACTTTAAACAATTAATTAATTTTGTTAATATTGTTGATTGTTCATTATCTATTTTATTTAAAAGATAATATTTCTAAAAGTTGTAAAACCATGATTTTCATACAGAATTGCTTCCCAGGTCCTTCCCGCCACTGTCCCTAACCTCTGATAAGGGTATGATATGAACGGTTCATTTCCGTTCCAAATATTTCGTAAACGTCTCGTTATTTACGCAACATTAAGCAATCCAAAACGTTCTTTTGAACGTCTCAACGTGGCGGATGCAATTTACACGCGATGTCGCTGCATCCTGTGCCGTGTAAACGTCGGTTGCTCCGTTACTCTCGACGGCTGTGAATTGGTCGTGCTTGGCGTGCCTCGTGGGTTCCAATCGCGTCTCGAACGGACCTCGTCACTCCCGAAGGATTGAGTTGAGAAGGCAGCGCAGTCCGAGGGAGCCTGTGACTCATTAATTAGCAGCTGTTGAGTTCGTTCGGCGGCGACGGTGACGTCATTCGGGCCGTGGAGGCAGTTGGTTTCGTCTTCGTTTCTGGAGCATTGCTGGAGACAGGCGCCGGCAGCTCATTTCACTTTCAACTTCACTGTTCAGTTTGTTTAAAATTATTGCATTTTTTTTTTTTGTATTTTACTATAGAATTTTTTTTCAGTTTCGAGAGAGTAGTTTTGAATTAGTGATTGATGCAAATATATCGTGGATTCGCATTCTTATATCCATCGAATCGTCTTGTTGGTTGGAATTTAAATTTATTTGGCACTTCACTATACGATATGAAAACAATTATATGTGTAATTACTTTTGGATACATTACATTTTTAAAGTAAATTCTAATATCGTTTAGAAAATTTATTTTCCGGTTTTAGGAAAATAGATTTTTGAGCAAATTTTGGAGGTGAAATTATTTATTTCATTTTTTGAGCGAAGGTTGTAGTTTTGTTAGATACTTTTTTTCTACATTCCATAGCGTATTTATATTTTAGCGATCCTCTTTCCAATGAAACGAATTTTTATATTTAATATTAAAATTGACTAAATATTCAAAAAGTTTCACTATCATTACATTACAAGAGGCAACAGTACATTTTCCCCAAGGAATTGGTCGTTTTCCCCTTTTTGTCTATGAATCCCGGAATGAGTATTTGTGGAGGTCAATGAAGTGAGAAGGATTTGATGGAAATGAGTAGACGTATTCCCATGACTGCTGTATATTCATGGGGATGTGTGTTGGCGCAGTGTACGGGAACTATACGGCAGCGCGTGATGGACAGATGAACACGACCTTGCGGCACTCCCACATCCGACACCAGCTGCGTCCGACGCAACAACCTCTCGCTGCCTTTAAAGGTTAAATCTTTCGACACTGAGAAGCTCGATGATATAATATACATGAATAGACGGAGTATCTGGAGCAACATCCAATCACATCGAATTTTGTTGGAAGCAATTGTGATTCACGAGCACGAGTTACAATAGTGCGAGTATTTGTAGCCCCCCACCCTCAACATGGTTTTTCATTGGATACTAGAACGATCCCATCTCTTCGACGGCTTCGCTTTTTTACTTCCGGATAGCGAAGTGGTCTGGCTGATCACGTCAGAGCGACTAGGATTAAATACCCCCAAAACATGTTTCAAATGAACCATCCCTTACGTAGTGGCAATGAATTTTCATACCCTTACGGCGCAAAATTTTGAATTATTTAACTTTAAATCACTATGGACTTACATGGAGCAACTTCGCGGGCTTATGTTTTTTTTTTATTATGTGGCAAAAGTACCGGCGTAACATAGAGAATTAAAACTTCTCAAACGTAGCAAATGGAAATAGGAACGCAATGACGTTAATATTTTCCTACTTTATGGGACATTTAATAGAATAATTCTCCAAAAATTATGGAAAAAAACTGCTTTAACGGAAATGTTAGCTCCATCACTTGCCTCAAGACAAAGCGATCCTTGTAAAAGAAAGTCCTCCGACAACCTAAATTTATTATCGTGCTTTAAAATCACGAAATAATTGTCCTTATCCAATTGTAAAAATCAGGAGAATGAGTTATTAATTAGATAGAACTACTTTAGTGAGTATTTCCAAGTTTTGTGGATAGTTGGCAACTTAACTTCAGTCAACTCGGACGTAATACCTTTTTTGAAAATGTATTGTTAATTGTGCAACAAGAGCTCATTTTTATCATCACACTTGTTTATTAATTTTCGTCCAATACGAGGCGCGAGAAACGAAGTGTATGAAAAATAATGGAACTTTGCAAGAAACCGTGACTCTCATTGCGAAGACTGTCCTGTGATAATTCAGAGTCCGCTATGTACACCAATCTCTCTCTTTTTCTCATAATGATGTCACATATTAATCCTCACATAAATTAAGCCGGCGTGGCTTCTCTCATATAATTCACACCTTGCAGCCTACATGCAATGTTTTGTAATGGTGTTGGGGCGTGTTATGACATAGTGTTTGTACTAATCCAGGACTCTTCACCCTTCGAAATGACTGCATATACAGCGACATCATCAAATGCAGTCCGCTCCAATGAAATTCATCGGATGCTCACTCGCGAGGATATTAGCGCTCATTTGCTGGAATACTCTCTCTCCCCCTTGTTTTAGGACAGTCGCTCGGCCCTCATAATGCTTAATGGTCTCGCCAAGGGGACCTCTGAGAGTTGAGCAATGCAGTTGTGTTAATACTGTGCGAACTCATTGCTACCTCATTTACCCCCCCCCCTTTCCACTTCTCATACATTTATTCGTGCTGTGGAGTCTTATCTCATTAAATGGGAGCGTAAACTCGATATGTTTTCGGTTATTTAACTTTCACGTTATTTATGTAATCTTGTTTTCTTGACATTCACGAAATATAAGGGTAACAAAAATGCGTTTATTTGTTCTTTAACTTGGAAAATATTAACTTTGAAACTGAAATTGTAATGGCTCTTCATTGTCATAGAAGTAAAAGTTCACTTAAACCGGATTTTGGATTAAATGTAGGGTTATTTAAAATCTGGCGTAAGTGAACTTTTAGTTCTATGATTATGACTGAAGAGCTTCTATAATTCCAGTTTCAAATTCGGATTAAATGCAAGATTATTTTATGGTAATTGCGTCCTATAGCATGCAAAACAATATGTACTATGTACAATCAACTGGTGGACGATAATTTATTTTCAAGTTTGGGTTTAAATAATGATATTTAAGAAAATTTCCATTAAATAGCGGAAAAGTTGTTGGATCCTTTGATAAACAAACCACGAGCAGATTTAGAAATGTTTTGCGATCCACTTTAAATCTGTGGGAAAATGCAAGTTTGTCACATTTTAAAAAACATATCGCTCATGGGCTGCAAACGTGCCACAACTAAAAAAAAAAAAATCTTAAGATGTGCCAGCATTGCTGGTGGAAATAATGAATTTTTTCACATTGAGACCTGTACTTAGTCCCAAAATCGTATTTTGTTGAGTTGTGCCGCTATTGCAGGTCATGAGCAATATGTTTGATCAAAATGCTTGACTGCAAACTTTTAAATGTTTTAATTTAATAGATTATTGGTCACGAAAAGCATTTGCGTTGAAAATTCAACGATGTCAAAAAAAAGTTATTTCTGTGAAAGTTATTTCAGGAGCGCTTAGATCTCCTCGGGGTTCTGAGAGTATGGAATTTTTTCAAAATATACAAGAAAATTTTATTTTTTTCACTCATATGGATATGGGATCTCGGACCCGGCAGCAGCCCCTCCCATAAAAGAATCCTCTCTTGTGATGGATGGAAGTGAGGTTATGTTCGATGCTATAGCCATCGTCTCTTTCCTTGAATGATTTTGAGCGCGCATTTAATTCCACGCGTCGCGCCCGTCTAACAGCATCGCATCCTGTCCCTCTACGTAACTGGAAGGGCGAGTGGCTAGCTATAAGCGCGTGCGTAATGACGCGTGGTTTCGTCGTGGTCGGAGGGAGCTCTGGGTCAGAGGAACTGACGGACACAGTGGACGCTAATAAGACGTTTCGGATTCACGTATCCTGTTCGGTGACATTGCTACGCCGGAGCAGGCGCACGAAATAACTTCGAAGTTTGAGTAGTATTTTTATTTCATATTCGACCTTTCAATCAGAAGTAAAATATTTTCTCTCGCGACGTTTCTACTTCTATGTGGGTGACTATCAGGTAAATACATAAAACACGTATTATGAAGAGGTGAAATATAAAATTAAAGATATTGCAAATAAAGATCTACGAGGTACCATATTGAATTCTATCAAAAATACATTATATAATTTTTCATAATATTTGTATTTATTTTTAATGATACATGTACTAATCACAAATGTTTGTTTAATTGTTATTAAAGATATTTTTAATTAAAGTATTTTATATTATAATGTTTTTCTAAAGAGGAGACACAAACTAGTTTATGCTCTGCCACAGTTTTATAATTCTCATTGACAAAACATTGATGGTAATGTTTGTCAGTTATTTTTTTAAATTATACAAGTACACATTTCTATTACAATTACAATTCTTTTTCTCACTTTGAGAAACTGGAGTAAAATTTCTCTGAATATTTCAGTTAAAAATACTCAATTTTGTGAATGTGAACGAACGAATATGTGGAAGATTTTTCAAATGTTGAGTCTTTTATCGTAATTAGTACCGTTATTTAATGATGTACTTTTGATGCTTGCGACTCGTAAGTAAGTAAATAAATACATAAATTTATTGTCAAAAACAGTACAAACTGCGTATGACCACGTGGAGGACAATAAACTAATTTACTCTCCGGAAGCAAGCAAGGGACCATCCCATCAATTCCGATCAAGGGCACTGAGGCAGAGGCGAATTCAAAAATTTAAGCAAAAAACCCTAGACAAGATAAAAAGTTAGCTATGAGTTATAATACTAATAGGATGACAATATGTTTGTAATTTAACACAAAAAATTTATTTTACATGTACATTATGTTGTACTTTTCAGCTCGAGTGGAATTTTGTCCTTGTAAATTGTCGCCTGAGAGTATTGTGCAGCCCGCGATGGTAAAACGGACACCGGACGCGCGGTTCCGCCCCGAGCGTTCCGCCTCCGTAGGGGAGCTTCCGGGTCAGCGCGCTTGCAACTAGCGTCGATCGGACACGGGTAGATCCGGACGCACACCCTTCGAAGACACGAGCTTTATGTTTGGTTTGAAACAGGGGGAAGGGTTACACACAGATATCCAGTATACCACTGAACATGTCTAGAAGAAGAGGTGCTCTTTTTGCATAAATCGCCGAAGCAAAAGGCTCATATTTGTAAAATTCTGGTTACTTCGATTCTCTATTTTCTCTAGTTTTATCTTGATAATTTATCTGGTAATGGATAAATGAAATGTTTTTATGAGCAGCAACATGTATCTTCTGAAGCTATAAATGTGTTTTACGATGTAGTGTATTAAACAGTTTCGTGAGTGGTAGATTTTTATTTAATGGTTTTAGCAAACGTTACATTTCATTATCTTCTTCTCGAATATGAGGAATTCTCTCAATACTAGTGTCTGCTAAATCAATGAATGCTATCTGTTCATTTTTTAGTAATTTAATTTAAATGCGTTCCATCGTATACTACTCACGAGGGAATTTAAGAAACTGAAAATAAATAATTCAGTCAATGTTATTCTAGGAATGTAACATGTATTGCCGAATGACCAACCGCAGGGTCCATCAAATGTGATTACTTGTGTGATCGGTGTCCAAGGGAAAGAGTTGGACGTATGGGGAAGCACTATGTACATGTATGATCTTCATGTGTGTTACAAAGTTGAGAACTTGAAGAGACTTTTTTTACTTATCTTATTTATTATTTATCAATATGTTACGATATACTAAGTGTTTTCCATGAATATGTATTGCACATGAGCAATAAATTATAATTTTTAAAAACGTTTGACATACATGAATTTTCATCTTCTTGCATAAAACATTTGGACGAAGCGGAAGACTTCATACGGTCTTATGGAAAAGCCTCGACGTGGATCTAATATGAAGCAGATAAAAATAGGGTTTATTCGTCCGATGCTGTAGGAAGTTGTTTATTAATGTGTAAAAAAACTAATTTACATGATTATTTCGTATAGTTTGGCGGGCGTTTGCTAGCCTTTTTTGTCTTATTTCGTTATAATCCAATCCTGTGTAAAAAGAGAAACACGGTTTAGACCGATTATACTGTAATTTAATACGAAGAATCGAGTCAAGACTGCTTATGACGAAATGAAGGAACTACGCTACTCTCCGAAAACACATAACAGAACTGTTCATAATTTGTTGAGCCCTGGAGAAAAATCTGGATGGGGTGGCGGATACAGTGGCGGATCTAGACCTTAGTAAAGGGGTGGGGTGTTAACCGGGGAGGGATCAGGGGAGCATTTCTGTTTGAAAATCATGGTTTTACAACACAAATTTTACATATATTATCTTTAAATAAAACACATCAACTCATCAAATTCAACAATTAACAATATTAAACAGCAACCAAATATGTAAATTCTTTAAATTGGCAAAGTATGCCTTTATCTATTGAGGGTTCAGGTCCAATGGGTATAGCTCTCTTAACCCGCCCCATAGATTCACCACTGGTGTGATAAATATAATGAACACAATCATGAATTATTAAAATTCACTATGAAACCTTGTTGAGTCTGTGTGTCACAATTTCCAGACAATCACTTTCATTCACCAATTCCTTATCACTTCACCTTCATCAAATTTTAAATAAGTAAGACATCTTTCTTTATTATATTTTTTATTCAGCCAACATTTCGGGATTAATAAATAATATTTAAAGAAAGGTGTCTTACATATTTAAAATCTAATAAAGGTGAGGTAATAAGGAATTGGTGAATGAAAGTGATTGTCTGGAAATTGTGACACACAGACTCAACAAGGTTTAATAGTGAATTTTAATAATAAGATAATCAGAAAAACCTCAACTATGAAACAACCATGAAATATTCCTGTGTCGTGCTTTGTAACTTTCACCTTTCACATGTTTCTCCATAACACGAACTTCTTTCTTTCTCATTCAAAGTAAATCGTTAACGTAAAGCACCTGACGCTCGCAGTCGTGATCTGGTTGCATGTAAATCTCCAAACTAGTCGGCATGTATGTGTGCGAGCGCGCACACTCCTGGAGGGATCAATACGCCAACCACGGCCGGTATCGCTCGGGTTTTTCCTACGTTGCAAACAATGCGCCTGCACAAACGAACTGGGAGGGAGATCAAATGGGATGTGCTGCAGATTCACTTATTTAATTCAGTCCTTATCCAGAGTTCGTTCATTAGAAATGCTCATAATCCGGAGGATTAAGGTGTAATTTGACCCCGAGACGGCTGCACTGCTACAAACCCTCGCAAGAGTTTAAGGGACTCTGAAACATGTTCGTGAAAATACTGCGAATTAATTGAAAATGACAAGAAAAAAAGGATAATTTAATAATCATGAAAATGAAATTGGAACGTCAAAAATATGTAACGACGCATAACAATTTTTTCTCAAGCCATTCTATTCATTTAAAATTTTTATGTATAATTCTTTGCTCAAAAGAACGTTCAGCTCTCATTATAAATTAAATTTCCTTTTCTTCAGTAAAGATTTTTTTCTGATAAGATTTCTTGTTTACGTTTAATAGGATATTTCTGATATTAAAACAACACAAGTATATGTAGACTACATCATTCCGGGGCAAATAATACGTCGGGTTCTCATATAAAATTCTATCCTTGACTCCTAAGGCTTCAGCCATGCCACAGCTGTTTCAAATGTAATTGATATTGATGATTAATCCTACGTCACTGAATTGAATTGGCTGCCTAATTATCATGCGAATGCTACGTAATTACACGGATCGTCTGGATTATTTTATGATGAATACTATACAACCGAATTAAATTCATTCATTTATGAATAACATTTTCTTTCTTTCATCCAAGTATATGTATTATATTCTTATATTGCAATAATATGTGTTATATTCTGATTCTGCTCGAGTACTCCGATTCATTCCACACAGCTGCATGTGAAGCTGTGTACCATGAACTTGGCTTTGTTACCTGGTTGTGGGAGTGACCTTTTCTCAGCACGTTTGAGAGATGCGGTTGCTTATCCTAACTGGAAAATCTTGACCCGTTTTGGATTTATGAGTCATACTCTCTTCTCCGAGTTCTGATTCTGAAGTTGCTTACTCATTGCTCCTAAATAGGGAACTGTTTTGTTAAAAAAATTTCTACCTGTGAAGTAAATAGTTTTTTTAGTTCTTTGGATACTATCATAGATGAAGTAAATTCGTAGAAGCGTATGAAATTACCTTTAGCGTTTCACTGTCAAAATTCTATTTGACGTATTACGGTTTTTTAATAATTAATATTAATACTACCCTATTGAACTTCTTTGTTTACTAAGTAATGAATGCTCTTCTGTTACTTAAGTCGTTAATGGCGCTTGCGAAATGACAAAATATAGATCAAACAATCGATTTACGCTTGGCTAACCGAAATGATCCGTCTCTCGTATATATTTCTTGGGAGGAGGGGGGGGAAGGTTTAACTCGATTTTGAAATAAATTTTGACAAATCGGAAATTGGAATTATTTTCATTTAATTTGTACACAAACCACACGCAATTGAGAAGCCATCTGGCCATGTATTATCGAAAACAGATGTAATACCGTAACTTTTCTACGTATGTTTCGAAAAGTAATATACTTGGTTGCCCTTGACACTTAGCTCTTCCGTGAAAATGTTTGTTCCTATATCTCTGATAAGTAGTGAGTGCTCCGCTTTCCCATATTCGTGCTCCGCGTGGTACGACCATTCTCTCACGTAACAAGTGTGGAGTCGCACTGCGGACACTGATCGTTGCGGCTGCAGCTCCTTTTCTGGCTCGAGATATGAACGCGCTGCGCACCTCTCCCCCCCCCCCAAATCAACTCCCCCCTTACCACTTACTCCGGAAGAAACCCGGAAGTGCGTACGTGCACCCAATCTCTGTAAAGGAAAATCTGCAGGAGAGAGGGGAGTATGAGTCCAAGGGGAAAACACAAGGCAGACGCAAATATTGTGGAAATTTTGGCGCGGATAACTCTTGAATTTTTTACCAACGTGGGAGTCGTCTTAAAACTAAGGAAAAATTTACTATACTTGTAGCGTATCCGACCTACTAAACTGATCCTTGTTCCTTTTACTATTGCATGAATTTCCAAAAGCGTAGCTTGAGGTAAAGGTGTACACAAAAAAATAATGATGGAAATTCCTCTTGTGGTACTGGCATAGAAGACTGAATGGCAAGTTCAAGTTATTGTAGATGATGAATACATCTCCCCAATGGAGACTGAAATGACACGGAAGAAAAGTGATTTAATTATTGATACGGAATTTTAAAGGTGATTCTTCAGGGATTATTTATAACTTTCTCGTCACCACCCTGTCCAATCACCGACATAAATGTAACGGGGAAAAGGCCGTTGTAAAAGTATTACATAACTACTATAATTAAATCGTCGTCGACAGTTATAATTCTCAGTACAATTACGTTGTACCAGGAGAAAGTTTTATCTTTAGGATGCTAAGGAAATGACATATATTATAACTTGTAAATGTTGGTGAACAGAATAAATATATAGCGGAAACGCGAGACATTCCGTTATGTTTTCATTTTCTCGTCTTATTATCCCCAATGTAAGTCAATGTAGGGATTAACTTTTATTTTTTCTCTATTTTTCTGTTTAGGAGATTCTATTTAGGTTTCTGTTTTTCTCTCATCTGTTCATCGCCTTCAAATTCATTATCTTCATTAGATATTCATTGAATATCGTAAATGTCTCTATTAGTTCTCCATACTTCATGTGAAATCGTGTTTATCCTCTTTAAAAACGATGGGACCAGCACTCAAGTTAGTCACATTACGGAGATGTGTAGGTGTTTTCTTTATTGTTATTCTAATTGTTTTAAAACACTCTCTCTCTCTCT
>NNCF01126357.1:51793-83659 GCA_002313205.1 Laupala kohalensis | reverse complement strand
GAAAAAACATGATTCAATTTCTGTCTACTCATTTGAAATGCACAAATCACGGTGGCTCACCGCAACGAGTTCGTGATATACGCATCACACCGCATCACACAAAATGAAATATCTTTTTGCAATGTCCGGTGATGTAAAGAATACTGCGGAAAATTTACTACAAATCAAAGTTAACTCCCATCACCGTCGTGATTTAAAAGTTGACCTTTTTTTTGGCGATAAAGGTTTCTCCGGAAGAAGCAATGTATTACAGCAAAAAATATAAAAGCAATTATTTCATTTAAATGGCCGGTGAGGTATGATTTTCAATACAATTTTTGTTCTTGACCCTTGAAATACACTGTATAAAGGAGGTTTTTAAGGGATGGTCAATCTTTTTTTTTACCAATGAATTCTCATTCTGTCTCCCTGAAAAACCTACTTTATACAGCATGTTTTCAAGTTGAAATCACAATAAGTACATGTTACCCTGGTTATTGATGGCGATTTAAGATATTTTAGTTATATAATTCTACCTACGTTAGTACTACTGCTATATAAAAAAAACCGCGAGAAAAAGTGTTAGATATCCAATCCTTGTCGATTGATGTTTTCATCTCGTCTCGCCTGGGAGTTTCCCTAGCGACTATTCTTTCCGTGTTCGTTGAGCGAGCGAAGCCCATCAACAGAGCGAGTGCCAAGTCCTATCGGCTCAACCGCTTCGCTTTCGCCGCGAAGACACGATTTTCTGCAGCGGCGGCGGCGGCGTCGCGACGTCGATGGGACGCTGAAGCGGTAGCGGTTGCCCTGCGACGTCTTGTAGCCACGATAGGACCGATTCGTTTCTCCTTCCGCTGTCATTTCCATTATCACCCCCACTTCCAGTAGCGGATTAAGGGTTGCTGGAGGGAGTTTTCTGGTACTAATCCACCAATGAGAAAAAAATATTGTCATTTTGTTCTATTTAGGTCTATTACCCACACTGGGTAACAATAGTATATTCTTACAAGATCGTAAATAACCTTATATCCGTCAGAGCGACTACACCCCCCAAAAATTGTTTAAAATGATAATTTGAACCATTCCCCGTCCAGTGGAATTATCGTCCCCATAAAGCGCAAAATTTTGAATTACTTGACTTTAAATATTAATAGAATCTTTATTTGGCGACCAAATCCATAAGAACTGATTAAATTATACTACGTAGTGAATAATATCTTAATATTGGCGACAGTGGCGGATCCAGACCGCGGCATTGGGTGAAGGGGGCTAACCGGGGAGGGATCTTGGGAGTATATATGTTTGAAAATCATAGTTTTACAACACGAACTTTATAAATATTATCTGTTAAATAAAATACATTAACTTATAAAATAGATATTCAACTATTAACAACATTAAATAGTAATCAAATTTATTAATTGTTTAAAGTGGCAAAGTATACCTTTATGTGTTGAAAGTTCAGGTCCAATGGGGGGGCTATAGCCCTCTTAGCACCCCCCCCCCCTCAAATTGGTTCGCCACTGATTGACGCATAGTGGTGTCAGTCGGACGAAAAGAAATTGCTATTTTAGTATCTATTCTGATAAAGAATTTTGAAAAAAAAAATGGAAGCGTCGGTGGAATTTTGTGTGGTGTGAATTTTTATAATCTGACTCGTTCCTAATAACCAATTCGAGAATAGAACATTCAGTGATAGGAACCCAAAATTATCGAGGTATACATGTCCGGAAATGTCTCCCGAAGGAGATATAATGAGACAGAGTAAGAACACAACCGAACGGATACACAAATTTTATCATATGTATTTGATTATGTTTGTAACCCTCTTTTCCTTCGTACTTATATCGGAATTGGAGTGGTCCTTTATACGACTTGTTCGGAGTGTGAAGTATCTCATTGCTTTTTTTTTTTTGCTTATAAATTATTTCATGGCGGTTGGAATCGTGTTCCTGATCATTTCCTAGCAAATCCGTGGTGTAATCTCGCGAGTGCACGCGAAAATGCGAAGTCGTCCCAGCGGAGCGTGACATGTCCCAGTCCCCCGCATCGTGCGCTTGGACGCTCAGTTGGACCACTGCCATTCGACCACGAACCCCGGTTTCACTTTCGTACTCGTTCTACAGCCACTTCACTCCCCCGCTCTTAGCTTCAGGTCGTTTGGCGGAAACCGCTTTGCGCGCGGAATAAATGGTGGAGTTCGTTCACTTTACTATTAGATCCTTTTCTTCCACTAGCATTTCATTTCGCCGTGCCCACTCAAAATCTGCAAAAGCTCTCTTAATAATAAATTTATTTATTGTCAAATAAACAGTGACGAACTGCTTATGACCACGTGGAGGACAATACACTAATTTGCTCTCCGGAAGCAAGCAAGGGACCATCCCATCAATTGCGATCAAGGGTCCAAAGGCAGAGGCGAATTGAAAATTTTCTGCACACTTTTTAGATAAGAATAAAAAGTTAGCTATGTGTTATAATATATACAGAACACCAACAACTTTGTAATAATAAAACAAAACGTACTTGGGAATTTTTTTTTATTATAAACTATAGATTATTCGGAAAATATTGTTTATAAATCGCAACCTTTTTAAATAACTATAAATTCCAGATTTATTATTATTTCAACGGACAAGAGCCTAGAAAACCTGTACAAAAAATCCACCTCTACCCGAAGGAAAACAGGAGGCAGGAAGGGACACACTAAAAAAATAACCTTTAAAAATTTGGAAGGGATACCCTCACGTTTTGTTTTACGTCTTCCATGAAACCTAAAAATATTTTTAGGGGTCGCTACAATGCTTTAATTTTTTTAAAGTTTGGTAGTGTCCCCTAAAATATATATCATAAATAGTTTTATAGATGTCATTTTCGATGCCAAAATGATATGTGCGGAATTTGAGCTTAAGTAATCCCCTGTAGCGTAAACAGGGAACAGCTGTTAATGATCATCAAGGAGTATAGTGAGTTCGGAATACTTCATTGTCAGGACGAGTTTTCTTGCAATGAAAATGTATGAATACGCACAGTACATGTTTAGAGTATTTGCGGGTTTGTATTTCGAAGATAAAGCCAATAAAATATGCTTTTTATTGCACAGCAAATACCATTTTTCTGCAAAATGCATCACCTTCAATGTTTCTATATTCTTCAAGAAAGAAAGTAAGATTTAGAACCCTTGCAAAGCAGGTTGTTAAAATATCGATTTCATATTTCTTTTGTTTTGATGGTTGCTCCGATTTCATTGTCATTTGAGAGAATTTTCTGGTTTTCTCTTGTCTTCTTGATCTGACACAGAATTCAGAAGAAGAAAAAAATACTCGCTTTCCATTAGTTCGAGTACGAAAGAACATGGACTGTAGACAATGATAACTTGTCTTTGTGTCTTTCCCTTGTACCTTGTTTGGAAAGCTCAAACTGCTGTGAACTGATCACGGACCTACAAACCGATTTTATGCCGTCATGGACATGATTTGCATACGATCTGTGGATACATTGACAAAAAACAGCTACGGATTAGTTTTGCATTCTCTCTATATATGATGAGATTTACAAAATCGTTTCGTATAGATCAGTATTTTTCTTTTTAATTCTTGCTGTCACTTCAAAACCAGACCTTACTGTCAGAACGGATCAAGCCAGGTAATTTATGTTACCTGGACACGAAGTACGAATTTTGTTTTGCATGTTATACAAAATTAAGTGGAAGTAAATTGTAAAGTGTCTTTTGAAGAAAGTCAGTAACTAATCAAAGAACGAATGATATTTAAGATTTTCCTGGAAGGTTGAAGTAGATTGATGCTTAGTGCAAGGTCAGTCAATTATGAATACGTTGATAGTTTTTATTGGTTTTGGAGTGTTACAAAAAGTAGTTCATCTTCTTTTCAATCCTTGATTAGCATCTGTGAAATGCTGAATTCATTGGCTCAGCAATTGGTCCACTTGCTTGTTTCCCTATTTGCATTTCAGAATCTCTCTAAAAACCAAATTATTCTATTTAAGTGTACACACACTTTCTCTGACTGTCTCATCACTACATATAGGTTTCACCATACCTTTATAGACAGTCAAACAAACAAACTTAAATCCACATGTAACAAAACATATTTTCTTTATTTCTTCATTATGAAAATTGTGTGTCATAATGTCAGTGTCAACACTAACAGTTTTCATAATGAAGAAATAAAGAAAATATGTTTTGTTAAATGTGGATTTAAGTTTGTTTGTTTGTTTGTTTGACTGTCTATAAAGGCGCGGTGAAACCTATATGATATTCTATTAAAGTATTACGAGAGATGTGGATGTGAGCTGTATTCCGAAGAAATCTATGCATATTTTCAAATTTTCAACATGTTTTGATTTTTGCATTCCAGTCACGGGTAACATATTCAAAGCGTAGAATGTACACTTGATGACAGGAGCGAGGGAACGGGAGTTTACGGATCAAATACTGTGCAAGGCATGGATGTTAGAGAATATAACCAAATTTTCGAATTATTGCCCTGTATCCACCATTCATCTTCATAAAAGTCATGTTACTTGCAAATGTTCTCGTAGAAATTGAACGAGAACAATTTTATCAAACCTTTAACTCCATTGGATAATGAGAAAATGTAAGTAAATACTGAAGCTAAATTTAGTGGGAGAATGTTTACTTTGAATAGTCTTCTGCGGAAATAACAAGGAGTTACGAAATGAAGCCAATTTCATGAAATGTGAATTTACTTATACTTTAAATAGATCACGAAAACACATAATTGTCTCTCATAAAATTTGTCCCTAAATATTCAAGTTCCACCGTGAAATCGTCAAGTTTAATTGGCAAAGTAGTAGAATAGGTAACTAGTCTTCAATCTCGAGAACAGAGACAAAATAGGTGGTATATTGAGAGTGGATAGATCCCACGTGGACGTGTGTGATGCGGTTGGCGAGAGCCTCCCATTATCATACGCAAAGCTCCTGGCCACATGCAACGAAATGCTTCATGCATAATGCATCTATCCAAGCAGCGACCATCGCTTTCAGTGGTGCTCCATAGCATTGGATCCCAAATGCCCGATGTTTGCTCTATACGAGGTAATGTTCCATTGAGCAATTTATCACTCATAATTTCCATCTAACGGGATCTCTTATATTCTAATTTTGCTGTTTCCGAATAAGTTGGACCCATATTGTTTTGTGAGCTATCGCGTGAATCAATTGCCGTTTGTTTTCAAACGATATTTGTGATGAATGTACCGAGAAAACCAGTCTTATGACCTCTATTTTTAATTACAAAAAGATGAGTTTTTTTCTTGCCTTTGTGATGTAAACCGTGGACTAACGAAGCAATAACAATATGAAAATTAGGTGAGAAATCAAAGAATTGTAGTTTCTCCGAAGTTTTACAAAAAGGATATTTTTTAAAGAACTTTTATAATGAGAATTAAATTCGGAGCAATGAAATTACATTGACAACTTTCTTTTCCTTCGATGTTAAACTGATTTGATATTACGATTTTTTATTGATTCACTTCACTCTAAGCCCTTGGTATTTTTCTCTCCCGATCCTTAGCTTTGACCCTAGCACTCGCCATTGCGGAACTCCATAGG
This sequence comes from Laupala kohalensis, assembly GCA_002313205.1. NCBI lineage: Eukaryota > Metazoa > Arthropoda > Insecta > Orthoptera > Trigonidiidae > Laupala > Laupala kohalensis. The sequence goes on along the minus strand of NNCF01126357.1, from coordinate 78,085 downwards.
TTGAAGGGAGCGATGCCTTTTGTGAAACCCCGACCAGCTGCCCTGCGCCATAGAAGATGTCTCGTGGAAGGGTGGTAGTGTAGGGTGCGGGCGCGTGCTAGGAACACGAATGTTTGTGAGGACCAGCTGCGGACTCCTTTCAAGGGTTGTGTGCGACGGGTAGTGCTCCACAAACTTCTGGAATTCACGACGTGCGGAAGAAAAATCACTTGCAGACGCCTGCCGGGCGCATGGCATGCAAGTCGGGATGGTTGGGTCTTGTGAGGAAGAAGCGCGTGCATGTTGATATGACTTTCATGTTAATGACCGTCACAAAATGTTTTAGCTGTGTAATTAGATCAAGGTGTGTTCAGTCCATTGCTTACAAATTGAACTTTTGATACACAGTTAATAAATTTGTGTAGTGCTTATTTCCTTGAACATGTGCTACGAAGTTTATTTTCAATATTAATTTCAGAGAAAGTACACCTTAAATTTAATTGAATTAAATAAGCAAGTATTTCGCTATTGTAATGAATTTTTGCTGAATGAGATCAGGTGAAGACAAATGATGGTCATATTTTGACGGTCATTTAGAATAAAATTAATTATTTTTTAAATTGACCATTACTATAAAAGTAGTTGACGATAAAAAACATTTTTGAGAATATTAAAAGAATTACATCGCCTTGTCTTTTCATCCGATTTCTACGTTGATATAGAATACTAAGAAATAGTGAATTTGTTTAAGCATCACTTCGCGGAGAAGTGGTTCAGCTTCTTCCAGCTTCGTTGCATCTCGTGTAAAGACACACCTCAGTGAGCGAACAGTGATTTTTTTTCCAAAGACGCTGCCATGCGTTGCAAACAACTTTCCGGGTTACAAAGAATGCAATTTATTTTGCGAGATCGATTATTTCTTCCCATTTATTATTTTTCTTATACTTTCATTGAAAATTTTACATGGATGTCTTCCATAATACATTTAGATTCTGGTATGCGTTGAAAATGGCGTATACTTTTTTTAAAATTTTATTAAATGTTTTATGTTTGGCATGGCAAAGTCCAAGCTATGAGGTCTCTTTTTCGAAAGCTACTGTTACCAGGAAAATGTTTTCCTGGAGGCTATTAGTCTATAAAATTTGACCAATACTGACGAAATGGACAATGTATTTTATACATCAAGGGAGTGATGTATTAAGAAGGGAAACTAGCAAAATGAAGAAATAATTCATGGAACTTATATTAGTAAATACTGATTTGTTAACTTGAGTTTCATCATTATTATTATTATTATATTGTTTAGTTCAATTTCTTTCTCAACAAACTCTTTGATAAAATGGCACGGATATAGTGGCCATTTCCCTTACAATTTTCTAGAGATAAAAACTTTCTAACTCTATGGGATGTTGGAATAATTATGGCTTTCTGAAGAAATATGTTATTATTATTGGGGTTTTAGGGCTCCTCAAAATCTAGGTCATTAGAACTGTCGTTGAGTTTCCCCTGTCTTAACTCGTATAATGGCGGACAAAGACTTAAGACAAGCTCGCAACGTTACTTGCGTACTGACGCACAGAGGAGATCGTAAGGTTACAATGCGGGTGGTTACATATATTGGAGCGGAGAGAGTTGTAGGCCAAGACAAACTTCGTCGCAGAGCTTTGCGGGCGCCGTGTCCCGCCTTCAACTTCCACCTTCCTTCCCTCCCACGACCTTTCACAACGCCTCACACTCCACCGCGGCAACCTCCTCCAGCGATATTCTATCCTCTCCTGCTACCGGTTTTCTTTTCCCTCACTGCCTCGCTTTCCTCGTTTTTTGTCCCTTTGTTACTTGGTGTCCTCTCTCGTGTGTTCACATTCGCTGTCTCTGTCAAAGCTACAATGAATATTATTCCTATGATAACGACGGCTGACCCAGGGCGTTCCTAGGGAAATTAAAATTGTCCTTTCTGTTTTTTTGCTAATATTTGTATGTATACTCACACAAACCTAAATAACACACACACACATGTGATGTAAGCTCACCAATTAACACTCACACTACAGAAAATACACTTTATTCGTATGATTTGGGTCACGCTCACGTAGTATATGCCTATTGGAACACTAGCTCCAACGTAAGTCGCTCGTACCACCATATTTATTGCCAATGGCGCGCCGTTCCTCAAGGACCACAGAACCTCTTTGCCAAAAAATTTATTGTATAAAAATCAGCCATCATGATGTTATTTTTGATAAAATACTGAACTATAAAATTGTTTATATAAAAAAAACTATATATCAAGTTTGATGAATTCTTAATTGGAATGCAGTAGGGTTCATTCTTTTTTCTTCTTCTCAATTGCCAACTTATTTCATACTCTTTCTGTTACTACTTGTCCTTACCTCATCATCAGTCTCTCTCCTTCCCCCGCTCCGATCACAGGCGTTCCCCACCCGCACGCATTTCGAGTGTCATGCACCGTGACTTATGGCACCGTTGACCACTGTTGCCGCCCCCGCCGCGTTCGCTCGTGCTGTGCGGTGGCGCTGTGGCCTGGCCGTACGTGCTCCGTGCTGGGACACGACCGGGAGATGTGGGTCGCCGCTGGGTTAAGCTCCGCAGCTGTCGGCTTAAGCGCCTCTTGCGTTATCTCGATTCACGTCCGCACACGACTCTTTCAAGTTTTGGGAAGCCATCAGTTTAGACTACTACTCGCTTACCGCGTCGAAAATAAAGTGTTATTCTCTTTCTTTAGACGCATATGTGTTCCATCATGAGAAATCATCTTCACGTAATAAAATTCCTCATGAAAGAATGAAAAGTAAACTAGTTTTTCTCTATTTTGTTGACGATGTGAAAATAACGTTTAGATTGGTAAACAAGAACCATACTATGTTTATGTAAGTTACTGGCAACAAGTTAAATTAGGGTGTTTCCTGGGGACACTGGAACCGCTGTACGATTCATGTGTTTTACCATTACGAAGTGCTGGTAAAACTGGAACCTAAATAATTCGAAAAGAATGCGTAAAAGAAAATTTGATCTTTAACAACTTCGCATCCAACTAACGATGAAATATGAGCAAATAATACGTATAAGAATCTATCAAATAGAAGTAAAAATCGTTTAAAATATTAATACAGTCCTTCAGAAACATTTATAATGATGTGGGTGAAAATATCTGTTCGATTTTGAGTAATTGTATACGACGAAAAAATTACATTGGTTAAAATTTATTGACAGAAAATTTTAGAATGATTTTCATAAAATCTGTGGACTTTAGAAGCTACTGTAATAAAGTTAATTAGTTACAAAAGGGATCGATTTATTTGACTGTGAACACGCTATTTCTTTTCTTTCGTAGTCGTCCTCTGCTATTTTCTGCGCGAGAGCACTAAGCACCACATGTAAAACGGAAGGTCACGTCCAATGCATTTATTTCTTCCTGCCTTAGTCTTGATGCGCGGGGGGGGGTGTGTGTGAAGGTATAGCGATATATCATGTTGCGCGCTCGCCTAGCGACGCTAAGAAACGAGAGACACCTGCCTCCTCGTTCAGTGTACCATCTCCTTCCAGTCTCCCAAGCGTCAGCACCTTAGATGATTTTAATAACAACTTCTATAACTTGTTTCTAGGAATAGAGAGTTGCGGGATAAGAGAATTTCTTGGAATGCTAGGATAAGTTCACATTGTCTCAGTTACTTTGAACTCGATACAGTAATTACGATTTTTTATCTCGTTTCAAATTACCGTTTGAATTTTACAAAAATCATTGTTGCTCATTGAACAGAAGACCGTCGACTTTCATGGAGGTTCCTTCTAAGCGTAATAGTACTAGCAGCAGCCAGGGAATTGATCTAGTGGGGATGATGAAATCAGACAACCGAAGGAGGGGAGAGTTAAACATGAGTCGTTGATGAATTCAAACATAAATAACGGAGGGATATGGAGGAATCAGTTCGTCGTTCAAACAAATCGAGCGAATGCGGCTGTAACAGAATTGAGTGGACACGTCTAATGGCAGTCATCGAAGAACTAATCCAATGAAACAATGTTAAATATATAGGGGTCTTTCGGTGTAACAACTGTACAACTGTGAAATAGGAAAAAAGAGCAAAGACATCAACAGAATCAGTGGATAGTAATTCTAATATTTGACAACGCTAATATTATGATGAATTGTTAATGTTGGTTCAATGTATTACAATTTCAGTTCTTAGCTCCTCCCATTAAATTACATATTTTACTCATGTTTTTTCTTTCAAAAGAGCGATATATTATTTAGTAGAATCGAACAAATTTGAAGTTACAGATTCGCTGTTGCGTTTTTTTAAAAACTTTTTTTATTTTATTTTCTATAATATCTTCATTCGTTTTAGATAACTGCTTGTCTAGTGACATCATTGAAATCGATTAAGATTTTGTACATAAACCCTTTAAAACTGCGAGACACTGCAATATCCTCCTTCTTTTTCAACCAATCTGTTTTTATAGGAGAGAATCAGATGACGTTTGAAGCATTGAGTTAGATATTCGTTAACGGTGCTGATTAGTCACGTTCCGGCTTAATCAACCTCAACGCGGTCGTTTCTTATGTCATCAGAGCGATACGTCACGTGACGCTAGATGCACGACTCGCTTGAGCTCGGATAAAAATACTCGTACATTTACGCCTCTAATCATAGTTCTGCAATAGCATTTCTTCTGGAACTTGCGCTGTTTTCTAATGAATATATGCGAATGGAATGGTCGGTTGTTAGGAAAAATAATTTTCTGAGTACCAATAAGTACATGAAATGTAACCAAGAATTTTATAGCGCAGTATAAAGGAAAGTTTACATTAATGTGGCTGACTATCTCATTAAAACGCACGTTTTTCGAAGATAGATTCTAACCTGTATATTTTCCCAAAACGCTGCGGTCTTAAAGAACAAAGACGAGAATAATTTGCGAGTGTTAAAGAATCTAATATTCGAGAAAATATAAAAAGATATGAGAAAAAAAGAAAAGAATTGTGGGAAATTTTTATGAATAATATCGCTCGCAATGGTGTATTTTTTTAAAATAAACAGAGACTTTTGTTTTACGGAATAAACAGAAATCAACTTTTCTCTTGTAGAGTGCTTTACACGCGTAATTCCTATGAACGCGCCACACGACTTGTGCGTGACTGAGGTCAAGGGGATCTCTGGTCTCCCTTCTGACGTATTTCTTTTGTCCCTGCCACGCCCCTTACTCCACACACGCTGCTGTTACGAGCAACCCGTTGCATTCGCGCAAGTGAGATGCCAGGCGCCCTTTACCGGTGTAGGGCCAGAAAAGAACCTTAAGGAGGGGAATAATTTTTTAGTAACAGTTCTTCAAAACTGTGCAAGTTAAACTACAAGTTTATATGAGTGTATTCCTATACGTTTTTTTATTATTGTGCATCAATTATTGACAATATTTGTTTTATTCATTATATTACTAAAATAGTTTAATACATACGACATTAACTGGACCATTTTCAATATTTATTGGGATAGTTTCATTCACACATTGTTTCAACCCTTGGTTGGGGTCTTGTATAAACTACGTACCCCTTTCGATTTGGCAAATTCTCCTGCCACCAAAGATCTGTGTCCTTCCATAGTTTTGATATAAAGAATTATTTTGCATTAGTTGTGAATACGTCTGCTACTAATAATGTTGTTAGTAGAACGATCTTCTATTGTAGACATTTGATTCTTCACTCATCTTACACGTGCATGCACAACGACTCTTGTCCAAGATTTTAAACTCCGAAGCCTTTGACATAATTATTAATAATATAATTAATAATAATGTTTTAAATATTGTGTATAATGTTAAAGATTTTCGAACTTTTAAGTCTTTNTATCCGCAATACAATGGGAGAGACAGAATAGGGGTCAGTGGCGGATCTATGGGGCTATAACCTCCCATTGGACTTGAACTCTTAAGAGATAAAATTGAAGTTGATACTTTGTAAAAGTGTTACCAAATTAATAATTGTTATTGTCATTAATAATATAATTGATATTGTTATTAACAATGCTAGATTCATAAAATTAATAATACCAGATCAATGAAATTAATAATACCAGTGACGTGCACATGTAAGAATAAATTGTCTGCAGTAGTACGTCGTTCTACTTACAAATAATTATTTTGTGCTTCGGTGTTGTTAATTTTCTCTCCGTTTCCTCGAGAATGTTTTTGCTGAGTAACACAATCATGAAGAATCTAAGTGATAAAGGACTTGAAGAGACCTTCGTTGTTGAAGGAAGTCCGCTTAGTGCATTCTTCCGCCCTGAGCGATGTGGAGAGAGTGTCTTCCTGCTTCTTTTCCCGCGTTCGTTGACGTCTCATTGCACCCCTCGGTTCCTTCGGAGAGGGTTCGCTCTCCCTCCGATAGGGGGCGGGGAGGTGCTGAGGACGTGTCCGCGCGCCGGTGGGACACAAGCGCCCGCCGATGACTTTCACCCCGGACGTTTTCTCCACCCACACAGTGGATGGAAATTTGATTCATCCTGGCCAAAATGTCAACAATAAATATTGGTTTTTAATAATTCACGAAAAAAATCGGGTTTTAGACCTTTTTACAAATATACCGAATTTTATGTGGTTTCTGTAATTTGTTAAAGCAATTATTAACTTAAGTTAAGCCGACTTGGTCGTTGCAAGGTCTCACTTGGTGTGGAGATACTGCGCTCGAATCCCCAGTTAGTTGAGGATAATTGCTTTTAATCAATTGTCCTCGAGAAAAGCAACAGGAAAAAAGAGGATTTTACCGAAACATTTTACACAACTCTCATTGACATCCTTTTCTGAGAATCCTATCGCAAAAACTTTTGAGAGGCGGTACGAAAAAGACTCTTCTAAATTGGATCCGGTTTCTATTTGTGATGTGATGTGATTGTGTCCCAGAGATCATAGTTTTGATGGATTTAAAGTAAATTCGCATTCGAATATAGAAGTATAGTGAGTTAATGTAATCAAAGTCTCTTATTGGATGCAGATATTCGGTATTGTTTCTGCGAAGAGGGCAACGTGTGCTGCATTTGGAGAAAGTAGTTTGCAAATTCACGATGATTGCGTTTTTCTAATTTCTTATTTTGCAAGATAATCATGTGTTTACATGTTGAGTTTCATTGTTATGTTGAGGTGTATAACACGTTTTGATATATTGCTCTTCAATAAAAAATGGAGAGTCTTTCGCGAAGCGGGGTCTGTAGAAGATGGCTAGAGACCGTCTGGTGAATCACATTAAAGCTCTGGTTATATGGATCCGCAGTGCCTGAATAAAAATGATCGATGCTTAAATCCATTCAGCGTTTTCTTTATAGTATTTTTATGTTCTTATATCCTTCGGTAAATATTCAAGTAGGTCAATGTTTCATTCATTCATCGACCAATCGACATAAATCGATGTTTGTTGTTTCAAAGGTGGAAGAAAAGATTCTTGCATGACTCATTATAGTACAATTAAATGGTACTGATTGTAATTTTCATTTTAATACTAATAGAGTATTATCGTAATGTAAACATTTCTGAGTAGTAAATGAATGCATTAATTGCTTCATAATCCTGTATAAAAGGATATCGCAATGATTTTCATATTTATCTGTGCAAACCCATTCTGATAGTATAAATTTAATTCAGGTTTAAATAATAGTGTTTCATTTTTTCTTACATATGGAGCTTATTTAAATCGTATCTAAAAATTCTAAATAATCGAAATTTTTTGTAAAGTTGAAATGTTTGTAAAATAAATTAAAACTTGAGTATTATTCATTGAAATTAGCAAAATGGGTGTTTAAAACTAATAAATGTGTCAAAAGGAAGGAGAATATTGTCCTCAAGTCTGGCAGTGTGGCAATCAGAAATTTCGCTTGATCTAATCGTATTTGTGGCAGTGGCCCACAGCGCGCGTTCGCATTCGATAAAGTGCGTTTGGCAGACGGGGAGGGATGTGGAGGGGTTGGGAAAGGCGGGGAAGAGAGAGAGAGTGGCGGGTCGTGCGTCGTGCGTTCAGCTCAGCGGGAGGCGCGGGGCGCTCCCGAGCGGTCGATAGCAAGCGCCGCAAGATGGCTGCCGAGCGCTTCATGTCTTTGCGTTGCCAACCACACAACTACAAATCCTTTTTTGCTCCACGTTTCTGATCTGATCTGATCTGATTGACGTTTCAAACGAAATGGTGAAACATTTTGTGTTAAGGGTGCTTTCTATGGTCGGTGGGGGAGGGTCATAGTAACGTAAGTCTTAATATTTGATTTTGTTATGTCGAAAAACACTGTAACCAGTACAATTGACAATTATTCATTCCTTTCGATTTGTCAACACTATTTTAGAAGTAATAAATCATTATTTATTTTATTTTTCTATGAAAAGTGATACAATTTAAATGTATTTACGAGCAAGATATCGTTATTGCTCATTCGTTAGGTTGGGATGTTTTTGATTATATATGTTACTATCTCAATTGAGTGACCATCTTACGATGCCATCAGTTGAATTCATTTGTATAAATAGCATATTACGATTAATGCTGACAAAACAAATGTAAATGTGGGAGCAGAGGCAGGCAGATTAATATTACTTATTAATATTACCAATTATATCTACCATAATTGTATTTTTTAACCCAAAAACGCTTTTCGAGGGTGTCGAAGAATTTCAAGTGACGAAGGTTCTTTAGAGTCTTCTAATACCATAGAATGAGTTCAAAAACATCGTAATATACTGAAAGCAAATTGGAAATGTGCTTAATTCATTCAGTGGTGTTTTTCCAGTTTCATGTAGTTATCGAATAGTTTCGTGAATATTTATCTTTAATAACGTAAAAGAGGTTGAGGAATAGTTTCAAACACAACTCAAAGTGAGTGGTATCTGGGGCAAACTATCTCTCATTTCTACTCTATTTTTCTCGTCTTTTTTATTATTATTTACAAGTACGATCTGAAGGCAATAAGACTTCTTGAACCATATATGGAACACAATTTGTATTTGATGTCCGTAAAAAACAAATAAAAATTATTAGCCCCTGTTTGTATTTTGTGTTGATGTACTTTTCTTCTTCTTTTTCTTCGGATTTCGATTACACTGACATGAAAGTTATAAAAAACACACACAAAAGATTTCGTTTACTGTTTAAGCGTGTTCATTTATTTTAATTTTTCTAGATCTGCGTTTCGTTACACGTTTTTTCATTAAGTAGACGTCACATTTCTTCGTTTCTATTGATTTAACCGTTCTCCATTTTATATGCAGCCGCCATGATAAGTGAGAACAATGACATTCTGTGTCAGCTTTCACAAGTACTTATGACGGAATTGCTGTGCTACACCAATTTCGTATTCATCAGGATGATAAGTGATAGTGATGGGATAAATGAAGTGAACGCGGAAATCGTATTTGCAAACATAATCACCTCACAGGCGATACGAATCCACAATATATGGCGTAGGGTTTCCGTCCTCAGCACTTAAACCAATCATCAATTATCAGTTTGCCGCATTGTACTTTACATCCCTTCCCTATAATTAGAAGATGCTTTAACTCATAGTTATCCTTCCGTTCCTATCAATTCATTAAAAATTTCACTATTCAGTGCGTGAATTCCTAACTGATCTTTCAACTTAGATTCTCGTAAACTTTTTGTTTTAATAGGATTATTCCCATGAATTGGATCACATGAATTATGTTCGATTATAACGTTTTCGTTGGATTAAAATAAAATAAGGATTTTGTATTCATTATGTTCTCATTTGGTTGTATCTTTCATTTATCGCTATTGGTATATCGAGTTCGTAACTTCAGTCTTTAATGTATACCTCAAGTTGGAAATTATCCTTAGTGAGATAATAAATTTATTGTCAAAAAACAGTACAAACTGCGTATGACCACGTGGAGGACAATAAACTAATTTACTCTCCGGAAGCAAGCAAGGGACCATCCCATCAATTCCGATTAAGGACCCTAAGGCGGAGGCGGATTCACATTTTTTTCCCTAGATAAGATAAAAAGTTAGCTGCGAGTTATAATACATATATAATGTCAATATGTTTGTAATTTAACGCAAATATGTTTGTAAATTTACATGTACAAGTTATTATCGAACTATAGATTATTCTGAGTATAGTGTTTAAAAATCATAAGAGTTGAAAAAACACTAAATTCACGATTTATTGTTACAATAAACACGCCCCTAGACAAAGCCTAGAGAACCTGTATAAGAAATCCGCCTCTACCCGAAGGAAAAACGGAGAAAAACCCGGGCCAGGATGGGGCTACAGAATTAATGTACACAACCGTGCCAAAGTTGAGTACACATAAAACTAAATTAATATGAGCCATACGGCAACACAATCATGCAAGAAAATAGTTTTTGAAATTGTTATAAGTTATTTAAAAAGTGCTACAGCAATGGCGTGATAAAGTACAAGACGAATTTAACTTTTATTAAAATCAATAAATTCTTTTACAGTGTAGAAGCACTGGTGCAGGAGGTAGTTTTTAACCGCGGATTTGAAGATATTCAATTTCATAATGTCTTTTATATTCTTGGGCAGGGAATTATATGGAACGATTCTCGAATGATGCGGTCCTTTTTGGCAAAGAGTGGTTGACACTCTAGAGCGATGAATATTATTACTATTGCGTGTATTATGTTCGTGAACGAGACTGTTTCGTATAAAGCAAGGGTGGCACTTCAGTAATTCGGTCTTAACAAACAAGACCGTTTCATAAATATAAATGCAGAGGAGTGTTAAGATATTTAATTCCTTGAATAAAGGTTTACAGGAGTTTCGGGGCTGAGATTTACAAATTATCCGAACTATCCTCTTTTGAATTCTGAAAGTTTGAATACTGTGACCGGGATGACTGAGATATGGGCAAAGAAATAGAAACACAGGTTTTCTTCGTCACATTAGGATCATTCACTATATATCTATATATACATATAGATATGTGTGTGTGCTGATGTCTCTGAGGCACATTATTTTAACTTTATCGTGGAATTTTTTCAGAACTAAAAGTTGACCTTCGGATTCTGACGAATTTTGGTACGTAAGTTCAGAAATATTATTTTTGGAATTGTGGTTGTATTTGTCCAAAATAAGATACTCGATGGTTAAATATAAAATCAAATTTTGAATAGATTCTCGGATACTTTCGTTAACCGAATACTGTACTTGAAAAACACGAGAAATAAAATAAAAACAACTTATTCAGTCTATATTCGATCAGTGCCGAAAAGTTTGATCAATATTTTCCTGTTTAGAACAAACTGTTTTCGTGGTTATCTCCCTTATGTTTGAAAATTAATGACAGAACTATAAATAATAACAATATGTCTTGTTGTTACAGAAGTGTGTGTTGTGTCAGAGATTACGAAAATGTGTGAGGAAGGTCAAGCCAAAAGAGCTTCTACTTAATGTTCTTTTGAAAATATTTTTCTAGATAAAATAGTAGATAACCTTTGACAACTTCAGACTAATGGTTAATTGATTATCAAGGGTGTTTTTGATGTAAAACAAAAGCATTGATGTAAGAGATCAATAAATATGGTTATTATTATATGACTAATTAATATTATTATTATTATATTATGACAACTAGGCAATAAGAGCCCTCATCAATAAACAAGTTTTTATTTAATTAAAAATAAATAAAAAACATTTTTCTGAACTTAACGAATAAATCGATTTGGACGATATATTATTATTCAAAAAATTATTTTTATAGCACAAATGCCAAGTGTTGTTACTGTATGACTTTTCCAATTCCGTGGAGGCTTCGCTCCGTCCTCCCGCTAGTGTGTTCCCGCCTGCGTTGGCAGCCCTTGACCGTCGGTCTCTGCGTGTTGCAGGCGCGGCGGCAGCGGCGGCCGTCGTCAGAGCCAACTCGACGAGCGTGTCGGCCAGCAGCGCGACCGGCGCCGGCTCCATGGACGACCCCGGGGGCGGCGGCGGTGGGCGAGCGTCGCCGGCGATGATCTTGGAGCGGGATCTCAACTCCAACGCGGCTGCCGCTGGCGCTGGCAGCTTCGTCAGTGAGAGTGCCTCTCTGCCCGATGCGGATTTCGTGCAGGAGTGCCAAGACTACCAGTGGTTCCTCGATTATGGGTGAGTGTGCGGGATGACCACGTGGATTGGAGCGGGGGTGGTGATGTGAAGTGTGATCTATTCTGGTGACGATTGTTTACGTTCACCGCAAAGAACATCGATTCGCTATCAGAATTTGTCCCGTTATTTGACGGTGAATCAAATCAATGTCAAAATACGATTATCAACTCATATTTCGAAGCGTGTGGTTTCTGTACATTTTATCTTTCATGAACAGAATTTCAGTGCTCGTCATTCTTCTTTGCTATTGCACCATATTTACTGTTGAGATTGAGCCAGTACGTTTAAATGCCATTATGTTTTGTGCTGTATGTTAACCCCACGAGAAAAGAAAATGTGAGTGAGTTGACATTTTCGTGTTCTACGCCGTGGAATGCGTCCGCGAAGTTTCTGGTCTGGAAAGAACGATCGAAGGGTCACGCGACCACAGCACTGTGTTGTCTGTCCTTGGAGTAAATGGAATGATGCCCTAATTCGTTTCATTTTCTGCAACACTGCTATACGTCTCCTCGGTAATGTCATCTAGGTCCCATGGAAGAGAGAATCCATAAGAATTATGAATTTTTTAACCAACAAATTAGCAGTTAGAACATATCTTTATCGCGTGTTATCCATACAGTGATATTTGCTTATTTTAAGAACTCGCAACTGGGATGGGTTGCTATGTATGTAAATATTCTGTGTTTCATGGATTATTCGTGAGTGAAATTAATTTCAAATAAAACTTGTGTGACAATTGTCGTAAATACCACTACTAAAAGTTTTTTAGGTTGGGGTACACAACTACTTTACAAATTTTATCAAATGTAGCACGGAACAGTATAAAAACAGGAACCCTTCCTCGGAATTCATTAGCATTGTACCCGGAAAGATCGTTATGAATCGTAGCAAAATCATTATTTTCCTTAATAATACAAACAACAATTCGCGTAGAGAAATGAGTTTCCGTTCAAACAACTGACACTTACATTTTTACATCTACGAAACTGAGGATATTGATAGTTCCTAATTTAATCTAATAAAACACTATTATCCCGTGAAATAAATATTTTTCGTACAATTCGATCAAGTTTTGAAACTTTTGCACTGCAAAAATTGCGACTTTATTTGTAAATGAATGTGGATGAGGTCGTGTTATACAATCTATCATGTTATTTCATAAAAAACCAACAATGTTATAAAATCATAGCATAATTTTTGTTAGAGTAAATCTTAGTCATGAATGTCCTAGTGATTCGCGGAGGGGGTAAGGATTTAATTAAACATATAATTTTAGTTGTTGATATGACAAATTTCTTTGCTTTGAAATTTTGTGGAAGTTGATAATATAAGACAAGAGAGAGTTTTGCAAGTGTTTTTTTGGAGGTTTTTAGTCTATAAAATTTTACGAATACTGACGAAATGTACAATGTATTTTATAAATCAAGGGATTGATGTATTAAGAAGGGAAAGTAGCAAAATTGAAAAATAATTCATGCCACTTGTATTAGTAAATATTGATTTGTTAAATTGATCAACATAAAACAAGTGTCATGGACAAGCTGCTGAGTAGTAGCAAGCAAAAATAACAACAATTGTCTGAACTAAACTACGAAAAAAACTAAACTAATGAACGTATAAAAAACTACATTGTACTGCGAAGTTAAATGACTAAGAAATCAAAACAGGAAATAAATGTATTTCATTCGTAACTTCTGACGAGAATTGTTTGTGCGGCGGGTCGTTTAAGTATTTGGAGACAAAAAGATATCTTCTGTTTTTAAACAGTAAACGACTGTTTTGTTTCTACTGTCTTTTGTTTGAACACTAATATTTGTCATATCGGAATTTCCTTAGAGAATAGTAATGCTGACGACACGATTATTAAGTATTAGACTGTTATCACCGAACAGAACTGTAGGAATGTTGTGATTAAAACAATAAAATTGTGATGACGTGTATTCCACGTGGAATAGACAAAATAAGTATATGACCAGTTGATACCTTTGTGCTATTGGATTCAGAGAACATGATAAAGGCTCAACAAATTGAAATTCTTTGAAATCCTCTAATGTAAATATTGGAGAGAGGAATATAGATAAATTACCATTGATAGAATAGTGTTTGATATTAAATAATTTTTATAAAATGGGGAAAATTAGCAGTGTTGGTGGTTGGGTATTTAAAGTGTGTGTGTGTGTGGAGGGGGGGGGGTGATAAAAAAAATTGTGGACAACAATATGTACCAGGATGCAGGGGACCAAATTTAAACTGTTGCTGTTAACCATCTTTGATATATTTATTGTACAGTAACTGCTACACGTCGCTGTACGATTTTCCAGATCTTGCTGTGTTGCTGTGCGAATTTGTTAGGCGGGACATGATATTTTAGCGTATTTTCTCTGAGTGTTTTTTAAATAGTAAAATTAATTAAAAAATATACTTAAGTGGTAAGATAAAAAGGTTTGAATAATTAGTTTTTTTTGTAAATTCTACTTCTAGGCCACCAAAATAAAAAAAAAAATTTTTCTCCATAAACGTCGGGGTATTGACTGCCCCTCCCTCCTTATCACCGCTCTAATTGGATGAAGTCATAATCCGAAGGAGAGAAGGAAGGAAACGAGCATTAGTAGATCCAAACAGTTTTAAACAAGCCAATTAAAAAAATTAAAATTATATCGTGTATTATAAATTATAATAGGTAAACTCTCGAAGCTCCTGTGATTGATCAGTAATAACTTTCCGTTTGAATCCGGTGGAAAAGATTTTTTGGCGAAGGATGCCCCCACTTGAACTGTTGAAAGTTAAGACGATTTGCCGCTCGCACGTTGCGAAGCAGTTGCTCCGTGAAATGAGACCTGTGAGGATAAGTGGGAGGTGGGATGGAGGGAGGGAGGGACGCACGTGTTGATATTCGCTGTACACGTGTTGCTGTACACGTGGCGCGTGCGCCTACCGTCTACGGCTCAGGCGCTCCGCACTGCGTGCACAAAGGCTTCTGCGCGAGGAGAAAGGCCGCTGCTGGGAATTTTAGACTCCATATATGAGATTGTATGGGACAGAAATAGCTTCGTGTTGTGAAATTGACTCTAGAATAGAAATTAGCTAGAAACCTCAGTGATAGGGCTTGTTCTCTGCTAATCTGTGGATACAAATTAATTTCGGAGAGGTCCCAGACTTCTCTCCAATGTTAATTAACTTCAAATTATTTGTACTTAAGATATTTTCAATTCGTTCTGAATGTAATTCAATACATTAATTGATTTAAAAATTGTAATTTGACAATATTTTACGGCTTAACAGTGGTGTCAGTTAATGCCGGAACGCTGAATTTCCCTTACTCCCCGGCAAAAATTTTAAAATTTGTGTTAATGTTTGTATTTTAACGCCTTTTGGGGTCGATTTTCGGCGTCAAAATTTAACAATTTCTGTNTGCTGGATGGAGGCTGTGCGATGCATAGATGTGTATAAGAGACAGTATATATATATATATATTTAAAAAAGAAACATATTCCAATAACTATGCTTAAATACTTTGGTGACAACCTGTACAAAAACCGGGAAGGGTCAATGAGCTCCTCTCCGGCTTCATGCATTGGTTATCTGATAGCTTTCGTTTTGAGCACACTTGAAGACATTTTGAATTTTGACCATAATTTTGTAAATTACAGAGTTAATTTTTTGTTTTGCGAGGAAGAATTAGGGTCTAAATTTCAATTATTTCTAGAAATTCATAGTTACCCCTGTGTTTCTTATGTCCATTATTATTTAATGTTCATTGTGTCTATTAGTTTTGGAAAATTTACTGATTGTACTTTCCAACATGTACCGTTTTCTTAGCTGGAATGAGGAAAACTAAATTATACTTTCCAACATGTACCGTTTCCTTAGCTGGAATGAGGGTAACTGAATTGTATCTGTTCCAACGTGCACAGTGCACAACTTCTAGAGGAATCCTGTAAAGGGCTCGAATGACCTAGACGTTAGCGCACCCTAAAACCCAAATTTAAAAAAAATCAAAAACCAAAAAGAATCCTATGTCTTTCAGTGATATCTTACGAGATGTGTAATAGTGCTTAAGAGGTGACGGAAGATTCGTGGTAAGACGTCAGTTCGCGGATTTCCTTCTCTTCTTTTCCGAGAATGAATTTACTTGTAAGTTTTTCTTCTCTTTTTGTTGAGTAAAATGAATTTCGTTGAGTATTTTTATTTGGTAAAAAAAAGCTGAAAATAATATACCATTGAAAACTCATCACGGAGACCACAATGGTATTCAACATCGACGAAATATCCAAGACACCGTGATATTTGTGTAATCATTAATAACAATAAATTTATAGTAAAGAAAAGCCGTTACAAACTGCGTATGATCACGTGAAGGACAATTAACTAATTTACTCTCCGGATGCGAGCAAAGGACCATCCCATGAATTCGGATCAAGAGCTTGAAGGGAGAGACGGTTTGTTATTTCAGGACACTCTAAGGATTGTGCAATGTACCAAATGAACGGAATTTTCTAAAATCAATGATAATTGAAAACGAATAAACGAAAGTCTCAATCCTCTGCGGACGTTTGCGAAGATCAATTATTTACAAAAGTCTGTCCTCGGACATTGTGAAAACGAAGCACCGTTTTTGTTTTGTTTTTGTTTCCCTGTCGGTGAACATAGAACAACTAAATAAAACACAGGTAAGAGTTCGTTAAAAAAATTACTTGCCCTTCTTTCTCTCGACTATTTTATCATTTTTTGACTGAAACTTCTCCCTTTTATATTGGATACACGAATTCGAGTGATAAGAATAAAATAGTCACTGATCAGTTCTAATTTAATTCAAGTTGACATCTAAGTTACTCGTTTCAGATTATCTTATTCAATATGTTAATAATGAGTTTTAATACTAATTCAAAAAAATCCTCTAATATTCAGTGATTCTAATAGTTACAATTCATGAACAATATTTTCAAAATAACTTAAAAGATTTGATAACATTGCACTTGTTAAATAATCTGTCCCATTTTATCTAAGGAAAAAAAATTGTTGAACGTTCTATGGATAATAACAAGAAGGTAACTATTTTTGTTCTTGTTAGGTGGGGTAGCGATTCATGGTTGTACTTTGGGATGCAAAACTTTTAATCTACGACAACCTTTGGTTCCTTGTTTGAAATTTATGGGATTGTCCCTTTTTTTCGGAGAGTAATTTGTTGTTGTTGTTTATTATTTTTTTGCCCTTCACGTGATAGTTCGCAGTTCTTAACTACATTTTTGGTAATACATTATGAACTAATATATTTCCAGAATTGATCATATTTATTAATAATAGTAGATTTAATACAATTTATTGTCAAGAAAACACTTACAAATTGCGTATGATCACGTGGAGGACAAGAAAATAATTTACTCTCCGGAAGCAAGCAAGGGACCATCCCATCAATTCCCATCATGTTCCCTAAGGCAGAGGCGGATTTAACATTTCAGTACACTCCTAAGAGAAGAATAAATGTAGTTCGGCAGTTATAATATTAATAGTATACCGGCAAATTTAAATTTAATTAAACACAAAATAGTTATTCAGAAGTACGCATTATATATATTTTAGCAAAGTAATATCATTTCCCAAGCACTAAAAATATCGAGGCTATTTCCGTCTCGTACTCCTTAATCCCGGAAGTGGTTCCAACAGGAACGATGTTCTACTTCACAGAACAGATACTGCAATCAATACGAGCGAAACGGCGAACCTCTTCAGCGCAATGCTCTCAACTTATCTGCTGGATGGAGGCTGTGCGATGCATCCTCCTCCAGTGGAGAACGTGCGATTACTCTCAGAACTCTTCTGAGTTTCGCTTTTCGGGATGCATTCGATGGGTTGGATCGCGTTTCAGAACACTCCTTCGGAAATGTGAGCGACTACTAGAATGATACGGAGACTTGAGTGTGTAATATCATTGGAACACTGTCGGAAAATACCTTCGTGTTGGCTCTAAGGTCGGTATTACACGGTCCTATGTTTATATGTTTCTTTTTTAATCTTTTTTATTTATAATAGTTTATTTTTAACTGTACGCCACCTTTGCACGGTTGTATACATTATCTCTGTAAAACCATCCTGGCCCGGGTTTTTTTTCCGGTTTTCCTTCTGGTAGTGGCAGATTTTCCATGGCGGGAATGTCATTAATACTTTTGTTTTATTGATCTCGAACTTTTACTGCTCATATCCACAATTCATTTTGGAATAATAAATGGATAACTATGTATTTTATTAAATATTTTTATATTAGTATTAAATCCACCACTGCCCTGGGGCCCTTGATCGGAATTGATGGGATGGTCCCTTGCTTGTTTCCGGAGAATAACTTTATTATCCCTCACGTGGTCATATGCCGATTGCAACTGCTTCTTTGACAATAAAGTTTATTTATGACGTGTCTATTACCAAAGACACGTGTCAAAGAAATGACCTAGGTTCTCTCAACGAGAACGTATGTCATTGGTATATGATCATAGCTCAACTATTATCAAAAGTTGTGCGTAACTCGGACTTATGTATGATATTTACACATATGGCATAGATGTATGACCGTGTTATACCAATCTACATGCATACTCCGATTACTTGCTGTTGATAAACTGAGGCTCCGAATCATATGAAACTTATCTATTGCGTAATGCATTGCTACGAGATTTAGTTATGAAGTACATTCAACTAAACTGGACCTACATACGACTCGAAATTATTGTATAGCAGAAATAACGGTTTGAAGATAACACGTACCTATTAAATACCATTTAATGTTAAACGTTGAATATTGTCGTGGGATGCTATTATTTTCATTATCTGATTATTGAAATGAAAGTCCTCATGAGTTCGGACAATTTATGTTCTAATTTTAACACGGCTGGTCGAGCTTAGTGGAATATATAATGGTGGATATAGAAGGACTACTGCAGATTTTCTCGGGGAAGTCTTATTCCTCATATCTTTCATTTCTCAACTTATAATAATAAACATCTCGTATAATAAAGTAATTAATATATATCACCGCTTTGGGCGGAATCAAGGGCATCTGACATCTTGGTAACTCGTCCGCAATCCTGTGTGAAACGATTCTAGGAACAGGTTAATTATTTATCTGTGTGTTTTGACTCTTTTAGTGACAATTCGTCTTTAGGAAAAACGTTTGTTTCTGATTTTGTGAAACGTCACAAATTTGCGTGGAATGTTGTAGTTGTAAAGTCGATTTCAGATATCGTATGAAAATATTAGTAATTTGGAACTACCCAGAACTTACACAAAAATGCTCGCACTGCTGAGCGCCATTCGCCAATATCCACCATTTCAACTTCTGTCGAAGACAAATTAGCTTCTGTGTAGTAATGATGCAGTGTAGTGTGAAGTCCTGATTATTTGCTATTAGTGTATGCGCCGTTAATGCTCCAGTTACCCTTGAGATATCCGAGCAACAGAATACTATGATTTTATTCGTAATTGTGAGGTTAGATGCTCTTTTGGATTCAACATAGATGAATTGTACTCAATTATAAACATATAACCTGAGAAGTTTTAAGTTTTTGTTATTCTAAAAATGAAATTATTTTAATTACGATGTATTGTCGAGACGTTTATGTACATATTCTGTGACTAACCCAGATTAATTATACCCGCAAAATTCATGTCACATATTTGTTACAGTTTTAAATTCCCCCTCCCCCATAAATGGTGACATAATATAAGAATAAATCTTATTAGAAGAAAATCTTCCGTATTCTTTTTAATCATAATCGAGTACCTCTTGGACTCTCGCTGTTCTGTCTGTAGCATGACCGCTGCGCTCATACAGCGTTGCGAATTTTGCGTCACTCGCTATAGCGTAGGGGCGAATCCAGCGCTAATCAGGAAGTGGGCAGAATTCCTCGACGCGATAACTCGAGGTGATTACAGGGAACTTTAGTCCCCGCACCACTAGAAGGGGAATTCGTCGCGTCATCAAGAAAGCGATAGCTAAACTCGCAGAGACTGTCGAACGAAATAGTATCAAAGAAACCATCTCATTCCTTTTTCGCTCGAATAAAAGAATACTTGTTTTAAAATATCACAAATTAATCAATAATGCTATTCGTTTTGAGAGAAATACGCGTGCAATAATTTCATAGAGCAGTATCTTTGGTTCACATGCTGGTATGTCGCCATTTTCACTTTTTTGCACCTGACGACGACTCAAATCACAAGTTGAAACGTTGTGTTCCAGTTAAACACATTTTCATTGTTGTCCAAAAGGTTCGTTAGTGATTATTTATTTATCTTGTTAGTTTTTTAAAGTCACAATATAAAAAAAGGAACACATGAGAGATACTGTGTTCATCAGTACGCAATTTGTTTAGTAAATTTAAGCTATTTTTATAGTAATTCATAGTTTGAAGTTTAAATAAATATATTATTAGAAAACATGCAATATTTTGTTACAATACTATTTGAAAATTGTAATTGTTTAAACTTTTCTCATTTAATTTTAACAGATATCGTGTGACATTGTTGAGGGTTTACCCCCGGTGAATCCCTCAAATTCTTCCACTGGTGTTATGACGAAGCAATATTTATCTTAAATATAGATGTTGTGACGAGCTTTTGAAGATAGTTTTATTTTAGCAAAAAAAATTTAAGGATATGACGGTCATGGCGTTGCAAGGGGCGAAGAGCTTGGAAAGCCACCTATTAAAAAATTCAATATTTTTTTGAAAAGGAAATAAAGAAGAGTGGTTATGAATACCATTTCAATTTCCCGTGCTTCAATCATGCATCTGTTAAATACAATAAAGCTTGAACATTTTAATCATTTATAATTATTTTTTGAAAATAACGTAGGTATGACTATCACTGCTACAGTACTATTGTGTCTAATTACCTACTGCAGTTCACGCTGGTTTATGAATATCCTGCGAAGCTCCACATACTTTACAAATTTTGTTAGGGGTTTGTGTCACGTTTTTCTCGCACTCATTGCAGATATTAAAAACTTCACCCCCTAAAAGGTCAATAAATATATTTCCTACCCTGCTTAGAAACTTAGAAAACGGTGATACTAATATAAATCTTTTGTCAAAATGCGTCCAAATATAGTCCAGAAAACCTCAGGACTGTCGGAAAATCTGCGTTTGCGAACGACGAATACTTCAAACTCTTGTACCCAGAAAGTGTGATAAAATCATAGATTCCGAATCGTCGCTTCCCTGTGCTTTATCGTAAAACACCTGTCATTAGCCCAAATTTGAATGAATGAAATTTGGATTTATATTAGCTTTCTCAGTGCAACATTCGTAGCTTTCTCAGTGCAACTCGCTTTTGTAAACTTGATTCTTTGCGCTTCTTTGCTTTGTCGTTTAATGCAACTCCTCTGTCTCGTCTGCAGAAAGGCGAGAAAGAGTGTTTGACGAGGGTTCTCAGGGTGACGGAGCGGAGTCAGCAACATTGCACCGTCTCTATTTGCAGTTTTGCACAAAGGAACTTTTGAACTCGTGGAGCGATAGTCGTTTTGTAATTTAGGTATCGCGCGATCTTGAGAAAAATAGTAGTTAATATATTCCTTTGTATACAATTTTACGTTCGGCGAAGAAATATCTGTTGCGAGATGTTGTCGGGGGTGGTTCAGATAATAAAAAAATCGGATAAATCGAAATTTTATCGCGTGACCCACAGGATTACATACACATGGAGGGGCTTCGCGGATAAGGTACATATGTGTATAAAGATGGAGTACAGATTAAAAAAATCACTTATGTGAAAAATGTTTGTATTTTAAGATATTATTATTATTCTGAATAGTGTATGGAATTGTGACATGAACTTGTGAATTTTAATATATTTTCTTAACGTAAATTCAATCGGATAATCGAATGCTTTTTAGTTGTTCGCTAACAAAGCTTATCATTGAGATTAATAACGTTAGGATGTATACCTCCTGCCCGCTTCTATTTCCGTGGTGCCCTTTGGCTTCCGTTCGCCGGAAGGATATAATGCGGCGATAAAGGGGAAAATAAAACGAACGCTATGGAGGATTATATCAATCGCCTCGGCTCAAGTGTCAGAACATGGAAATAGGGAACAGCATGGCTGAGAGAAACTCCCTCGCGAGTTCCCGATAATTACTTGGTTAATTCAGTGTCATGGACAACTATTTCACAAATATAGAAATATAATATATTTTATTGTAAAAAAAGCAGTTACAATCTGCATATGACAACGTGGAGAACAATAAACTAATATACTTTTCGGAAGCAAGCAAGGGACCATCCCATCAATTCCGATCAAGGGCGCGAAGACAGTGGGGGATTTAACGTTCAGCGCACTCCTAACAATAAAGATAGTTCCTTACGTGTTATAAAATAAACATAATACCTACAAATTTGTATTTACTAAAACAAAAAAGTACTTTTATAAGTATTTATTATTCAAAGTATATATTATTCGGGAAGTATTATTTATAAATCGTAACTATGATATAACACTAAATTCGATATTTTTTATTTCAATAGATACCGCCCCTACTAAAAAGGATAGATAAGAACCTTGCGAATGTGTATAAAAATTCCGCCTCTACCCGAAGGAAAACCGGAGAAAAACCCGGGCCAGATTATACTTTTATTTACTTTCCCAATAAACATAATGTATAAGGGAAGTATTGTAATCGATCGAAATGTATTTTTTTTTTTTTGAGATCTCTTCTAATCTGTACGAATCGGCTCCAGGAGAACCTATGTTCAAATTTTGGCGATAATGTCTAATGTCGTATGTGTGTTAAGAATTTTGTTCCTCCAATAACTCACGAACAAATAGATGCATCCATACGAAACTTGAGATTTGACTTTGAATGCATTGGGAGTAGAAGGCTATTTCTGGACAGCTGATACCGACTTCATTTACATACAGCGCTCCACTTCAGGTTTCTTAAAATTCGAAATTTTGTAAATATGAATATAATCAATTTGATTGTTCTGTTAATTCTGCGTGCAGATTGCTAAACCGCATTTCTGTACGTCGCACCATTTTGGAGATTTAACTGTTTCGCAAAAAAGGGTTATTACTTTCCAAATCTTCGTGGCGCCTATTTTAGATCAGCCTATGAGTCAAATGCAAAGAGTTTAATCATTAAGATAATGCTTTGCTTGAATTTTTAGATATGATGTTCAGCAGTGTACCATGTAAGGATAAATGTTTAAAGCGATTGATCTTTTAAATATGTTATGAATTATATGATTATTATATATTATCAATTCTTTTCTGGAAGTTTCTTCCTTTTTTCCTGTAGTTTTATTACAATATGGGTTTTTAGTTCTGTTGCCTTTTTGGTAAGAATTGTTATTGGAAAGTTGAGTAGGGTACACTCCACATATCCGTTTTGTCAAAATTACGTTTAAAATAATACTTTAATGTTTGAACACTGTATTCATAGTGTACAGTTCTCGTTCCTGTTTTTCGAGAAATAATAAGAAACACTTTTCCATCCTTCCCTTAGACTCCCATATAATTACATGATAATAGAAACGTCTAGAGACGCGTTGCCTGTTTGTTGAGATATGATGTTTTCGACATTCCGATTGACCGAGTTGCTGCGAAATCCTCATACAGAGGAACGGGATATCGCTGATTACGACATCAACTAAGTGCAGCGAACTCGTCTGTTTCATTTCCACTCGTTTTAGTAGTCTAATGCAGGGTCGGTAAACTACGATCAGCGCGCAGAGTCCAACCTGCTGTGTCCTTTTCTAAGGCCCCCTTGCTAGAAATATATCGTTTTTTCAATTTCATTTTTTTTTTCCTACTTTCATAGTACTTGCTAAAATTACCACACAATTGTGATTTCCAATCAGTGAAAAAAAAGGTAGTATGTAGCTTTAACTTTGGATACATGTTTGGTGAAATACCTTTTCCAAAAATAAAACGATTCCATTAGTCGATACGAATTAAAAATATTTTAATCTGGTCTTATTTACAAATTTTGTTATTTATTTAATATTGCTTATATATTTTGTTCAATCAGTGAGCAAACTTTATTTGGTATTTTATTCAATAAAACCGGTGAAATAAAAATAGTCTTCGTATAAAGTCATTTGAAATACTAAAACTGTTTTGTTTCAATCGAAGACCTTCCTAAAATTGACAACTGCATGTCTGACAAAATTCAGAATCTTTGCTCAAACATTCTCGCTACTGGACCGGAGTCTACGGACCAATAAACGGAATTAACTTGGCGTTTCCTCTCAAGCATTACTCGCAGTTACTAGCGCAGACGCAGTTATGGCTCTCCATTAGAATGCGAAAGGCAAACGGAGCAGGCGAATTGGCAATCCACTAGAGAACGTCTGCAGGGAGAAGCGAGCGACACATTTCGCGCCGCAAACGTAGTTTTCGTGGGAGGGCGCTTTGCATACTGACGAACTCTTTAAGGCATTCGAATGCTTTGTTTGAGGATGACGCAATTAGGAAGCGCATGATTTGATTTGGTGCATTGCGGAGAACAAGTAAAGCAACGTAATACTTCACATTAAGGGAGAGGAGTTTAAGTGCAATCTGAAACTATTTAGTGCGGTACTCAAAACGAAAATAGAATTACGGATAAATGTGATAATAGGGGCTGTAAGCAAATGACTTTTTAACGTTATTCTAGTACTTTAAAGAGAAGGGGACGCCTTTAAATTACGTGACGCATCCTAAGGGGAGGGGGGGGTTCTTATATCGTTACACTGCGTTATGGGGAGGGGAGTGTTCGCCTTGGTGCTACGTAACACATGCTTTACAAGACTCTTTTAACCTTGACGTTTAACGCTGAAATACTGTACTCAACCGCTCAGTAATACCATAGAACAGAGCTGTCCAACTTATCTTACCATTGGGGTTATTTTCAATGAATCGAGCCGGCATGAATTGAGGTTTTACAAAAGGTTGCTCGACGAATAAAATTTGTGATTAATATTTATTTGTAACGCGGTATTTTGAGTCTCATTAACAAATTTACATTATTTCAAGCTTCAAAAATTAACTAGCATATTTCTTTATTTAAAAAAAGTATTTTTAATATTTGGTATTATTGTATAATGTTTTCATGTTGTATGACGGGATAATTTTGGATACAATTTTCTATCAGCCTCCTTGCACACACAGTGCTCTCTAGCCTGCCTCCACGCTTCAACGTTCCACAGATAAACCACGAAATTAACCTGGCAAACATCACCTGGCAGACACAAAAATCACAGTTTTTGATTTGCAACCACACCTGACTGCCAAGGCCTTTACCCAGCACGGTTTACACCTGAGACCGTCTGGGAAACAGCACTTCGGTTCTCTTCTAGCTTCACATCTGACCTCACATCATCCACCTGCCCCACTACCCACTCCTACACCTCCTCCTGCACCTACCTCATCTCCTCCTTCTTCTCCTACCTCATCACCATCTCCTCTTCCTATCTCGGCACCCATTTCTTCTCCTTTCCCCGTTCTTTCACCTACTGCTTCCTCATCTCGCACGTCCTCATCTATTCCTCCTGCCGCCCCCATACACAGTTACAACTTGCGCTCAGGAGTACAATGTGGTACTCGAAGGTGACAATCGCGTTCAGGTGCAGTGTGCGGGCTTGATCCGGAACTAGAAGCTGTACCAATTTCAAATTCCTCTCCACAATCTAACGTCGATTCCATTTCTCGTGAGTCACAAACTCTTTGCGAAAATAAAATAATTATATTTCATCATAATGTCCAATCCCTTTCAAACAAATTGACAGACATTGAAATTCTGGTACACGAAAGTCGATTCGATTTGCTATGCCTCACAGAGCATTGGCTTTCAACTAACAACATCAACGATACTGCTATTTCTAATTATTATTTAGCAAGTTCTTACTGTCGGCAAAATTTTAAAGGCAAAAATCCCCACGGAGGTACGTGTATCTACGTTCGTAATGATATTTTATCTTCTCCACTGACAGGCTACGAGAACTTCTGCGTAGATAGTGTGTTCGAATTTTCTGCAGTTAATCTGACCGACACCGGTATTGTTGCTTTGTGTATTTATATACCTCCTCAATCAGATCTTGACAAATTTTTGAGGAACTTCGAAATTGTTTTAAAACATATCACACACAAATCTACGAAATCTATCGTTATATGTGGCGATTTCAACATGGATTTCCTGAGTACATCCGACTCTGCACATTCACCAGTTAAT
>NNCF01126357.1:1615-40940 GCA_002313205.1 Laupala kohalensis | reverse complement strand
CCCCCACACACACACAAAAAAAGACACGGAAAGGTGCGGAGTAAATATATTTTTTTATGAATTAATACGAGTATCTTCTATATTCAAAGAAGTAGCAGGACTCTAACCTCACATATCAGGTGATGTGGGCGACATTACATGCCTCTATCCTAACGCGAGTGTGTTAATTTCGAAGATATATTTCGTAGAAATTGGCAACATACAGCCACACTGAATTATTATTTTAACAACTTCTATGATAATGTCCTTAAATTACGTAGTGCACTCTGGAGGGAGGGGGTTTGTGATGTCGCAGTGTTACAGTTGGGTGTCTGGCGTGTATGTAACGCCAAGTTTTATCAGGTGTTGTCTATAGGACCCATTGTAATATTAAAGTTTATCATTATACTTCATGTGGAGTCAGTGAGATCACCTAGCAAAGACGAACGAAAGTCTGTATCAAAATTTGTCCTTATTTTTCGAAAAGCATCAAAATGTGTATTAACTGATGGGTCAGGTTGGACTAATGTTACGTAATTATTGAGGTTGGAATAAGATGTATCGTTACAGGTGTGTTATGGAAGGTCTGTGGAAATGTAACACCAGATGTAACTCTTTGCCGAATCATGAGATATTTTCTTAATGTGTAGGATGAAGAGGTCAAGGAGTTCGTTCCTCTTGGATGATTCGCTCATTGAATATCCCAAACGAATATAAAAACTAGTTTCGATATAATTCGTGCTTTTAAGAAATTTAGTGCAGTATAGCGTCAAAAATAATATATTTTATTTTGTCCAATTAATAGATGTACATTGATACTCCATGATCTGTCGGTATCTTGTACTAAAATAGAGACAATCTTCTTTCGTTCTCCCAAAAATATTTTATCGTTCTTGTAACTGAAGTAACCGATACATTTAATTAGCGAAGAACGTTACATTTATATCGGAAAAAAATATTCGATCTCTTGAATTTCGATAAACGGATATTTGGTTTTTCTGAATCTTATTTCTTTCTTTTACTACAAAGAGTGTTAAATTTCTCACGATGCAACAAATTGTGTTGTCCTTACAAAATGAATAGTATAATTATAAAAAATCTTTAACTTCTGTACAATCGTTTCCTTTATTGAAACCTTGTTCTCGATGTCTGAAACCTTGTTTGCGATTTGAGCCAAGAAAAGCGCATTAGTTATCGCACAAAGAACTCCACTTGCATCTCAATAATTTCACCACATATGGTTTATAGGATCGTAATACTATTTGCAACTGCTTGTCTCTCATTCTCCTGATTGCGAGAGATGCATAGCGACACGTAAGATTTCTTTAAAGAAATAACCCTCAGCCAAAAATAATTACACCGTCATAAATCTGTTCTTAATGCAAATTTATGGCACTAGTTACGCCAATGAATAATAATAATACTAATAATACCCAATCGTAAATTGTTCTTATTCGAGAGTCAGTTGGTGCCATATTCTGGGTGGCGAACATTCACTTGATAAGTAGTTTTTTTTAAAAAATAAATACTCTCTCCAACAGCTAAGGAAGCATTGAATAAAACATGGAAAAGTATTTAACTTCTGTGAGTTAGTATTCGTTATAAAAGTCACATTAACTTATTTAAATTTTCTAAATTATTTGCGCTCAAAAATTATGTCTGTGAGTGAGTACTATGCAACATTGATTACATTAATTAAATTACTTTATTTACGCGAAAGAAGATACACTCATTGACATTATTTATTCCTGCATAAGACCAACATTTCGGCCACCCTTTTCGTAAAGTATTACATAAATCTCGCACACTTGAGCTACAATTTACATTTTGAAATTGTTAGTGTCCATTACAATCAATAGAACTATTGAATATCTGAGTCATCGTTTTGGTTCATGACGGTACTTTGCTTTTATTTCATTATATCAAGATTCGGAAAGAAAAAAGTCGAGTGTAATACCGAAGAATATTACGTAGACAAGTTTAATAATAATAAAGTGCAATTAAATGAAAGCCACCGTTTCCAAAATATATTTGAATACGAGTAGTCTGTAGTACGCTCCGGCGATTTCGGAGTTCTTTTCATGTCGCATCATGTGAAGATCCGCGAGACGTTGTTTGAATGATTGCGTCATTGTTTGATATCTCGAAGCCAAGTAAAGATCTTGAGTGAGTCAATGCTTGAATCATAATCTTGTGCAATAGAGCCATGTTTTGCAATTTCGCTAAGGAGTCCAGAACTATTTGAAAATATAAATTGACATCTGTATAAATTAAATGTCGATGAACGTTTTCACCAACTATGTTTTCTGTGCCTTGCAAGCGGAGTGAAGAAACTAACCTCAGGCCTTAATAAATAGATATTGCTTTTATTAAATCATGTGAAAACTATCCTGAACATTTACTCAAAAAGAGGCCTTTAGATTATAGAAATGGAACAAAGTCGAACTTGCATTGCACAAAAATTGAATCACCAAAAATAGATAGGCATTTTTTAATATCAGGGTATTTTAAAGGAACACGGTTGTCCTTAGTCGTTTTATGAAGTATACCTCTACATTTAACATTTAAATTGCTGATTATTTCGCATATTTTTTACCTTTTGAGGTTCTTGTTTTACTCTTGGATTTTCAACAATCCTTTCGACCAGTTGGATTCAACTAGTTTCTTATTAATATTTAAATTTTATTGCTGGACACTGTAAATAATTTATAACTCCTTCGCCGTTTCCGTGAACACGAAGATTCGATGGACCGGGGAAGGTTGGAGCGGATAGGTAAATTGTGATGGTACTACATACTTAAGCTCTAATACGCGGTGGAGGTCTAAGGAAAATCCCGTATTTGGCAAAGCTCTTTCGTCAGCTAGCCAAGTGGTAAGAATCGTAATTAAATAGAACAGTGGAGCCAACTCTAGTCGTAGAGACTAACGAAAACGCAACAATTCCAAACATTTTTTTTTTTTTTTGAGCTGATTAATATTGCAGACTATACAAGTTACGAGAGGGTTGCGAATAAGGAATGAATTCTTGAACCTCGTCTCGGGATATTGCTCATTTACCTCCTCTTCTATTGTTCCCGAGCGCAATGAGCCTTGTCCGTGATGTGGTTTCGTGGCGAGAGCTGCCTAATCGCGTGAGTCTTCGTGTAGTAGCTCGGTGACCGTAAGCTGCTTAACGTAAACTCTGTGCCTGACACTCGCGTAACACTGCAGATGCGATGCGCAGCCGGCTCTATATGACTCATCATCTGCGCTTTTGCACTGCTTCGCTTCCATCCTCAAGAACTATGACTCCGACTCCGTGTTGCCAATTTTGCAAAAATACCCTCAGTTGTACTCTTCTTTTTATTACGAAACAGAGTTTTGTTTTTTAACGTAACAATATACACCGTGAATTTTTTTACGAACATTTTTAATCACAGTGAAATTGTTTTTCCTTTAAAATATTGTAAAATTAGAGCTTCGACTTCTACTTAATTTTTTAATTTGACACTTTTCACCTCATAAGATTACTATAAGGTTAATTTAACATATTCTCTACTAAATTAACCACTTAATGCAAGTAGCCCCCCTCCCAATTTTTTTCAATTCATAGAAAGGGGTTTTCAATAGGTTTCATTATTAAATTGGAATGTCGGTTGTTGTTTTTTAGGCTTGACCCCGTGATTCAAGTACCTAAAGAATACCTATGAAAATTTAATTTGAAGCAGGAAGCGCACATATTGATGCTTAGATATGACCAGGGATATGCAATAAAAAACAAAAACAAAAAAAAACACGTGTTGGGGCAAAATTATTAATAAACCCTAATCTCATTGGCGTAACTTGAAGCATTTTCTGGTGTGAACTCGGGACCTAGACAACGTGAATGTAGGAATACTTTTATTTGAGTTCTTGCTAACTCTGTGTAGACGTCCCATCCGGTCTGAATCTCAACGAGCACACTTCAACACATCTCGTGGTCTCACCCCTGACCACACCATTTATATAACATGGTTTATAGGATCGTAATACTATTTGCAACTGCTTGTCTCTCATTCTTCTGATTGCGAGAGATGCATAGCGACACGTAAGATTTCTTTAAAGAAATAACCCTCATTTGAACCAAAAAATAATTACACCGTTCATAAATCTGTTCTTAACGCAAATTTATGGCGTGGGCACTAGTTACGCCAATGTTAATTTTGGTATTATTATTATTATTATTAATAATAATAATAATAATCGTAAATTATTCTTATTCGAGAGTCAGTTGATACATTACTTATATGTATGAGGTAAGTTTTCGTTAAGTGTATCTAATCAACTACAAGTCTGACTTTACATGTCGTCAGAAGAAAAAAAACATTTTAAATTAATATTGCTAACGAATAACATTTTTACTCGTAAATATTGCTCTTCGATTGGTAATATGTTTGGGTTCATCGTAATGAGCCGTAAGTTAATCTGTTCATTGTCGAGTTCTACTAATTCTTCTTTTGTGTTTTGCATATGTGGCAATCTGGAGAGTTTGATGCTAGCTGTAGATGTTAGATTATTTTGCATGTGTCCTTGATGTATGTTATGTTTTTTAACCTTATTTTTATGTAATATTTAGATTTTTTCTACATTTTGTTTTGATTGCACTTTTGATGAAATAGTAAACTTATTGTATTTTGTCACCAGCAGTTGACAAAATAGATTGCTACATAGAGTATCATCTCTACATCACGAGCTTCTACTGTTGTACGATGGGTTGATTGTAACCCACGGAGGATTGAAACCAAAAAATATATAATAGGATGATTCATCATTAATCGGATAATAAATTATACTTACGAAACTTGGGACTAGTATTTGAGATCTTTTCATAATTTAGACAATAATGCAGGTGCTGTACTTCCGGTAATAATAATAACCAATGAAATAGTTGAACTCGTAATTGGACATAAGATATCACAGAAATGGAAATGTTTTTACGTAAACATGTAGAAAAGTAACTGAGAATTTTAAAAAATTGAAAAGTTCGAAAATCTGAACAATATTCGCAAAATTCCACATTTTAAGAACGCTGTTAACGGACTGTTCTTTGTTCCCATGTATTATGCGCGTGAAAAATTAAAAGAAACACTATTTCAGTCTTTTTGATGGAAACAAACACTATGTCTGCAATCATTATTCACGAAACTACAGATAACTTTCCATAAAACAATATACGACTTATACTTGAAACCTTTTTAATGTTTGTTGAAATTTTCCTCGAATACTGGAATATTTTTATTCCATGACAATGGAGGATTCCATACAAATGTTATTTCTTGGTGAACTATTGAACATCGTTGAAACCATAATATGTAATTTTAATTTGAAAATGAAGGGAAATTACTGGTCGCATTTGTACAATCTGCTGTTTTCTTGCAGGCCGACGATTCGGCGGGGTCCACAGACACCATGTCTCTGTGCAAATCGGAACTGCTGTTTTCTCCGGTGAAGGATTGTCCTCTGCCGAGCAGCAACTTCAGCGTGGACTCTCTGGATTGCGATTTGCTGACGGAGCACGACATAATGCTCACGTGCCAAGCCAACAAGGACAACTACACCATCGCCTTCGAAGGCAGCGTGACGCTCTACTCGGAGGACTCTGACTACCATGAGCCAGGTGAGGATCTAGGTAATGTCGGTTCGGAACCTTACATCTCCCTTCAAACCAGCATCTCTCCTTCCCAATTGCTTCTCCCAAACCATGTGATTGAGGTGGAGGAGCTGACCTGATGGTATGAACATCGCCGCATCATAAAAAATAAACAAATAAAAAAAAATCAGTAAGTGATGACAATTACAACGATTCTATAGTTAAATTACAGTGAAAATTCGTCAATTCGAAAGTCTACTGAAAAGTTTCGAATTGACGACATTTACAATTAACGAGGTGAAAGAATTACCTTTAGTACAGTGAAGAGATCAAAGAAAATATTGGAATTAATTTCGAATTGCCGTGCTTTCACTGTTTTTTTGTTGACAGTTACCGAAGGCACTGCTTAGAGATGAGTAATATATGCTGCCATGTTATTCTGCATGCATTTCCCGAACGCTACCAATCTCTACAAATTTCAAAATTAATATCAAAAGAACGTCTATTTCGAAACGGTTCGAGAAAGACCAGCTAGAGGGTCTCTGATATCAGATAAAGCAGACTTAATTATTTGTATTAAAATACTTCTGAGGGAGTCTTCAGGACGCATGGATGCTTGGTGTGGTGACTGCAATACTTGCTATACCCATGCGATATTAGTATGATACTAAAAGACAGTATGAAATTCACTTACGTTTTACCATTCACGGTGTGCAAAATGTTAAATTCGTAATACAATTAATAATGAACTTAGCTTAATAAGTATGCTTTCCTCAGTATGCTTAATAAAATATTTATACATATCTCGAAGTCTCCCTTGACCTGCGATTTCTTCCTCTATTTTAACATGCTGATAACTATTAACGTTTTTGAGAAACCACACGGTCAAGACGCCTGATTGCGCTCTGTTCTTTAGTTAAGCGATGTTGTAAATACGTTTGACGAGGTCATACAACCAAGGCCACAGATTGTTTCTTCTTGTTCTCCAAGACCCTCTCTATTGTTTGCAGATTTAGACAACGCGACGGCGGGCAGCGGGGTGGCAGCGGCCGCTGCATGGGCGGCGAGTGCGCGCGCCCTTCGTCCTGGAGGGGCGTCGCGCGATTCCTCCATGGCGCGTTCCGACTCCGTGTACACCACCTGGAGTAAGCTGCAAAAACGCAGCGGCGACGCCCCTGCTGTTGGACGCCGGACAGTCGATGGACGCGTGCTCGCCCAGCCAGTGGGCGACGATGCCGCCGAGGCGGAGGATGGAGGACCTCCCGGTGGCTCACCTGTTGCGGGAGCGCTCAAGAGCCAGAGTCTGCCCAATCTCTCGCGTCGCCGTCGTAGGTCAGTTGCTCGCTGTAGTTTTTTATTTTCTTTCTGTCCGACCAAAAGGATAAATTTAATGTAGAGCAGACGTAGTTTTTTCTTGTCCTTCGAAATAATATCAGGAAAGGTTCTTGAGTTGAGGTCTGTTGAAATAATACTATTTACGTATGTGTCAACATTTCAAACTTTATTAGTTCTTCATCAGTGCTGAAGAAAATGAATACCACAGTACAATTTTGAGGGAAAAAAATATAACTATGATATATAAAACAACAATATACAATGCAACAATGTATTATTTATTTATATATCATAGATTCTTTTGTTCTTTTCTCCAAACTGTGCTGTGGTGTTCATTTTCTTCAGCCCTGATGAATAACTAATATAGTTCAAAACATTGGCACATACATAAATAGTAGCAGACCTTAGCTCAAGAACCTTTTCCTGATATTAACGTAGATAGTGTTTTGTTACATACTGTACTAAACAAGGTTCCGACTTAATGTGATTGTCACCTTGGTGAGATGGTGTGTGAATCAATGTGTACAATTGCACTTGCATACAAAGCTATATTATCTGAGTTCAGTTATAAAGAATGTATTGTCTGAATTAATTTACAACAGATAGAACCAATTTTCAATGTACTGAACCAAAAATAATTTCAAAACCATGTTTAATTGGACAAACTTTTCTGAATTTGTCATTGACATTTTCTGAGCCCAAGGTATCTTGTGGTACAGGTGTCTTCTGGCATCTCTGTCTGGACGCCTGCGTTCAGCTGCCGCTGCAGCCGCCATGACCTCGTCTGCAGAGTCGGAGTCTCGCAGCCCTGCCACCACGGTGAAACTCTACGATGTGCAGCAATCGTCGAGTGGTCTCTCTGAGGCAACCAGCTCTGTGGATGGAGGCGCATGCAGCAGCTGCGGCTCGGGACGTCGTGGCGGCAGCGTTGGAGGCCAGCAACAGCACTTCAGGTAAGGGGGGATGGTTTTGAATGCACCAGAAAGACTGGAAATTTAATTTTGGAAGAGTTCTGGTGAAGGTGGAATTTTACAGCTGCTTATCAACCTGGGCTGCTTGGTGGTTGACCTGGTTAGAGATTCAGTGATTCTGATTCCATCTTACCTCAACGACTAGAACAATTCTGGACCTAACCTTTCAGATTGTTTTTTGGTGTTTTATGAAGGAGTTGTTAGAAAGAAGCTCTTGTGTGATCTTAGATTGCTTCTGTTTTTCTCTATCTTTGAAGTCAGAAAGTCCTGTGTTACATCTCCAAATATCTCACAGGGACACATAAATGACTTACCACCAATACAAGTGCTATTGGGTAATTTATCTGTCAGACGGAGTTGGTGGCTTAGTCAAACCTGGGGTTCCTCTCCTCCTTTCACTTCTCTTCTCTTTGAGACCCATTCCAACTATAACAGTCTATGATGAACTAGAATTGCACTGATTAAGATAGATCCAGAATTTCAGATTCAACTAATTAGTGCAAACCAGTACCTCCACATCAAATTGTGGTCCCTGATGACAGATTTAATGATGCCATCCCCACCACCTTTCTCCCACTATAATATTTGCAGGAAATCCATTCCGCTATTTAAATATTATAATTGTAGGTCAAGAAAATACATAATTGTAAATAACTACATTATTATGTAGATGATCTTACTAGGAAATAATTAGAATTGTTACAAATTTTACACCATTTTATCTTCAAAATGTTGATGTGGACATATTATACTTGTTTGTGTCCAGTGTTACAAATGTTGTCTTTTAATAATAATTGTTTTGCTACTTTGTGGGATCCCTGATCCATGGGGATACTATGTGAATGTCAGCTCTTACCCTTACCAGGGAATGGCAGCTCCACCCATGTCATTGTTTACTGCTAGTGTCGATAACATGTATATTGTCTGAGAAACCCTGATGGTTTTTGTGTAAGAACCAGACTCAATAATCCCTTGCTAAAGCTTATTCCACTATGTAAGGCTAGAAAGAATCATATGATTCATTGGTCTTATCTTCTGAACTTATCATTGAACCTTTGTCATTACTACACCAGGTGTGTGGAGCAGAATGCAAGGCTTTACTCAACTCATTCTTAGTTGGCAATAGCAGTTATGATTTTGAAGCTGAACGTGAAAATAATTGAACTTGTAGCCTGTAAAAGTGGTATGTGATGAAAGTGAAAGAAATCTTCGCAGGATCAAATCATTTTAAATACACTTATATTGTTAACGGATCACTATTGTAAAATTTATTTTGTTTGCCAGTGATGTGATTCTTTTGTGGAAAAACTCTCTAGGATACATCATATTACTCAAACATAATCACCACAGCTAATGTAACTAGTGAAGACATCTAAGATGGGGACTACGTGTTTCTGGTCAGTATTGTGTGGTTAGTAATTTGGGTTACTAGGAACACAGCAGTAAGTGAAATAATACACTTTCCATCGTTTCATTTCCAAATAATTTTTCTATTACTCTTAATTCTTAATTGTCATTATTTATTTGCAGATGAACTTCCATCAATCCTTGCAATAGAATAAGATATTAATTTCTCGTTAGTAATTGAATGTCTCAAATTTCACTCATGCTGTGTAGTAAAATTGTAAGCTTATGATTACTTGTGGCTTATTTTGTTTTATACCTAGCCTATCGTAAAAGATTTTGTTCATTTAAGAAATAGTTACTGTGATTTGGATACCATGTAATTTTACAGCTTCACCAAGGAAACAGAGTGAATCGCTGTTAATCCATTTAGAAATATCAGTTTTCATTTTTTTTTCCTTTGTCTTGTTGCCCTTTAAATGACACCCTGCCTCTTGTGTTCCATGATAGCCTGAACTTGGGCACATAAAAAAATGAACTGTTTGTTGCGTAGCCTGGTGAAGCTGTTCATGAAGCAGAAGAGCCAGAGCAGCGAGCGTGTGGGTTGCGCCATGGACCAGTCATCAGCTTCTGAATGCTGGCCAGCATCTGCCAACAGTGCATCGGAGGGTGACAGCGACTCCTTCGCCCAAGAGTGCCCTGGAGCGGGGGCTGCCCCTGCCCCTGCCCCTCCTCCCTCGCCACGCCACCGCATTGCTCCTGGAGCGGCCGCCGCAGCTGCTGCAGCCTTCAATGACAACGCCCTGGGTACTCAAGAGGCCAATGGAAATGATGGAGGTGAATAGACAATTCTAGAAATGGCAATGTCATAGGTCTTAATGGACCTTTGTAAAATCATCAATTTCCTTTGATTTAATTTGGGTCGACCATTCTGTTAGATATACACTGTCATGGTCTATTTTGTGAAATCTATGCAAACAAAATTGTCATATATTATTTTAATGCATCTCTTTGACAGTACACAAGAAGATACTTCTGACGATTGATTTTGTTCTTGACATTATTAATATTAACCAATATAAGTCAGCCAATTTACCCAAAATATCGACAAATTATACACCCGAACTTTCCCAGTGTGAATTACCCTACCCATAAGTGAAAATCAGAAGG
The DNA here is from genome assembly GCA_002313205.1 of Laupala kohalensis. Lineage (NCBI taxonomy): Eukaryota > Metazoa > Arthropoda > Insecta > Orthoptera > Trigonidiidae > Laupala > Laupala kohalensis. The sequence continues at coordinate 30,533 of NNCF01126357.1, read as the reverse complement.
AATGCTTTTAGTTTCTGAGAAAATCGTTAACAGACACCTAGTTGGGGAAAAGGGAATTATTAATATGGACTAATTATTTACTATGACATTTTGAAATAATAAAATTAGACTACATTAATGTTTCTGAAACGAACATGGAAACTATCTACTTGCATCTGAAATGGAAGAATAATGCTTTATTTTCCCAAATGTTTTCTTAAAAATATTTTTTAAAATAGGGCTTAGGGATAATTTATTTTATGACTTCTATAATACCATTTCTCACAGTGTGTATTAGTTGATTCTCTTTCCCCATATGTTTTACTTCTAACATTTCAATATGTCTGTTTTTATTTTCAGCACTGGCAGATTCTCCTACAGACACTGCAGCTTCAGCTGCAGATGTTGCTACAAATAACTGGATTCGAGCAGATGAAGCGACTATTGATGCTACAGAACTATCAGCAAGTTGTCTGGAAGATAGCTTGGCAGAAGCTGAAGTGAGGAGGAGGTTAATGAGGCCAGCACCAAGACCAAGGCTGGCAGCTACAAGAAGAAATGGAGTTGAGGAGGAAGAGGATGAGGATGAATTTGATGAGGAAGATGAAGAGCCATCTGAAAGATCTGAAAGTGTGGAGCAGTTGTCTGAAAGTGTTTCAAAGGTAAAGGATAAGATACAAGTTAACAAAACTATGCGTGTATGAACAGTTAATTTTAAAATATTATTCTTATAATGATCAAATTCTATTTTGTATTTCAACTATTTATTTTATATAAGCTATATATTATTTGTTCATCACAAATTTATTATTTCCTGTATTAATATATCTCGTTCTCAAGAAATATTTTAGAGTATTACTTCCTCCCTCATCCACAAATGATGTCAGTATAATCTAAAGGTGGATGAATTATTGTGATCTAGATTTTGTAACATCTTAAGATTTAAGTTTTAAACTTTAACCAAATTTCCTTAACCAGACACGTGAATCTTTTCTGTAATGGTCACTCATGTGATGCTAAAATTGTCTGTTCTTGAGAAGAGACAGGTCAACATAGAATGAAGTTACCAAGAGTGAAAAATGAGAGATATTCTGTAGGGAAATGTCCCCTTTTGAAAAGTATCCATTGATGAAACTTTTACTTTCATTTTGCTTTTGTCTTGATGTTCATATTTCTTTCTCTCTTTCAGATTGAAGAGTCTGCATTAGACTTGGGTGTGTCGAGCTGCGGGAGCAGTGGCCCAGTATCTCTCTCTGAAACCCCTGCTCCTGCTCCTACACCCAACCTTCCCTCTCGCCCACGACTCCCCAGTGCCAACAACAACTCCCTCCTTTATGGTGTATCCCCTTCTACCCCACGCCGAACCCTCCAACACCATCACAGTGGGACACACCACCATCATCATCACACTGATAACAACAATGGTAGTGTGGAAGCTGCTGAAGAGGAAGACAATACTCTCCAGTGCCAGGCTACTCAAACTTCCATCACCCCTGCTGCACCAGTCTCTCCATCCCTAATGAATCGCAGTGTACAAACTTCCACTAATGCCAGCATCCCTTCTGCTCCTCCCCCACCACCTCTGAAAGTTCTAGGTCCAAATGCTGCCCCAAGAATTGCAAAAATGCTGGGATCCAAGAAACCTCTGTTTGTTTTTTATCCAAGTTATGCTCTTCCTGATTTGGCATTCTTGCAGGTTTGTTCAAGGGTTCAGTTTGTCTGTCATTATTCCCCACTGTCCATAAAAGTGTTGCATTAAACTAATTCAGTGAGAATGGAACCTCACTTAGCTGATGAATTATCATCTTTGACAATTTTCCTAAATTTATAGTTTTGCAGATTTGGTCTGAATTTTGTCCTATGTTACTATTGTTTCTCCAGAGGGCTTTAAATTAAAATTTCAAAAATTACCTATTTGACTGATTCTGATATTTATTTTACTTATGTATATGATTTCTTGCATACTTGACATTCAATTTTATTAATTCCTGATTTTGCAGAAGGCCCTCGTAATTTTCCTTAATCAAAACCTTTGCATTGAAAAGATTTACATGAACTTCAATGTCCTATGAATTTTAATCTTATTTTGTTGACTCATTGTGACCACGTTTTCTTCCAGGAGAAACCAAGAGTGGGGACAGAAGCCAAAGTATATTTGGTGCCCCAAACCTTCAGAACCCCTGTTCCAGTCCCTGGGGAGAAACTGAGTGAGAAAATTGCTGAAAAGTTAGGTCCTGTTCCTCCAGAGAAACCTATGGCTCCAGGCGTGAGACTGGGAGTCCGAAGAGGTCCAGGTGGTCGTAGACCTTTCTCCTGCACAGATGTTGAGGTAAGTTGAGAGCTTCTGTAATTTTGTGCTTTATGAAATGACAAAAATCGATGAACTTTGCACAATTCTGAAGAATATTGCTGCTTTATTCATTCATCTGATTGTATTGTTACAATACTGTACAGACGATGTATTGTTACAGTTTAAATGAATTATTATTATTGTTATTTGTATTCTCGTTTCGGTCAACTTTGGACCACGATAACGAGTGCTAATAAGGCTCAGTTTTTGTGTGAGTTTACTCACTAGACACACAGTGAATTTGAGATAGGAGGAACAGTGTCTTGATAGGATCCAGATTGCTGTATCCAAGTATTACAATTGTGGTTGTTAGCCGCAGAGGGTGAACTTTTCATACGCCACAGCTATTTAAACTGAGACATGGAAATGAAAAGCTACAAATTTTATCTTGCCCCTCCTGGGTATTGAACCTGGAATGACTTGGTGATGAGCAATCAGGCTGATACTGTGGCCATGACGGGGTTATTATTATGATTATTATTATTATTATTATTATTATTATTATTATTATTATTATTATTATTATTATGAGAATAAAAAACTTTTTGTAAATAATTATTTTAAGAAGAATTAAAATATTTATGAAATGTTCTTCTAATTGAATCTCAAGTTAGCCCATATGACAAACATTTGTTGTTCTTTCAATGTACTCTGATTCTATACTGACGAAATGTTCAACTTTTTCAGGCCCTACGTCGCAAGGGCTTTGCACATGTTCAAGACTGGGAGTCTCTTACAGTACTCCTTCCCCGAGAATGTAGGCGCATTTTGGCTGAAGTACCAGAGTTGGAAGCACATTTGAAAGCCGCTGGAAAAATAGATGAGAAGCCACACTTCTGTGTGTCGCCTCCCCCTCCTCCTTCCTCAGCGACCACAACCGCTACCACCCACATGACTGGTGCTCCAAGTACCCCAAAGAGCCGTCGACCACGTCCAGCATCTTGTGGAGATACACCGGCCGAAACAGGGGGACCTCTTGAGCCCAAGGTAAATTTATCAACGTATATTTTACAAATTGTCTTGCTCTGATTTATTATCAATCTGCATTTCCCTAAATTGACACCTAGTGACACTTCTGAGAATTTTGAAGTTTGGTGTGGTGAATATGGCAGTGAGATTAGATTCTAACCCAGTTTTTTCGTAATTAAATAATGCGTGCTTGATGATTTTTTCTCCCACTACATGATGGTAACCTGAAGTTCCCAAAATGTATCTATAAAAAATAGTAAAATATCAGGTCCTTATTTACAGTCATATCTATCAAAGTAGTTCTCTTGTTGTCAACTTCTATCTCAGTGCTTTTGCCACAAAAGGAGTGCTTTCTGGAAGTACTTTTTTGTCAAAATTTTTTCAGCTCTGCCAGTGGTTCAGTTTGTGTTTCTTCTATCATGTCAAATCTTGTACCACCAACTTCTTTTTCTTCTGAGAAAAAGGAAAAAGGTTGTGATATACAAAATTTGGGAAATATAGTGGATGAGAAACCAGTTTTATTGTGATTTTTGTGAAAAACTGCTTAATTATGAAAAGGGCAGGTTGCCTTGTTTTAAGATGTTGGGAATCCTGTTGTTCCATGTCAACATGCAAACTTTTGTCCATCTTGTATTCAAAGGTGAAATTCATGTGCATAGGATAACCCCACAATGTTGTTGATATGGAAAGAACATCATTATCAATTAATGTTAGACTAGTGCTTTATCCTCAAATGCTTCTATATTCTGTGTTTCTGTGACCATTTTACTAAATTTAAAGTAGATTATGTAACTGACCAACTGTCCCTTCAATTGGTCATTGCCAAATTGCAACCCCAACCAGACACAGTAATAAAAATCTATTTACTGTCTATGAACGTGTCCATAAAAAATGATGCCGCTTGGCACACTAACTTACAAAATATGTATGTTAACATCTATGGATTGGCAATGCTTAAGAATAGTTTTTAAAATCTTTTCTTAGAACCATCATTTAAGCTCTTATTATGAAGTTTTGTGACAGGGTGGTAGTAAAGGATATCTTACCAGCTATTTAAGTACTTAATTTATACATTATCAATTTCACTGTTATGAATATTTGGAAATGGTAAAACATGGATGCATGTTTTCATTCTCTTTAATGTACTACCTTTTACCTAACTGACATTTGTTTTCTAATTATTTATATTTAACTATAGTTAGTTGATCCATGTATATTTTTTTGATCCCAACCTCTTCAAAACTCAAGTTTTTTGCATGATAATTTTAAATGGTTATTGTTGTTTCATGTGTGGTAATAGGAACTTACCTTTTGGTTTACATGGTGAAAAGCAAACCTACATACTTATTTTGAGAAAGGAAGCGAGTGTTGTGAAATGTAAGGCAGAGTAATACTTATATTAATATTAATTACTAAACTAAAACTCTAATGAGCTTCCTACTAAGAACTACTTAACATTGTTTCAGTTGCTATTTACCCCCATCATTTCTTACTCTTTGTTAAATTAAAAAAATATTTTCTTTTGTCTTACTTTATGGATATAAATATATTAGAACATTATGTTTAGCAAATCATAAATATTAAATTTTACCTGGCCTGTATTACTGCAGTAAGCAATAAATTAATTAATCCATTTTACTAATTCCTATCAGGCAACATGTTTTAAGCTTTTGTTGTTGTTTCTTATGCTTTTCATGGTACTCTGAGTCACAATATGCATGTCCCTTCTCGAATGATTTGACACGGCAACATATTTGGCTGTTTCAATACATACTTGAATAAGATATTATATCAAAAAAATGCGAGTTGTTACCAAAAGTACCAAGATGTAATGCATTTTTCCAGCTGTAACAGTGCAATTCTTCCCTTATAAAAAGCTCTGCATCAATGGCCAGGCAGTCACCTTATTTCTTGCTTTTTTCTTTAATTGACACTCTGATATATTCAACTCTCAATACTTTCAACTTCACTGTATCAAGCTTCTGTGTATTCTTTTAAATGTTCCTCAAGTGAATTCTTCGTTCTTTTCAAAGGGTGTACCAACGTCAAGTTCCTCATCAAGCACTGCAACACAACCTTCTTCTGGTTATCGTGGTTCTTCCACTATGCTTTTGACTGACTCCAGCGGAGGAGTACAACCAGTGATGGCTCCTGCCTATAATCCACTGTTTGTGTACCGTTATGACAGTGTCAGTTCAGAAGGCAGTATGATGAGCACACCAGCACCTCCACCGAAGCGTTCAGTATCCCTGCCAACAGGTGCAGGCAAAAAGAGTGCAGAAAAGATTGCTAGTCAAACAACTTCACCACCTCGTCCACCTTTGCCACGCGGCATTCTTCGTCAATCAGAGAAGATTATAGCGCCTTCTAACCCTACTATCACAGCGTACAATTGCAAAGTGCACAAGAACCAAGCAAATAGCAAGAGATACAGTATGTTTGAACTTGGTGGCTGCAAAGGTTCATCATTGTTGGAAGATGATGAATTTTCTGGAATGTATGACAATGATGCACAAATGCGCTTAGGTTTGCTGGGAAAGCCAAGATCTCGAGCACAGACACTGGGAACTGTCACAGATGCTAAGGAGGCTGCCAGGAGACTTGCAGCGTGCTTGCATCCTGAGAAAGACATCGACGAGGCTGAGGATGAGGAAACAGATGAAGGTGTTGATGCGGTGAGTGTTTTACCACATGTTGGTTTTGTTTCTGCTTTAGTAAAAATGTTTTGGAATTCTTGAGGAAAGTGGGTGCAATTGGATATACAACTGATTGATATATTGTCCTCCGTGTGGGTATATGCTGTTCTTAAATGCTTTTTAGATTAATATTTTATTCTTTTTAATTCATTAGAATGACTTAAATCGATAAATGTATTTTAAAAAATTGGAAGTATTTTTCAAAAATAGATTTTCTTTACCTTTTATTGTTTGATGATAGTTTAATGCTGTTATTATCAAAAGCACAAAAGTATACAGATTTGTGCACTGTTACTCTGGAAAATGACCATATTAATTTAAAATTAATTTTAATTTTTTAACCTCAGATGTTGAAGTTTTAAATAGCAATTGGACTATGTATTTTATACAAATGTAAATATCTTCAAATATTATGGAAATAACTTTTCTTCATTACTTATAGTCATGAAAATTAGTTTAGAAATCCTTCGTATAGCTTTCCACTCCCTGAATAAAAACTGTATTTACCCTGCACAAATATTATTCTAGAAGGCAAAACTTAGGAAAAAATGAAATTGAGGAAAATCAACATCTTTCTGAAGGGAAATGCTCATTCAAAATTCTCTGTGAAATGGTTGACTCTGATAAGTATCATCATAACGATTTTAAAATGAAAAGGTAACTAATGCAGTTCAACTTCTCCTCTTGACATTGCTAGATCCACACAGACTATAGCTCTTCTTTGAATTCTTACTGTTTTATTTCCAAGTTTCTGAGCATAATTTAGAAATCACAGTTTGAAGTTGGCATTGAATATTCTTCAACACCCCAATTTTTGTTTTGTCAAAAATGATCCCCATTTCTCGACAGAATTGAGTCGGCATGCTGACACTGTGAGTAGCATAAAATCCGCCATCATCAATCGTTGATCGATGATTGAGGTGATGATTGTCCATTATGATATTGATTACCATTTCTTATTATTTCAATATTTTTCCTCTGCATAAGGGTTACCTCTATTGGCTTTGAGTTATATTACATATACAGCTTATGTTTGCTTAACTGGTTTTCACTCACGAAAATTTGAATTTCCCATCCTAAACTCCAAATATAGTCTCCCTGCAAATTTTTAGGCAATTTTTACTGAAGAAAAGGGAGGACTGTATTCAGGTAAATACAGTAATCTGATCTTTCTCTATTGCATCCAGGTTTCAAGATCTCTTACAATCCAATGTGATTTGGATACATACCAATTGTTTCCACATTGTTGGTTCAACCTATCGAATCCCTATGTAAAATATTGTAAGATTACTGAATGTATGAAGGAGCTGCCAAGGACATAAATGTATGTTCTTTATCCACAGGATCTGGGGGATGATGTGAGTGGTGGCAGTGGTTGTGAAATGCCTCCCCCTACCCCTCCTCTTCCTCGACAAAAGGTCACCAGCAATGGACCTTGTTCATCCCCTGCATTCATCCCCCGTGACACTTTGGAGGATGAGCTGGAGGCAGAAGATGAGGATGATGATGATGAAGGAGCAGCTCTCTCGCTGGAGGAGCTCTTACAAGTGAGTGCTTTGTCGGCTCTGGGCCCTGCTGCGGCAGCTGCAGCTGCAGCAGCCTCCGTGTCTGATGGAAACACTCCCGGTTGGGACGATACCCAGATGCAGAGGTTACGTTTACAGGTTGGTTTCAGTCTCTCTGGTCTCAATTTCTAGTAGATTGCTTATATCTATGGTTGATGACATTATTTTCATGTGATTTTCCCCATTTATTAATAATAATATTATCTCTCAGGTGAGCAAATTCCTGTTGGGTCAGCAGCCAGCCTCCGAAGATTCCGACTGCCACACTCCGCACAACACTCCTGAACACCATGGTTGCGCCTGTGGGCCTGCCTACAAGAAGACAGTGAGCTTTGCAGAAAGATCAGCCGCCTCTCCTATACATGATACTAGTCCAAGCACTGGAGCTGGCTCCTTTGGTTCTATTGGATCACCTACAGATTCAGAACTGGCCCATCAGAGAGGTAAGACTTCCCATCCTGGCCCGGGTTTTGCTCTGGTTTTCCTTCGGATAGAGGCGGATTTCTTATACAGGTTCTCTAGGCTTTGTCTAGGGGCGTGTTTATTGTAACAATAAATTGTGAATTGTGTTATTTCAATTCTTATGATTTTTTAACACTATACTCAGTGTAATCTATAGTTCGATAATAATTTGTACATGTAAAATAAATTTTTTGTGTTAAATTACAACATATTGACATTCTATTAGTATTATAACTCGTAGCTAACTTTTTCTTATCTTGGAATTTTTGTTTAAAGTTTTGAATCCACCTCTGCCTTAGGGCCCTTGATCGGAATTGATGCGATGGTCCCTTGCTTGCTTCCGGAGAGTAAATTAGTTTATTGTCCTCCACATGGTCATACACAGTTTGTACTGGTTTTTGACAATAAATTTATTATTATCATCACTATCATAAACAATTCACTTTCAACAATAATTGCATGCAATAGATATCATTATAGATAAATTTCTTGATATTGCATGAGATACTAGTTATTCTTCACCTCATTTTTGGCAATTTGCTAAGAATCTACACAAAATTGTACCCTTGAGAAAACAATATAGAAATTGTGATTTAGAGCTGATTGTATTTGGGTGCCTTGAGCTTTCCCAGTGTACAGCACTGCTTTTGACCAAGTTTAAGGCATTATTTAATGCAGTGATAATGCTGCCATTTTTGCTAAGTGATTGAACAAAACCATTCATTTGCATTTGTATGTCTCAACCTCATTCATGTTTTAAGACACTCTATATTACGTTTAAAGGATTAGTGATGACTGTTGCTGGGGCTGTTGATGCACTTGTGCGTCTCTTCTCTACCACCCACGATCCAGTTGTTGCTGCCCCTGCAGCAGCTGAACTGGCTCTCACCAAGCTCTGCCCAGCACTCTATGCTGTGCTAGGGGATGGTCTGAGAGCCAAACTTGACACACCCTTTGGAGCTATCCCCAATTCTGTGTGGCAAGTTGTCGAAGCCTCTGCCCAACAAGGTAAGATTAAACTTACCATGTTTTCTCTTTCTCTCCTTCACTGATTCTGAATTGTTGGTGTCTAGGTGTCCAAATGTTAATGCATTACAGTCTGCAATTACGTTTTATGTTCAGAGAAACTTAAATCTACTTTTAACACTTCATTAGAATTTAATAATCCTATACACTTCTAAACAGATGAATTTGAGTATGTTACAAGAATCTAAGGATTTTGCTTGATAATTTTACCAAGAACAAAAAATAGGGTCAGATATCAGAATATAGAATTTCAGTTACACAAAAGTCGTGTTAAGTTGATAATCTAGAATTATAACTATAGATCGACATGTACTCTTTACTTGTAATGCAACACATGATGGTCATTGTATGAGAAAATGAATGTCAGAAATCCAATCAATTAAAATCATTTAAAAAAACAAGTGTAATATTTGATGTAAATTTTAGAGAATGAAAGGATCTGTGAAACTATGGAGTTTTGAAATCACTAATGAATTTGGAAGTTTTGAAATGAATATTTAATTCTTTATATCACTGTATTATTTAAATAGATAGTTAAAAACTTACGACCCTTTATGGACGAATAATATTTTTCGTCCATAAAAAGTAGTAAGTTTTTAACTATTTATTTAAATAGATTACATAATGGACGTTATCAGCAGTAGAATCACTATAATTACGTTTATAACTATGCAGGGCCAATGACGCAGGCTCTGAGTGAGCTGGTGCTACGTATCAACGGTGAAGACGTGCTGTCGGAAGGTGCCATGCGTTTCAACGCGTTCGCCTTCGCCCTCTTGAACGCGCGTTCTCTTGACGCGTGGTTGGCGTTCGTGCGCACGCGGGAGCGTGTCTTGCGTCGCCATTACGTGGCGCCGTCCGCTTCCAACAGTGGCGGCGTGTCCAGCGGTCTCTTGGCCGCGGCGGCCGCCGGAGCCCCAGCCGCACGACAGGCGCTGGACCGCATTGTGGCGGCGTTGCAGCCCCTAGCGCTGCTCCCCTTCCGCCTTGATCCCCTGTGGGAGGCGAGACGCCTGCATGCCAGCCTGCGACGCTTGCGACAGCTGTCACCTCAAGGCGCCCAGCCATCCTTCCAACGTTCTGACGAAGAGGTATTAACCATCACTTTCTTCTTTCATTTACAGTATTTGCAAATAGAAAACAGCAACTCGGGTAGTCAATCTATCCTAAACAATTCTCCATGACATTTTCCGACTGTTATGGGCTGAGTTGAATGCTTGTAACCAGGGCTGGAAAACATTTATTTTCAGGTGCGGCAGTCTTAGTCATTCCCCTCCCCTGCAGATATTTTGGAAGAGTTCCATATAGAATAAGTTAAAAAATAATTAATACTTTCCTCTCTATACATGTAAATATATATGCACAAAACATATCTTGTACTCAAGATCCCTTTGTTAATGCTATATCAAATATACATACAAAGAAACTTCGTGAATTGTCGCCAAACTTCATGATTATAATTAAGTTCAGAACGTTCCCGACCAGAACAAGGTATATTTATTTTATCACAAATGACCACTTGAGTATCCTTAAGGAGTAAATAATAACTTTTGGTGGTTGGAGAGAATGATGTATTTCCAAAAGAAAAATATATTTTGGCATCCTCAGTCTTTCAGAGTTCTCCATATATTGGTTCTCCCCATTACCCGGCACCCCCTGCCACCCCTTAGATCCAGTCCTTCTTGTAATCAACTGCATTAAAGAGAAAACCTGTATCCTTGAGTCCATTGCTATAAAATTAATTCATCTTGCATTACTTGGCAGTGACTCATTTTTCTCACACATGGTAGATGAATAACATGACTTTTGAACCAGATATCTATAACATCTTGCCAGCTGAAGAAATTAATTTATATGATAATTTTATTTCAGTGAGGGCCGATTAAGACATTCACATGTGAGCAAAAATTATGGAAGAGTAGAATGTCACTGTATATTAGTTTCAAAGCTGAATTTAAGTGAATGTGTAATTGTAATGTTTCTTCTCCATTACTTTAAAACTTTCTGGAAGTATCTGTATATTGTATGTACAATGATGTAAAACCCAAGGATTCGTCTCATTTTATTAGTTAAAATGCTTCCTTTTATTATAATAATGCTCTCAAAGGATATGAGAATCTGCATTTTGTTGAGATCTTTGTTATTAATGTGTATCTTCAAGTTAAGCATTCTGTCCCAGGTGGAAACATGTGCAGCACCCCCACCACCCACCCGTGATACCACTGGTGCACGACAGTGGACCCTGCGCCAGTTGGTGCGCTCCATCCAGAGTAGCCTTTCCGTCTCTGCTGATGAGGAAGCGGCGGCCACCTGGATACAGACTCCCCCGCCCCCACCTCCTCCCCGCAGCCCTCGTCGCCGCTCACCAGAAACCATCCTGCGACAAGTGAGGCTCTATATTTTTTTACTTAATCAAAGAAATGAGTGGTGGGGGGGGGGGCTTCAATTGGAGTAATGTAGTCCATAGAGTTTAAATAAAGTAAAGTTAAATTCAGAATTTTGAATTTGTATTTTGGAGATCCAAATGTTACTTACATGTTATAGATGTGAAACAAATGTGTTTGTGTGAAGAAGGTGTTATCTTACCTGGAGAATAACATTTGTTGGTGTTTAATGTTGATTTCTTCTGCCATGTATATTCAAGAAGATTTAAACATGAATTAATTGTTAACCGATTAAAAATAAACTTGAATCTTATTTTACTTGTCCAGTAAATTTCTTCAAAATCTATATTGGTAAAGCTATCATTAATGATGGACAACTTTGTTTTGTGTGAGATTTTATCTTCTATTTTTTGGTATCAAGATTTTCCTTTCACGATGTGTGTTTGCTTGTTGGAGGCAATGGCGGGCGAGACGGTGCCCCACCATCCTAACTGCTCCGGCCCCGTGGCGTCCTCCGACACAGCTCCAGTTGCACCCACGAGTGGGGAGCCGCTGCCCGATCTCCTGGTGGCAGGGTCACGGTGGCCAGCGGGGACGGACAGAACCCGCGCTCGGCCACGCTCGTGTGCCCCCTCCACTTCTACCGCCGCCCCTGGCGCCGGAGCGGGCTTCTCGCTCGTCACAGACATCGCCAGCACAGTGCGCAAGCGTTGGAGCGGCATCCAACTCGGTTCCAAGCTCTTCCAGGTGATTCACTTTCATTCCATAGTTTCCTGAATCATTGAGAGGCATAATAAAAGTAGAGACAAATAGTTAAGTCAATTTACCTACTACAATTAACGTCCATTATATAATGTAATTAAATAAATAAATAAAAACTCATGACCTTATACGGACAAATAATATTTATATTTTCTATGAAGAGCTCAACTTTGCTTCGACATGGATTTAATTTGTTATTACTTGATCATCTGACCACGACTTAAATTCAAGTTGAAACGTAGTGAGCTTTTCACTGAAAATAGAAATATTATTCGTCCATATAAGGTCGTAAGTTTTTAATTATTTATTTCATTAAGTCAATTTGCCCTTCAGAGAAAAGAAAGGATGTTATGTTTTAATAGCTATACACCTTGAGCAGTTGCATGGAGAATGGGGTAGATCTAACATGAATGATAAAAGGAATAAAAATGAATTAGATATATATTTTTATTTATATATAATTATTATTTGTATTTGTACTTAATTCCATTTTAAATTTCAAGTTCTTATTACCTCTTTGAAACCAATGAAATTATTTATAATATTATAGTTGTTTGAGGAATAAAGATAGTAACTCATTGAGAAGTAAAGAATGGTTTGCCTAATTTGCCTGGTTGTCCCTTGGGGGATATTAAACTCTTTACTCCAANCTAATTTGCCTGGTTGTCCCTTGGGGGATATTAAACTCTTTACTCCAATGTTGTATCACTTATGACTAGTAAGTCGTGTGTGATGAATTCAATGGAATGTGCAGTAAACTGTAAGATTTGTGACAGGCCTTTGACCGGCTGGCTGCAGAAGACTCGGACGAGGAGTACACGGACAGCCTAGAACCTCGTCCTTCTCTGGGCAATGTCTCTTCAATGACGGATGCGCCCTCTTCCACCTCCCCTGCTCCTACCACTGCCCCTTCTCCTTCCCCTTCAGTTTCCACCCAAGCATCATCCTCCCCTGCAGTCACCACAGGATTCTCCCCTTGCCCTTCTCCTGCACCGGGTTCCAACACTGGTGGAGGAAAGTTCAGACGCTTGCAGATGAAATGGGAGATGCTCAGTGGGAAGGTGAGTCATTTTTGTTTAGGTTCTTATTTTATGAAGATTTGTGAATTCTTATTACAATCCAGTATCTGTGGCTCTGTTAGTGTGAATATCATGTTTTTTTATGTATATTATTTTTTAATCTCCATCAATATTAAAATTTGTGGTTAGGGAGAAGAGCATCCTTTGATTCGAGTCTATAAAAATATATTTACCACTATATTAAAAAAAGTTAACAATGGCACAACATTTATATATTATTGTAAGGGTATTTGCGACATATTCTTGCTGTTGCAGCTAATTAACGAAATTTATTTTTTTAATGTTCCTAACAGTATGAAAGTAACATTTAAAAATGGGGGGTGGGATATATTTAAATGAATGTGTTATCTTCTCACCCCCAATGTGTCTCAGGAGAGTGGCAGTGGGACCGGCAGCGCCCCTGGATCACCATCACCACGTTCACCCAGGTCCCCGCGATCGCCCGCGTCCGTGACGTCACCGGAAGGCGGCGCGGGAGCGGGCTCTGCGGTGGGCGGCCGCTCAAAGATTCCGCGACCCGTCAGCTCCCCGGTTCGACCTTCCGCCATCCCCACCGCGACAACAGCGACGCGGCGAGCTCCCGCTTCCTCTTCTCTTGCCGGCGTCGCCAAGCGCGCGCCAGCCACCCCCGCAGCCACCAACACGCGGGCGTCCCGCGCCGACCGCCCCGCCGCCGCGTCTTCTGCCAACGGCGCCGCCCGGCCCAGTAGCCTCCCGTATCGCGCGCCCAGCGGAGGCGCCCGCCCGGCTGCCCGCGCCGCGCCTGTCGCCCGCAGAGCGGCGAGTTCTTCACAGGGGCGCACGCGCAGCGACGGCCGCACACAACCAGCACCCAGGTGAGAATACTACTGTAGTTCATCTAATACAGTTACTTCAGAACTATTGAGGACAGAACAGAAAAGACAACATCTTATGTTTATGGAGGAGAAGCGAGAGGGAGCACAGTGTGGAATATCAGATGCTATTGAAACAGTATGGACCTGTTAATTGGATGTTCGATACTCTTGATTATCTGGGAGACCATCATGAAAAGCTACAAGAAAAGACAAACGAGGGAAATGTTTTTATGCTGAGAAAAACCAGTCCTAAGAAATCCACACAGCACCATTTGATGAAGAGTTTATGAGAAGAAACAAACATATTTTCTCCCTTAAGAATTTAAGTAGATGTCAGTTTTCTAAATACAGCACTGAATTAGGCCTATGTTCCTTGTCTAATGGTTGAATCNCCCCCCCCCCCATCACATTTTGGTTTGTAATTCAGTTCCCAGGGCAACATCACCTCTCTACTTCCATGAAATCTTAGTACCGGCTGTGGAAACATTGTGGATATGCCCCAAGTAACTCATTATTTTCATAGTTACAAATCTACTAGGGTCAAAATCCCATGAAGGTATGTTATTTTTTTTATTGGTCATTATGAACTGTTATCATTTCTATCTTGTCAAGTTCTGTGCTGTTTATTAAAGACAACCGCTTATAAACACTGACTTTATACTAAACTTCCAAGAAAATTGTGAGAACTGAATCATGGTTGTACATTATTTTCATTTTCATCTACATTTTGGACCCAGCTTTTTACCCTTCTTCAGAACGTAAAAACTAGAAGGTAAAATACACAACCAGTTACACTATTTATATAAATACTTACACTATTTACATTTATATAAAAACTTACACTATTTATATTTATATACATAGTGTAAGTTAATTACATAAATTGCATTAAATATACACACAATGTGTGTAATCAACAATTGAACAATTAAAAAGTAAGATTTAAAAATTAAAAAGTGGTATGAATGAATACACAACTAATCCATGCAACAGCATATTTTGTGAACTTTTAGGTAAAATTATTGTAGTCTATTGGACTTGGTTAAATTTTTTAAAAATATTGACTATTACGTAACATTGTTCGTTGTAAATAGATAAAAAAGTTCAACAGTACAAATGGTGACTCCCCTACTGTTCAAGTGTAGTGTTGTTAATTGTGAGTTTCAATGAGGAGTCTACAGGTTATATGGAATGTAGAGGGGGGAGGAAGAGGTACTTAGGGGAGGGGAGGAGGGGTTGTACTAGGTATTGGGAACAATTTGATTTTTCATATTTGGGAACATTTTTATATGTAAGGATTCTCAAATATTTTTCTTCTCTGTCAAGGATTTTTGCACTATTGTAGTCCATTTTATGTTTATGGGCATGACTGTTCAGAATTCCACCTGTTCCACCTATGGCTCGATTTATTTCTCTTTTTTTCCATTCTAAGGTGTTCTTGAAGTCTCGTTTTAAGAGATCTTTTTGTTTGTCCTATATATGAAAGAGAGCAATTTTGACATTTTGTTTGATATACTACATTATTATGTTCTAATTTATCCAATTTATCTTTATGTGGTCAGGTAAAGGAATACTGATTTCTAACCTTATATGTAGGTTTTAAATTATGTCATTGACAAATTCTTTTAATTTCATTATTCATATGTGGCACATATGGAAGTAACATGATATTTTTATTTAATTCAGAGGACCTAGAATTGATTTTATTCTTAATTGAAGCCAACTTCTGTTTTATAATTTTATGGACAGATTTGGGTGGATAATCATTATAATAAAAAAATTCTTAAATTTTGTTAATGTTTTCATTTATATACTCTTGACTTGAAACTATTAGCATTCTTTGAACCATACTTTTGAGAATTCCAACTTTTATATGTCTAGGATGGTTGGAGTGGTAGTTGAGTATCCTTCCTGGGTCAGTGGGCTTATGAAACCAATTGGTTTTTATTTTACTATCTTGTCTTATGATGGTCATGTCAAGAAAATTTATATGAGAGTTAATTTCTGTCTTGAGTAAAATATATCTGAAAGTTATATGAGTTAAATTCATTTAGCAGGTCATTAACATGATTCTTATCAATGATCAAAAAATAATCATCAACATATCTGATGTATGTAAGGCAGTGAAATTTATGAAGGCAAGATCTTTCTAATCTTATTACCATTTCTCTAATAGTGTTACTTAGGACTCCACCTATTGGAGTACCATGAATCTTTTTATAAAATGTATTATTGAATCTAAAATTGGTGGAATTGAGTATTAATTTAACACCTATAAGTAGTTGAGAGAGGGGTATTTTTAGTTGTATGTTGTACATAGACACAAAATATTCAATTGTCTCACAAATTAGATTATATGGTATGCTTGGATACATGTTCTTGATGTCCAGTGAGGTCATTGTATATCCATGAGGGATCTCTAAATTCCTTTAAGGACATTGCTGCTTTTTAGAGTGTAATTGTTTACAAATTCTAATATTGGGGAAAATGTTATCATTTTTACTTCAGATAAAATTGAATATTGCTGAAAATGTTAAATTTATGAGTCATTATTGCAATTATTAAATATTATCAACACTAGTTGAATATGTGATGATTGCAAATAAGTGCCATCATATAGAGATATATAATTATATTCTTTTAGCTGATTCAAAGGTTTGTTAGCCTATAAGTATCTTATACCTCTTATTATTTTTATAGAAAGTCATAGTTAACTTTTTCTTTATAATATACTTAATTTATATTTCCTTGATCTCAAAGTATATTTTCTCATATTATTTAAGTAGATTATTTTGTTTATAAAACTAGTTCCATGAAGTAGTTTCTAAGAGAGAGAAAATTCGACTGCTAATGTAAGTGCCTTAATTGTAGTGAAGGTATTTGTTACATATTACAGAATATTATCCAAAGATAAAAACCTTACATTTATTAATTAGTTGAAAAGAACAAAAAACACAACAAAAGACAGTTTTTGTTTTTGGGTAGATAAGTACCCCACAAAGTCACTACTGTTAGTCTAAATAGAAAATCTAGTTAAGGGTTAAAAGAAATTTTTGTCTTTCCTGGTATCACATCTTCCCCATTTCTTCTGGATAATGGAGAGTATACTGTACCTACATTACCCATTGATCTGGTGACTGATGAAGACTGGAGTCAATCAGTATGGGTTTGGATATTCCCTCCTTAAAATAGTTCATTGAAAAGGTAATGTTATTATTATCTTGAGAAATGGCAATGAATATCTTTATTTAGTTTATATATTTAGTATGATTTGATGGAGTCTTTGAGTACAAAATAGAACATGTAAGGCACAGAAAATTATGAAAAATAAACTGTTTAAGTTGATTATAAATTTTGGTGAATTTTGAAATTGGATTATTTGTGAGAGTAATGATCTATAAGGGATATATCATATCTTGTATCTTAAAGAGAGGACTTTCTAATGATTGGGTACTTACATTGTTGTAGTCCTCACTGTGAAAGAAAAGTAACCCAAGGAGCAGAAGCATGGTGTTGTCATATGTCTGCTATGTGGAATGATCTAGCGAAGCTCCACCCTTTCCATACAGCATGTCCTAGCATGCAAATAGAAGTTGAAAAGTTGCTTGAAAAGTTAACTTCAATCAGAGGTTAGAGATAAAACCCTCTGTGCCTCACAGTTGGCATATCAATTACTGCCGATTCTGCAAATCAGCTGATTTAGGTGGCAGCATCCGAACGTAAGATTCTGCCAACACAAGTAAAATGCCCGTGTGTCTTCAGCGAGAGGAAGAGTGGTAATCTTGCAATGCTGGTATTGGCTCCTCAACTTTCATGTGGTCTTGAGACTCCTCCCTTATTACTTTTTGTTGTTGTGAATACTGTAATAAATGATCTTATGTTGTAATACTTCTCTTTTGTTGTATAAATTTCTCTCTTTCAGATTTGAATATTTTCTTGAAATGGTTCTTACCTTTGTTTCCAGATTTGTACGCACTCTTAGTCACCGCCTTCCAGTGGACAGTGGTCACCTCTCTTTCAATGAGGGGGAACGTCTTCGTGTTGTCCTTGAAGTTGACTCCGAATGGTTGCTATGCTGCCGAGGTGATCGCAAGGGGCTTGTTCCTCGATCAGCCGTGATAGGAGCTGATGCTGCCTAGCATCCACCCTTCTAAGACCCCTCCTATCTCTTCGCCCTCCCCTGTCCCTTGTAGCTTGTTTCCTCCCTGCCTTGTCTACTGCCATAGGGTTCTGGCACATGCAGGTAGTTGGATGTTGCCGTCCTTTTGGAAACGTGGTTGTAAGGACTTGTATCAAATAATTGAGGATGCCATAACTCATTTCGAGGCTATCCATAACGAACTAAAATAATGTGACTGTTGAGACTGAGCTGTATTTACAGCATTTTTTTGTAATTTACCAGGAATAGTCAATGGCTTTTGTCCTTTGCGTTAAGGATTTTGTCCCCCCTCCTTGTAGTGAAGCATTCATTTTGTTTGCCAGTTGGCATTGCTAACGAGTCCATGTACCATGATGGTACACAGAACTGATTGGTGTGAAAACCAAATATTGCTTGAATTCATTCATTTTCATTCTTGCTTCTATTGAAATGCAGTTTAGGATTGCCCTCTTGTGTATGTTAACTATATTGTTTGTTATTTATTCAGTTTTATAGATTTTAATTGTTATTGTTTATGGAATCTACTAGTCTTAAGAATTTCTAAGTATTATTAATGTAAGGAAAGAGTTGAGAGGCATATTCTAAATCTCATGGCTCGTGCTAACCAGCATTTAATGCTGTTCAACCTGCCTCTGGCCTCAAAAATAAGATAACACATAAAATTCTTAATTCTCATACGTCACCAAATCATGGTGGTTAAACCTGAAATTTCGTTTCTAAGTATATCATTGAAACTTGTAGACTTATTGAAACTTGAATAACTTGCGGATTCATCACAAATCAGATACGATCTTGGAACTATAGTGTCAACATATTTATTGAAATATGATTACATTCAAGTAATATAATCGTCCTTTAGCATCTGCTGAGCTGAGTGTTGTGCCAGAGTCCTCTGGTTGTGGTACTTCACCAACCCTTGCCCTGCAACCCCTCGCGCCCTGCCCGAGAGGCACCCAGAGGCCGTAGTAGCACTTATTGTCCCATCCCCGCGCACGAGCGCGGGGCCGGGTATACCCGCGATACCCCCTGGCCCTGATCCGCTCCCTAGCACACCTTACCCACTTGCCAGATTTCTCAAACTGCTTCTCTGGATATTGCATTCCAAAAAATTATTGTGGAGTATTTGAATCTGTTACTTTTCTTCCTACGTGGTAAATTACTATTCATGTTAAATTTTTCTTTTCTGATCTTTAGAATTAAATAAATTAACACTAACAATATTTTGTAAAAATTGCTTCTTGATTATGTTTTGATTGTTTTGACACGTGTCAGTTTTATTAAAAATAATTTTTGTTTCTCAGTTTCCTCATAATGTCTTTTGACACATTGGTTGTGAATGTAGATGCTCTATGTTTATGAAAGTTTTGTCTCTTTAACTTTTCAAAGTGTAAATTTCAGATTTGAAAGTTTTTCTTGAAATATATCATTAATCTTAAAATGTACCTTCATATTAAAACACTATGGTTACGATTGCAACTTGCTTCTGCTGAGCAAGTTTTGTGTAATTGTTATGATGCTAGTTATCCTTTGCACATTTAATATTCTATGAAAGTAAATGCGAGAGTATTTGATGGTGAAAGAATGTTGTTTTAGCAAGAGGGAGAGTTTGAGAGTCTGTGCAATATAACCTGCTCCTGATCCACTCTATTTTTAATCCCTGGCGCCAACAGTATGATTTGTAAAACAAAAGATTTATTTGTGATCAAGAGAATGTAAAGAGGAGTGCCCATTGTCCTAATTGTTGCATAATTTACCTTGACATAGGTATTAGCGCTTAATTCTACTTGGAAGCATATGAAAATCTGTAATCATTAAATAAAATCATCCATGCTAGTACTGAACTTCACTGCTCATGATGCAGTTGTAATACATAAGATGTTGATATCGTGTAATGAATCTGTACTTTAAACGTAACTCTCATTCTTGAAAATGTTCTGTTTAGAATTGCTGGAGTACGTATATTTATAGAACATGACAGCATTTAATGCTTTCTTCTTAAGAGGAATGACCATTGCTACACCCACATTTATGTAGTAATTAAGTGTCCAGCTTATCTTACAATCTGTATCAGTTGGTGCCATCCATCTTGGCCATCCTTCCAAGCCTGGCTGTTTTGATGTGTCTTTCCTTAGTCTTGTGGACTGTGTCAAGTATTATCTGCTAGAAATGAATTTGCCTTTTGGCATTAAACCAAAGACAATGTTCACCTGCTCTTTGTGCTTATTAGTTCCATGTAGTAGACACGCGTTGCCGATTCTGGCACGTGTAGCTTCACGTGCAGCTTTCATCTTGTCTGTGCCACAGTTTATATATTTGCCCATTTTGTTCATGTTTAGTCATTTTTGTATCATTGGTGTATATAAATTATTTTGTGATTATGTAAATAATAACCAGGAGTCTGAGCAGAATTCTATGAATAAGAAACCTGAAATACAATGTATATAATGTAACAGCCTTTGTGCCATTCTAGTGACATCAGGTGTTTCACATAAATCTATCTCAATTGTGGATTGTTCTTTTTATCAATCCTCAGTATCTTAAATCCTTCCTTTGAATCCTTCATTAATAGCTGGATAGTTTTTAAAAGGATGCTGATATCACGATGATTTTTCTTATAAATTTGTATACAATACTTTAAATGATCCCTGATACCATTTTTACTGCAAGTGTTTCATGAAAATAACGTAAACTTGATGAAATAACTTTAACATTTACTTTCATGAAAATAACTTTTATTTGATGTTATAAGCAAAATGAAATTATTAATTTGAAAGAAACAACTTATTTTTTAATGAAGTATTATAAGAGCACATTATATAATGAATGCCGAGGTTTTAACAGAAAAATGTTCTGGAAACTTTTAACAGCTGTAACTCGAATAAGCAAAAAAGTACACTTACCAGATTATTCCTGAAAGTCACAGATATGTTCAAGCTTCACAGGACTTTATAGTAATTTTGAAATGATAGAAATGTAAATGAAATGATGTTTCAGCATTTTATAGCTGGAAAATCTAGTGTAGCTCTTAGAATATCCAGCAATTAAGTTTGAATGAAAATGCAATTCATGCATGAACGTGATGAATTTGATCAGCATCGGAGAGGCACTACTTGAACCTGACATGTTTGCAGTAGATTTGCATTTAAAGATTATTTTAGGAGGGAAAGATTGTGAGTTTTTAATGGGAGTTTTTAAAAAGAGGAAGCGCATTGACCTTCAAACTAAGATGAAAAATTTCTTTCCTTCAGAAATCAGTGATGGTATCTATACTTGGTGAAATCTAGTCTAATAGAGTTACTCTGAATGAAAGATGAGTTTTTTTATGAATATTTAAGTGAAATCTAATATTGTAAAATTAAATACTCCCTTGAAAATGGTGAATTACACACATTAACAATTGGATTTTAAAAAAATTTAAGTGCGGTGTAAAATCTGTTGAATATAAACTATTAATGCAAAAAGGATATTTTAGAATTTTTCATAAGATTTTAATGAAAAATGTGTTTTTATGTATGTGTTTATTTTGATTGGAGTTGGTGAGAGCTCTTTCCATATAATATTCTTCATTATCCAGCTAAGGAAACTTAATACTACCAAGTACATATCTGTTACTCACTATGCCACTGAAGAGTATGCCAGCTTATCAAACTTAAGAATATGTCAGAACGTTTGAAATGTATTTTCTTGGGTACGAGAAACCTACTTATTTATTAAAAAATATATAAATACTTCAACATAAGAATTATTTTCGTCCTTTGCTCAAAATATTTATTGTTATTTAATAATATTAAGTCGTATATTCTTTTCTCTGCCATGCTATCATTAAAAATGGATATCTTACTGACAGACACGAATCAAAAGTGCCATCACAAAATGTAAACCCTTCATAATTGTAAATGGGGTGGTATTTTGGGACAGTTAGGACATCAAGACTTACTCTGGAACAACAACAAAATTTTACTTCATGAATCGACATCACATTCATAGCTGCATCTCTACATGAGACAAGTTTTCAAATGCAAATTCTGATTTAGATATTTTTAAAAAAACATTATAGGATCTGTGTTTTGTTGTATTAGAGAGGTTACATGGAGATTATCTTGGATTTGTAGAATGTTTGTGAATATCTTTTTTAAGCTTGGAATCAAAAACTCCTACTGAAGCTAGTATAAACCTTCTTAAATAGAAAAAGAAATTAACAATAAAACTTTTGAACTCTGTAAAGTAATATATTAATTCAGTTATGTGTGCCACATGCTTCATTTACAATATTTAGCCAGGAGTAGTTTTAACAGCGCTTGCTCTCTTTATCAACACCTGCTGATGCTCCTTCAGTGGCGAGTGGATATATACATTTTGAAATCAAACCATTCACAAATGGAACCTCTAAGTTCAACAGTGTATTCTTGAAAAGATGAACTTACTCTGAAGGCATCAGTTCAAAATGGACAGTAACATTTATCAATAAAATCACCTCAATGATAACATTTCTTTTTTTTTGCTTTTCAAACCAAAAATGCACTGCTAGCACTGATTTTTTAATCTGTCCAACTTTAACATTTCTTATGTGTTCCTTTTATCTTGAGGTCATGTTTCCTTTTGTTTGCCTTATGTACACTTTTTACAATCTTAACAATTATTGTGCAGATATCTGATTCACATTAGGAAGTACTTTATCTTTAAAATTAGATTTAATTCATAATTCTATATTAAATTTATTTTGTGGTGCCAAAGTAATACTTTCAACTTTAATTGTTTTTTAACATTCTGGGTAATAGGTGAATAATCTGAAAAAAGTTTCATTTTTTTAAACATTCTGAAGATTTTTTGTCACATTTACCACATTTTCTTATCTACCAAATCTGTGTGTTTTTGCAATTTTGTTGTTATCATACTCTAAATGGTATTCTATATGCTTCAATGAAATATTCACAAGAATGAATGAAAGGATGTACATAATTGTATGTTTACAAGATTAAATTTGAATTTCTTAATGTACTTGTAAGTATGAGTGACATTTTCATGAATTCCAAGTTCATAAAGTTTGTATAAATTATTGAAATAGGATAACTCCAAAAACTGGATTTCATCTAGAGGTACCTAATCTTACAAAGGCAATCTTTATACTTTCATAATTGCTTCTAATGATTTTGTATTTCTTCTTGTTATGGTAAAATAATAACAGTAACCTTGCTGTCAAAAGACCAAATGGGAGATAATAAACTAATATATATAAATTTTTTTAATGTGTACTATAATCTATTTAATATTCCAAAATGAATTGTAGATATAATGTGCAGTCAAAATTCGAGATTAATAATAACAAAAGTGGTGAATGACATTCCCACCTATGGAAAATCCGCCACTGCGAGTAGAAAAACTGGAGAGAAACCCAAGCCAGGATGGGGATAATGTATTCAGAGATAATGTATACAACTGTTCCAAGATTGCATAGAGATAGAAATAAACAATTATAAATAAAAAGGATCAAAAACAACATGCATGAAAAAAGGAATTTTATCAGTATCTAGAGTACTATAACAATGGCATGACAAAGTATAAGAGAAAAATTAACACCACTTACATCAACCGGAATCATATGAAAACAATATTTATTGGTAAAATTGAATCCCTCATTAACTTCTTTTAGTGCAATCAGTAAATTCTTTTGTATTATAGAAGCAGTAGAGCATTAGAAAACTTTCAACCGTGGATTTGAAGGGATTTAATTTATTCATATCTTTTATACTTTTTTGTGAGGTATTACACAAAATTATTCCTAATAATTATTATTATTAATGTTTTTTGATAAAACATCTTGTTAACAAGATATTAGCCACCCCTTCTAACCTTTATCTCGAATAAATTTTTTAACACACGTTTGATAGATTGAAACTTTTGATATTTAATTTGAAATTATGACATTGATTTATACAAACTTTCAGCTCCATGAGAAGTTTTTAGTTGTTAATGACTATTTTGACTGGACTACCTTCTTTCTCTCGACAGTCGATGTTGTCTTCATAAAGCATTCACCTATGGTACCATGTACATGCTCGTGACTCACTTCCCCTGATCAATGCAATATTTCAAATCATCTGTCTCATGTAGAACGGCCGTGAAGAATACTGATTCGATTTTGTGAAGTGGCGTAGCATAGGGGAGTTTATGAGGGATAAGCTAAACACACACAGATTAACTCCTTCGTCTCTACACACTTCCTTATTCACTATAGTATTACAGGTCTTTTTGTCCTGGTTGCATTCAGGGGCGTACCTAGGGGAGATACTGGGGATCAATCCCCACTGAAATTAAAAGAAATTTGTGCTTTCTGTATTTCTCCTAATATTTGTGTGTGCATAGACACACAAACACATGTAGCCTGCATATATAATATACACATATATACAATTGTTGACATGAAGAGGAGACAGAGTAGCTGAGATAAATATTTTTTGTTAGACGAAGGCTTACCAGCTGAATATTTGTAAAAAAACTGACCTCTAGCGGTGTTTTAGTGAGACAAGAACGTCACATTTTGATTTTATTTCCCTTTCATTATGTAAAGTTTATAATAAAATTATAATAGTGTATGTTAGATTAATTGTTGTTCGCATCTTTAGAATTCCCATTATTATCCTGAGTGTAACGTGGATACATATTAAATTACAATTCTTACTAAAAAAATTCATTTTATCAACAAAAATAATAACAAAATAATAATATAACAAAAATAAAAATATATTAAGTCGTGATTGTTAAGGATAAACGATATACATCCATTTTCATAAGATGTATAAACAGAATCGGTCATTATGGGATTTTTTAGTCATTTCCAGCCAGATTTCCCATCTGACCCACTGCTTCCATTCGGGTTTCGACATTCACGAGGCGTCAGTGTGGTGGAGCGATGGCGCGGCGCGATAGATTTTGGACTGGTTGGAATTCCTGCCGCGCCACTTCACGAAGGCCTCCCCATTCACGGCACACCATTGGCGTGCTCCCACTCCGTTTGGCGGGATGGAGCGACCGTGTATGACCACCTAGGTGTGTGAGCTAGGAATCCCTTCTCAATCGCAAGGCACAGGTCCCTTAGACTTGGGGAATCTGCGCCTCACGATCTAGAATACACCCAGTGGACTGCAACATAAAAAGTGCTTTCAAACAAGGTGAGGGTACGTGTAGTGTTTCAGGACCTTGAATGAAATAAGTATTAATTTTCCCTCAATAATTGGGGGAGGTGGCCTCTCTGCACCCACTTAACGCCGCCACTTGTCTAAATAGTATTATTTTTCGTTGTGTTGGCATTCCTTCTTTAAGTGCGTGCGACCGACATTAGTACTCACTGGTGTTCTTTTGCCTTACAAGTAAATTCGATCGCTGCTGCAGTTAGAACAGATACAGAACTGAAAACTGAAGATTGTCCGAAAAGCAAACACACTTAATAAATTGAGTGCATGTAATTTCAATAGTTCAAGATTCACCCATCCACAGTTGACTCATTCTTTGTTTGATGTACCAGAAAATAAGATTTCTTCAGGAATGTTGAATACAATTAATCTCATTTTGAGTAGTGAAAAACACCTACGGATTAAATAATTGTAATCGTACATTTTATTCGGATTTATTGACGAATTAAACTTCCGTCGATAAAATGCGTATAAAACGCAAGTTTTATTTTTATAAAACAACTGAATTGATTAAAATATAACACATGCATCCATAACATTGATCACGTAAATATTTATATTTCTGTTTATTAATGTAAACAGTTGTATTGTTCAGTCGGATAACCTCAGAAGTTCACTTTTTGAATGATTTTTCGAGATTATATTCATTGTAAGTATCATGATGTAAAATAAAAATGTTCTGGATAAATCCGACAAAATGTTTGAATAAAATGTTTTGCAGATAAATGCTCTGCTTTGTGCCTCCGTCGCCTTTCATGGTGCGTACAGAACAACTCCCTCCTTGCGATTATTTCTAATTTGAAGGACACAAGGCATGCCCCTATTGGGGAAAAGGACTCTTGAAGAAAGTCGCGCTTCGAGAGAGCGTCGGAAAAAGAAACGTGTGAAATGGAGTCGGAGGAATCTCATCATTATCATCCTCAACATAGTTCTTGTCGTAAGTATTCCCTTAGAAGTTGTCATCTCATTTGCCTTGGCAATGGATTTAGAATGAGATCCTTGATGATTCTGTTGATAACATCCTTGAAGTATAATATAAACACGTGGGGCGTGTGGCGTTGGGGGCTGCTTCTTGCCCCGTTCAAATATGTCATAAAATACTCGTCCGTATACAAAGTATACGGATGAAATTGATCTATTTAGCGTTGGATTTGTATCATAACTTGTTTAATACGTTTTTATTTCTATGAAAATGTATAGAATTACAAATTGAGAGGGAAAACTGTGAACCATTAGGAATACACAATTTGAGATTTGGAAGAATATAAAAATTTAATAAAATGTTGATAAATATGTTTCAAGGTTTCTAAAATATTGCATCGACATTTTTTAATGAAATTCACATTTATTTAAGTAAATCAATACAGTAAGTGAATGCAGCTTTCAAGTTCTAAAAAATAAACTCAGTTAAATTTTTTTTTCTATAGGAATGATCAAT
Organism: Laupala kohalensis; assembly: GCA_002313205.1. Taxonomy (NCBI): domain Eukaryota; kingdom Metazoa; phylum Arthropoda; class Insecta; order Orthoptera; family Trigonidiidae; genus Laupala; species Laupala kohalensis. Next base: position 3,638 of record NNCF01126357.1, on the reverse strand, counting down.
AATAGGAATATGTACACATGTATACATTTTTCGATAAGAAATTTATAATATAATAATATAAATTTTATTCCCAAATGTAAGCAAATTTGACATACCTCGAATTTTTTTACATAAAAGGAGACATTTATTTATAACAGAAGCATGTGTTATCCTTGTTTCCTTAAAAGTATTCTTGTCTGTCCTTATAGCCCTGGAATAATAAGAATAAACCAAGTACGATACAGATCCATACTAATCACGAAATAATGTTGTTCATCTCTCTCAAATATATAAATTTATAATGGTAAAACTCGCATCGTACCTAGAAGCTTCATGGTAGAAGTACAATGCCAAATTTCGCAGCGCGAGTTGAAGCCGTGTACAATAGGGTCCTTGATTCAAGAGAGAACCGTCCTCCATGTCCGCAACTTTAGAGCACGTAATTCCTCGTTACTGCTATATTTACTACGCACAAATTCTCCTTTAGCGTCACTCGATGCTCGCCTCATATTGGCGGAGTAGGGAAAAGAAGGAAGACACGACACAATCATGTGACCAACTACAGCTGATCCAGCTGGCACCACTATGAGAAACTGCGCGCAGTATTTTTTCGGAATTAACGAGAAATTTTGCTTTATATTTCCGCCCCTGACGGTTCTCGATTGAGGTCTCTGCCACCGCTGTGCGGTAGAGCGTGGGTTCAAACCCTGCACGACCGAACCAGCTGAGGTATTAAGTTGGGGTTTCCCTTACCTACTCCAGACAAACGTCGCTTCGGTACTAGAAGTTCCCCGGTAACCCAACATCTCTCCTTCCCAAATTTCCTCACCAAAGTCACGGGTAGGTGGATGAGCAGGTCTCCTGACATGAATCTCGACATATAACAAGCCATGATATGAAAAATATCGTGACAGTATTCTATAATTTTCTTCTATTTTCACCAGATTTCTCTCGATGTGCAATATTAATTTCAATAATAAATGTTAATCAATCTTATGCATTTTATAAGTTGGAAATAATAGGATATTTAAAAAATGATGAGTATTAGAGAAGGTTTTTTAATGTCAAACTTACAATTCTGTCCTGTGATTTCAGAGTCTTTACCCTGGAAAAGTGGTTTATGAACGAAAACCTGTGAAGCGTTGTTATTTACCACCTGTGACGATGTGTCAGGTTCACCCCATTCAATTAAGTTTTTAGTGGTACAACTCTCCCCAGTCTATTAAAATTTTGAACTTAAACCGGAAGGGTGCTAAATATGTAATTCGAAATATATTTTTGAAAATTTCTCAAAACTGAGCTCAAATATTTTCTAAAAGTGTTGCATCCACGGAGAGTTTATTGATGTATATGTACTTTCTTGAACGATTGGTAATAAATCAATTTAATAATTTGTTTTGAGTGCACTATCACAGACTTCTACGAGAAATAAAATTATGAAAGTGCTAAGAAAAAGAGGTCCCTTTTTAAAGCACAATATTTACAATTAAGCTTCTCCAAGAAAGGATTTGTATTGTTAACATAAGATAAGTAGTTTCAATAGAATATTTCCTAATGGCAAATCTCTCCTCATTGAAAATTCATTTCTCATCCTGCTACTTTTTTTGCAGATTGTAGGAATATTTGTGTTTTTGATGGGAGTGGTTCTGGAGGTATTTGTGGGAAGATGTGCACCGTTTCTGGACGATCTCATGCACATCCCTTCATCGATGACAGTGTCAGTGGGCGTGATGATGTCATTCATTGGTGGCCTTACTATTTGGGGTGCCTTGATCGGTAGCTTCGCAAAGATGTATGCGGTGAGTTGAGAACTGATTTTCTGAAACGGTGGTGTTAACAGCTTCTTTGACCCGCACGATTTGGTGGGTCGGGAACCCTGGCCAACATTTTTCCCGGGAGTGTGAGGAAAACCTGAATAAAGCATGAAAATACAAAAAGTAGTGCAAATTGAAACATCGATCTGGGAGAGTGTAAACTCAATTTTTTAATCAACTCAAACTGAGAATTATAAAAACAATTATACCATCCCTGATGTGGTAGTCAC